>CM055955.1:118233327-118822673 GCA_029490685.1 Schizonepeta tenuifolia | reverse complement strand
CTATAATAATCACAACAGCGAAAAAATAATCTCATTCGGACAAGCACAAGTGCCAAAACCAATGTATTTTTCCGTTTCAAGAACTTTTTTTCGGGGGTACTTCAAAATATGAACCCTAAGAACCGTTTACGCGAACGCATTGAAATTTCGACCACATGTTTCCTCATATAATAATCAAAATGGCGTAAAAAATTGGCTCAATCGGACAAGTACAAGTTCCAAAACAATGTATTTTTCCAGTTTCCAAAGCTTTTTCGGGGCTAATAGTCACCCCTCAAAACATGAACCCTAAGAAAAGTTAAGCCGAACGCTTTGAAACATCAACCACATGTTGTCCTTCTATAGAAATCACAACAGTGAAAAACTCGTCTCATTCGGACAAGCACAAGTGCCAAAACAATGTATTTTTCCGTTTCAAGAGCTGTTTTCGGGGCTATCTCAAAACATGAACCCTAAGAACCGTTAACCCGAACGCTTTGAAATTTCTACCACATGTTATCCTCGTATAAGATTCAAAATGGCGTAAAAATTGGCTCAATCGGACAAGTACAAGTTCCAAAACAATGTATTTTTCCGTTTCCAAAGCTTTTTCAATGCTAAAAGTCACCCCTCAAAACATGAACTCTAAGAACCGTTAAGCTAAACGCTTTGAAACTTCTATCACATGTTATCCTTCTATAATAATCACAACAGCGAAAAAATAATCTCATTCGGACAAGCACAAGTGCCAAACCAATGTATTTTTCCGTTTCAAGAACTTTTTTTCGGGGGTACTTCAAAATATGAACCCTAAGAACCGTTTACACGAACGCATTGAAATTTCGACCACATGTTATCCTCATATAAGAATCATAATGGCACAAAAATCGGCTCAATCAGACAAGTACAAGTGCCTAATCAATTTATTTTTCAGTTTTCAAAGCTTTTTCGGGGCTAATAGTCACCCCTCAAAACATGAACCCTAAGAAAAGTTAAGCCGAACGCTTTGAAACATCAACCACATGTTGTCCTTCTATAGAAATCACAACAGTGAAAAACTCGTCTCATTCGGACAAGCACAAGTGCCAAAACAATGTATTTTTCCGTTTCAAGAGCTGTTTTCGGGGCTATCTCAAAACATGAACCCTAAGAACGTTAACCCGAACGCTTTGAAATTTCTACCACATGTTATCCTCGTATAAGATTCAAAATGGCGTAAAAATTGGCTCAATCGGACAAGTACAAGTTCGAAAACAATGAATTTTTCCGTTTCCAAAGCTTTTTCAATGCTAAAAGTCACCCCTCAAAACATGAACTTTAAGAACCGTTAAGCTAAACGCTTTGAAACTTCTATCACATGTTATCCTTCTATAATAATCACAACAGCGAAAAAATAATCTCATTCGGACAAGCACAAGTGCCAAACCAATGTATTTTTCCGTTTCAAGAACTTTTTTTCGGGGGTACCTCAAAATATGAACCCTAAGAACCGTTTACGCGAAAGCATTGAAATTTCGACCACATGTTATCCTCGTATAAGAATCATAATGGCACAAAAATCGGCTCAATCAGACAAGTACAAGTGCCTAAACAATTTATTTTTCAGTTTTCAAAGCTTTTTCGGGGCTAATAGTCACCCCTCAAAACATGAACCCTAAGAAAAGTTAAGCCGAACGCTTTGAAACATCAACCACATGTTGTCCTTCTATAGAAATCACAACAGTGAAAAACTCGTCTCATTCGGACAAGCACAAGTGCCAAAACAATGTATTTTTCCGTTTCAAGAGCTGTTTTCGGGGCTATCTCAAAACATGAACCCTAAGAACGTTAACCCGAACGCTTTGAAATTTCTACCACATGTTATCCTCGTATAATATTCAAAATGGCGTAAAAATTGGCTCAATCGGACAAGTACAAATTCCAAAACAATGTATTTTTCCGTTTCCAAAGCTTTTTCAATGCTAAAAGTCACCCCTCAAAACATGAACTCTAAGAACCGTTAAGCTAAACGCTTTGAAACTTCTATCACATGTTATCCTTATATAATAATCACAACAGCGAAAAAATAATCTCATTCGGACAAGCACAAGTGCCAAACCAATGTATTTTTCCGTTTCAAGAACTTTTTTTCGGGGGTACTTCAAAATATGAACCCTAAGAACCGTTTACACGAACGCATTGAAATTTCGACCACATGTTATCCTCATATAAGAATCAGAATGGCACAAAAATCGGCTCAATCAGACAAGTACAAGTGCCTAAACAATTTATTTTTCAGTTTTCAAAGCTTTTTCGGGGCTAATAGTCACCCCTCAAAACATGAACCCTAAGAAAAGTTAAGCCGAACGCTTTGAAACATCAACCACATGTTGTCCTTCTATAGAAATCACAACAGTGAAAAACTCGTCTCATTCGGACAAGCACAAGTGCCAAAACAATGTATTTTTCCGTTTCAAGAGCTGTTTTCGGGGCTATCTCAAAACATGAACCCTAAGAACGTTAACCCGAACGCTTTGAAATTTCTACCACATGTTATCCTCGTATAAGATTCAAAATGGCGTAAAAATTGGCTCAATCGGACAAGTACAAGTTCCTAAACAATGTATTTTTCCGTTTCCAAAGCTTTTTCAATGCTAAAAGTCACCCCTCAAAACATGAACTCTAAGAACCGTTAAGCTAAACGCTTTGAAACTTCTATCACATGTTATCCTTATATAATAATCACAACAGCGAAAAAATAATCTCATTCGGACAAGCACAAGTGCCAAACCAATGTATTTTTCCGTTTCAAGAACTTTTTTTCGGGGGTACTTCAAAATATGAACCCTAAGAACCGTTTACACGAACGCATTGAAATTTAGACCACATGTTATCCTCATATAAGAATCATAATGGCACAAAAATCGGCTCAATCAGACAAGTACAAGTGCCTAAACAATTTATTTTTCAGTTTTCAAAGTTTTTTTGGGGCTAATAGTCACCCCTCAAAACATGAACCCTAAGAAAAGTTAAGCCGAACGCTTTGAAACATCAACCACATGTTGTCCTTCAAGTGCCAAAACAATGTATTTTTCCGTTTCAAGAGCTGTTTTCGGGGCTATCTCAAAACATGAACCCTAAGAACGTTAACCTGAACGCTTTGAAATTTCTACCACATGTTATCCTCGTATAAGATTCAAAATGGCGTAAAAATTTGCTCAATCGGACAAGTACAAGTTCCAAAACAATGTATTTTTCCGTTTCCAAAGCTTTTTCAATGCTAAAAGTCACCCCTCAAAACATGAACTCTAAGAACCGTTAAGCTAAACGCTTTGAAACTTCTATCACCTGTTATCCTTATATAATAATCACAACAGCGAAAAAATAATCTCATTCGGACAAGCACAAGTGCCAAACCAATGTATTTTTCCGTTTCAAGAACTTTTTTTCGGGGGTACTTCAAAATATGAACCCTAAGAACCGTTTACGCGAACGCATTGAAATTTCGACCACATGTTTTCCTCATATAATAATCAAAATGGCGTAAAAATTGGCTCAATCGGACAAGTACAAGTTCCAAAACAATGTATTTTTCCAGTTTCCAAAGCTTTTTCGGGGCTAATAGTCACCCCTCAAAACATGAACCCTAAGAAAAGTTAAGCCGAACGCTTTGAAACATCAACCACATGTTGTCCTTCTATAGAAATCACAACAGTGAAAAACTCGTCTCATTCGGACAAGCACAAGTGCCAAAACAATGTATTTTTCTGTTTCAAGAGCTGTTTTCGGGGCTATCTCAAAACATGAACCCTAAGAACGTTAACCCGAACGCTTTGAAATTTCTACCACATGTTATCCTCGTATAAGATTCAAAATGGCGTAAAAATTGGCTCAATCGGACAAGTACAAGTTCCAAAACAATGTATTTTTCCGTTTCCAAAGCTTTTTCAATGCTAAAAGTCACCCCTCAAAACATGAACTCTAAGAGCCGTTAAGCTAAACGCTTTGAAACTTCTATCACATGTTATCCTTCTATAATAATCACAACAGCGAAAAAATAATCTCATTCGGACAAGCACAAGTGCCAAACCAATGTATTTTTCCGTTTCAAGAACTTTTTTTCGGGGGTACTTCAAAATATGAACCCTAAGAACCGTTTACACGAACGCATTGAAATTTCGACCACATGTTATCCTCATATAAGAATCATAATGGCACAAAAATCGGCTCAATCAGACAAGTACAAGTGCCTAATCAATTTATTTTTCAGTTTTCAAAGCTTTTTCGGGGCTAATAGTCACCCCTCAAAACATGAACCCTAAGAAAAGTTAAGCCGAACGCTTTGAAACATCAACCACATGTTGTCCTTCTATAGAAATCACAACAGTGAAAAACTCGTCTCATTCGGACAAGCACAAGTGCCAAAACAATGTATTTTTCCGTTTCAAGAGCTGTTTTCGGGGCTATCTCAAAACATGAACCCTAAGAACGTTAACCCGAACGCTTTGAAATTTCTACCACATGTTATCCTCGTATAAGATTCAAAATGGCGTAAAAATTGGCTCAATCGGACAAGTACAAGTTCCGAAAACAATGAATTTTTCCGTTTCCAAAGCTTTTTCAATGCTAAAAGTCACCCCTCAAAACATGAACTCTAAGAACCGTTAAGCTAAACGCTTTGAAACTTCTATCACATGTTATCCTTCTATAATAATCACAACAGCGAAAAAATAATCTCATTCGGACAAGCACAAGTGCCAAACCAATGTATTTTTCCGTTTCAAGAACTTTTTTTCGGGGGTACCTCAAAATATGAACCCTAAAAACCGTTTACGCGAAAGCATTGAAATTTCGACCACATGTTATCCTCGTATAAGAATCATAATGGCACAAAAATCGGCTCAATCAGACAAGTACAAGTGCCTAAACAATTTATTTTTCAGTTTTCAAAGCTTTTTCGGGGCTAATAGTCACCCCTCAAAACATGAACCCTAAGAAAAGTTAAGCCGAACGCTTTGAAACATCAACCACATGTTGTCCTTCTATAGAAATCACAACAGTGAAAAACTCGTCTCATTCGGACAAGCACAAGTGCCAAAACAATGTATTTTTCCGTTTCAAGAGCTGTTTTCGGGGCTATCTCAAAACATGAACCCTAAGAACCGTTAACCCGAACGCTTTGAAATTTCTACCACATGTTATCCTCGTATAAGAATTCAAAATGGCGTAAAAATTGGCTCAATCGGACAAGTACAAGTTCCAAAACAATGTATTTTTCCGTTTCCAAAGCTTTTTCAATGCTAAAAGTCACCCCTCAAAACATGAACTCTAAGAACCGTTAAGCTAAACGCTTTGAAACTTCTATCACATGTTATCCTTCTATAATAATCACAACAGCGAAAAAATAATCTCATTCGGACAAGCACAAGTGCCAAACCAATGTATTTTTCCGTTTCAAGAACTTTTTTTCGGGGGTACCTTCAAAATATGAACCCTAAGAACCGTTTACAGCGAACGCATTGAAATTTCGACCACATGTTATCCTCATATAAGAATCATAATGGCACAAAAATCGGCTCAATCAGACAAGTACAAGTGCCTAAACAATGTATTTTTCAGTTTTCAAAGCTTTTTCGGGGCTAATAGTCACCCCTCAAAACATGAACCCTAAGAAAAGTTAAGCCGAACGCTTTGAAACATCAACCACATGTTGTCCTTCTATAGAAATCACAACAGTGAAAAACTCGTCTCATTCGGACAAGCACAAGTGCCAAAACAATGTATTTTTCCGTTTCAAGAGCTGTTTTCGGGGCTATCTCAAAACATGAACCCTAAGAACGTTAACCCGAACGCTTTGAAATTTCTACCACATGTTATCCTCGTATAAGATTCAAAATGGCGTAAAAATTGGCTCAATCGGACAAGTACAAGTTCCTAAACAATGTATTTTTCCGTTTCCAAAGCTTTTTCAATGCTAAAAGTCACCCCTCAAAACATGAACTCTAAGAACCGTTAAGCTAAACGCTTTGAAACTTCTATCACATGTTATCCTTATATAATAATCACAACAGCGAAAAAATAATCTCATTCGGACAAGCACAAGTGCCAAACCAATGTATTTTTCCGTTTCAAGAACTTTTTTTCGGGGGTACCTTCAAAATATGAACCCTAAGAACCGTTTACACGAACGCATTGAAATTTAGACCACATGTTATCCTCATATAAGAATCATAATGGCACAAAAATCGGCTCAATCAGACAAGTACAAGTGCCTAAACAATTTATTTTTCAGTTTTCAAAGCTTTTTTCGGGGCTAATAGTCACCCCTCAAAACATGAACCCTAAGAAAAGTTAAGCCGAACGCTTTGAAACATCAACCACATGTTGTCCTTCTATAGAAATCACAACAGTGAAAAACTCGTCTCATTCGGACAAGCACAAGTGCCAAAACAATGTATTTTTCCGTTTCAAGAGCTGTTTTCGGGGCTATCTCAAAACATGAACCCTAAGAACGTTAACCCTGAACGCTTTGAAATTTCTACCACATGTTATCCTCGTATAAGATTCAAAATGGCGTAAAAATTTGCTCAATCGGACAAGTACAAGTTCCAAAACAATGTATTTTTCCGTTTCCAAAGCTTTTTCAATGCTAAAAGTCACCCCTCAAAACATGAACTCTAAGAACCGTTAAGCTAAACGCTTTGAAACTTCTATCACCTGTTATCCTTATATAATAATCACAACAGCGAAAAAATAATCTCATTCGGACAAGCACAAGTGCCAAACCAATGTATTTTTCCGTTTCAAGAACTTTTTTTCGGGGGTACTTCAAAATATGAACCCTAAGAACCGTTTACGCGAACGCATTGAAATTTCGACCACATGTTTTCCTCATATAATAATCAAAATGGCGTAAAAATTGGCTCAATCGGACAAGTACAAGTTCCAAAACAATGTATTTTTCCATTTCCAAAGCTTTTTCGGGGCTAATAGTCACCCCTCAAAACATGAACCCTAAGAAAAGTTAAGCCGAACGCTTTGAAACATCAACCACATGTTGTCCTTCTATAGAAATCACAACAGTGAAAAACTCGTCTCATTCGGACAAGCACAAGTGCCAAAACAATGTATTTTTCTGTTTCAAGAGCTGTTTTCGGGGCTATCTCAAAACATGAACCCTAAGAACGTTAACCCGAACGCTTTGAAATTTCTACCACATGTTATCCTCGTATAAGATTCAAAATGGCGTAAAAATTGGCTCAATCGGACAAGTACAAGTTCCAAAACAATGTATTTTTCCGTTTCCAAAGCTTTTTCAATGCTAAAAGTCACCCCTCAAAACATGAACTCTAAGAGCCGTTAAGCTAAACGCTTTGAAACTTCTATCACATGTTATCCTTCTATAATAATCACAACAGCGAAAAAATAATCTCATTCGGACAAGCACAAGTGCCAAACCAATGTATTTTTCCGTTTCAAGAACTTTTTTTCGGGGGTACTTCAAAATATGAACCCTAAGAACCGTTTACACGAACGCATTGAAATTTCGACCACATGTTATCCTCATATAAGAATCATAATGGCACAAAAATCGGCTCAATCAGACAAGTACAAGTGCCTAATCAATTTATTTTTCAGTTTTCAAAGCTTTTTCGGGGCTAATAGTCACCCCTCAAAACATGAACCCTAAGAAAAGTTAAGCCGAACGCTTTGAAACATCAACCACATGTTGTCCTTCTATAGAAATCACAACAGTGAAAAACTCGTCTCATTCGGACAAGCACAAGTGCCAAAACAATGTATTTTTCCGTTTCAAGAGCTGTTTTCGGGGCTATCTCAAAACATGAACCCTAAGAACGTTAACCCGAACGCTTTGAAATTTCTACCACATGTTATCCTCGTATAAGATTCAAAATGGCGTAAAAATTGGCTCAATCGGACAAGTACAAGTTCGAAAACAATGAATTTTTCCGTTTCCAAAGCTTTTTCAATGCTAAAAGTCACCCCTCAAAACATGAACTTTAAGAACCGTTAAGCTAAACGCTTTGAAACTTCTATCACATGTTATCCTTCTATAATAATCACAACAGCGAAAAAATAATCTCATTCGGACAAGCACAAGTGCCAAACCAATGTATTTTTCCGTTTCAAGAACTTTTTTTCGGGGGTACCTCAAAATATGAACCCTAAAAACCGTTTACGCGAAAGCATTGAAATTTCGACCACATGTTATCCTCGTATAAGAATCATAATGGCACAAAAATCGGCTCAATCAGACAAGTACAAGTGCCTAAACAATTTATTTTTCAGTTTTCAAAGCTTTTTCGGGGCTAATAGTCACCCCTCAAAACATGAACCCTAAGAAAAGTTAAGCCGAACGCTTTGAAACATCAACCACATGTTGTCCTTCTATAGAAATCACAACAGTGAAAAACTCGTCTCATTCGGACAAGCACAAGTGCCAAAACAATGTATTTTTCCGTTTCAAGAGCTGTTTTCGGGGCTATCTCAAAACATGAACCCTAAGAACGTTAACCCGAACGCTTTGAAATTTCTACCACATGTTATCCTCGTATAATATTCAAAATGGCGTAAAAATTGGCTCAATCGGACAAGTACAAATTCCAAAACAATGTATTTTTCCGTTTCCAAAGCTTTTTCAATGCTAAAAGTCACCCCTCAAAACATGAACTCTAAGAACCGTTAAGCTAAACGCTTTGAAACTTCTATCACATGTTATCCTTATATAATAATCACAACAGCGAAAAAATAATCTCATTCGGACAAGCACAAGTGCCAAACCAATGTATTTTTCCGTTTCAAGAACTTTTTTTCGGGGGTACTTCAAAATATGAACCCTAAGAACCGTTTACACGAACGCATTGAAATTTCGACCACATGTTATCCTCATATAAGAATCAGAATGGCACAAAAATCGGCTCAATCAGACAAGTACAAGTGCCTAAACAATTTATTTTTCAGTTTTCAAAGCTTTTTCGGGGCTAATAGTCACCCCTCAAAACATGAACCCTAAGAAAAGTTAAGCCGAACGCTTTGAAACATCAACCACATGTTGTCCTTCTATAGAAATCACAACAGTGAAAAACTCGTCTCATTCGGACAAGCACAAGTGCCAAAACAATGTATTTTTCCGTTTCAAGAGCTGTTTTCGGGGCTATCTCAAAACATGAACCCTAAGAACGTTAACCCGAACGCTTTGAAATTTCTACCACATGTTATCCTCGTATAAGATTCAAAATGGCGTAAAAATTGGCTCAATCGGACAAGTACAAGTTCCTAAACAATGTATTTTTCCGTTTCCAAAGCTTTTTCAATGCTAAAAGTCACCCCTCAAAACATGAACTCTAAGAACCGTTAAGCTAAACGCTTTGAAACTTCTATCACATGTTATCCTTATATAATAATCACAACAGCGAAAAAATAATCTCATTCGGACAAGCACAAGTGCCAAACCAATGTATTTTTCCGTTTCAAGAACTTTTTTTCGGGGGTACTTCAAAATATGAACCCTAAGAACCGTTTACACGAACGCATTGAAATTTAGACCACATGTTATCCTCATATAAGAATCATAATGGCACAAAAATCGGCTCAATCAGACAAGTACAAGTGCCTAAACAATTTATTTTTCAGTTTTCAAAGTTTTTTTGGGGCTAATAGTCACCCCTCAAAACATGAACCCTAAGAAAAGTTAAGCCGAACGCTTTGAAACATCAACCACATGTTGTCCTTCAAGTGCCAAAACAATGTATTTTTCCGTTTCAAGAGCTGTTTTCGGGGCTATCTCAAAACATGAACCCTAAGAACGTTAACCTGAACGCTTTGAAATTTCTACCACATGTTATCCTCGTATAAGATTCAAAATGGCGTAAAAATTTGCTCAATCGGACAAGTACAAGTTCCAAAACAATGTATTTTTCCGTTTCCAAAGCTTTTTCAATGCTAAAAGTCACCCCTCAAAACATGAACTCTAAGAACCGTTAAGCTAAACGCTTTGAAACTTCTATCACCTGTTATCCTTATATAATAATCACAACAGCGAAAAAATAATCTCATTCGGACAAGCACAAGTGCCAAACCAATGTATTTTTCCGTTTCAAGAACTTTTTTTCGGGGGTACTTCAAAATATGAACCCTAAGAACCGTTTACGCGAACGCATTGAAATTTCGACCACATGTTTTCCTCATATAATAATCAAAATGGCGTAAAAATTGGCTCAATCGGACAAGTACAAGTTCCAAAACAATGTATTTTTCCATTTCCAAAGCTTTTTCGGGGCTAATAGTCACCCCTCAAAACATGAACCCTAAGAAAAGTTAAGCCGAACGCTTTGAAACATCAACCACATGTTGTCCTTCTATAGAAATCACAACAGTGAAAAACTCGTCTCATTCGGACAAGCACAAGTGCCAAAACAATGTATTTTTCTGTTTCAAGAGCTGTTTTCGGGGCTATCTCAAAACATGAACCCTAAGAACGTTAACCCGAACGCTTTGAAATTTCTACCACATGTTATCCTCGTATAAGATTCAAAATGGCGTAAAAATTGGCTCAATCGGACAAGTACAAGTTCCAAAACAATGTATTTTTCCGTTTCCAAAGCTTTTTCAATGCTAAAAGTCACCCCTCAAAACATGAACTCTAAGAGCCGTTAAGCTAAACGCTTTGAAACTTCTATCACATGTTATCCTTCTATAATAATCACAACAGCGAAAAAATAATCTCATTCGGACAAGCACAAGTGCCAAACCAATGTATTTTTCCGTTTCAAGAACTTTTTTTCGGGGGTACTTCAAAATATGAACCCTAAGAACCGTTTACACGAACGCATTGAAATTTCGACCACATGTTATCCTCATATAAGAATCATAATGGCACAAAAATCGGCTCAATCAGACAAGTACAAGTGCCTAATCAATTTATTTTTCAGTTTTCAAAGCTTTTTCGGGGCTAATAGTCACCCCTCAAAACATGAACCCTAAGAAAAGTTAAGCCGAACGCTTTGAAACATCAACCACATGTTGTCCTTCTATAGAAATCACAACAGTGAAAAACTCGTCTCATTCGGACAAGCACAAGTGCCAAAACAATGTATTTTTCCGTTTCAAGAGCTTGTTTTCGGGGCTATCTCAAAACATGAACCCTAAGAACGTTAACCCGAACGCTTTGAAATTTCTACCACATGTTATCCTCGTATAAGATTCAAAATGGCGTAAAAATTGGCTCAATCGGACAAGTACAAGTTCGAAAACAATGAATTTTTCCGTTTCCAAAGCTTTTTCAATGCTAAAAGTCACCCCTCAAAACATGAACTTTAAGAACCGTTAAGCTAAACGCTTTGAAACTTCTATCACATGTTATCCTTCTATAATAATCACAACAGCGAAAAAATAATCTCATTCGGACAAGCACAAGTGCCAAACCAATGTATTTTTCCGTTTCAAGAACTTTTTTTCGGGGGTACCTCAAAATATGAACCCTAAAAACCGTTTACGCGAAAGCATTGAAATTTCGACCACATGTTATCCTCGTATAAGAATCATAATGGCACAAAAATCGGCTCAATCAGACAAGTACAAGTGCCTAAACAATTTATTTTTCAGTTTTCAAAGCTTTTTCGGGGCTAATAGTCACCCCTCAAAACATGAACCCTAAGAAAAGTTAAGCCGAACGCTTTGAAACATCAACCACATGTTGTCCTTCTATAGAAATCACAACAGTGAAAAACTCGTCTCATTCGGACAAGCACAAGTGCCAAAACAATGTATTTTTCCGTTTCAAGAGCTGTTTTCGGGGCTATCTCAAAACATGAACCCTAAGAACGTTAACCCGAACGCTTTGAAATTTCTACCACATGTTATCCTCGTATAATATTCAAAATGGCGTAAAAATTGGCTCAATCGGACAAGTACAAATTCCAAAACAATGTATTTTTCCGTTTCCAAAGCTTTTTCAATGCTAAAAGTCACCCCTCAAAACATGAACTCTAAGAACCGTTAAGCTAAACGCTTTGAAACTTCTATCACATGTTATCCTTATATAATAATCACAACAGCGAAAAAATAATCTCATTCGGACAAGCACAAGTGCCAAACCAATGTATTTTTCCGTTTCAAGAACTTTTTTTCGGGGGTACTTCAAAATATGAACCCTAAGAACCGTTTACACGAACGCATTGAAATTTCGACCACATGTTATCCTCATATAAGAATCAGAATGGCACAAAAATCGGCTCAATCAGACAAGTACAAGTGCCTAAACAATTTATTTTTCAGTTTTCAAAGCTTTTTCGGGGCTAATAGTCACCCCTCAAAACATGAACCCTAAGAAAAGTTAAGCCGAACGCTTTGAAACATCAACCACATGTTGTCCTTCTATAGAAATCACAACAGTGAAAAACTCGTCTCATTCGGACAAGCACAAGTGCCAAAACAATGTATTTTTCCGTTTCAAGAGCTGTTTTCGGAGCTATCTCAAAACATGAACCCTAAGAACCGTTAACCCGAATGCTTTGAAATTTCTACCACATGTTATCCTCGTATAAGAATCAAAATGGCGTAAAAATTGGCTCAATCGGACAAGTACAAGTTCCAAAACAATGTATTTTTCCGTTTCCAAAGCTTTTTCAATGCTAAAAGTCACCCCTCAAAACATGAACACTAATAACCGTTAAGCTAAACGCTTTGAAACTTCTACCACATGTTATCCTTCTATAATATCCACAACAGCGAAAAAATAATCTCATTCGGACAAGCACAAGTGCCAAACCAATGTATTTTTCCGTTTCAAGAACTTTTTTTCGGGGGTACCTCAAAACATAAACCCTAAGAACCGTTTACGCGAACGCATTGAAATTTCGACCACATGTTTTCCTCATATAATAATCATTAATGGAACAAAAATCGGCTCAATCAGACAAGTACAAGTGCCTAAACAATGTATTTTTCAGTTTTCAAAGCTTTTTCGGGGCTAATAGTCACCCCTCAAAAACATGAACCCCTAAGAAAAGTTAAGCCGAACGCTTTGAAACATCAACCACATATTGTCCTTCTATAGAAATCACAACAGTGAAAAACTCGTCTCATTCGGACAAGCACAAGTGCCAAAACAATGTATTTTTCCGTTTCAAGAGCTGTTTTCGGGGCTATCTCAAAACATGAACCCTAAGAACGTTAACCCGAACGCTTTGAAATTTCTACCACATGTTATCCTCGTATAAGATTCAAAATGGCGTAAAAATTGGCTCAATCGGACAAGTACAAGTTCCTAAACAATGTATTTTTCCGTTTCCAAAGCTTTTTCAATGCTAAAAGTCACCCCTCAAAACATGAACTCTAAGAACCGTTAAGCTAAACGCTTTGAAACTTCTATCACATGTTATCCTTATATAATAATCACAACAGCGAAAAAATAATCTCATTCGGACAAGCACAAGTGCCAAACCAATGTATTTTTCCGTTTCAAGAACTTTTTTTCGGGGGTACTTCAAAATATGAACCCTAAGAACCGTTTACACGAACGCATTGAAATTTAGACCACATGTTATCCTCATATAAGAATCATAATGGCACAAAAATCGGCTCAATCAGACAAGTACAAGTGCCTAAACAATGTATTTTTCAGTTTTCAAAGCTTTTTCGGGGCTAATAGTCACCCCTCAAAACATGAACCCTAAGAAAAGTTAAGCCGAACGCTTTGAAACATCAACCACATGTTGTCCTTCTATAGAAATCACAACAGTGAAAAACTCGTCTCATTCGGACAAGCACAAGTGCCAAAACAATGTATTTTTCCGTTTCAAGAGCTGTTTTCGGGGCTATCTCAAAACATGAACCCTAAGAACGTTAACCCGAACGCTTTGAAATTTCTACCACATGTTATCCTCGTATAAGATTCAAAATGGCGTAAAAATTGGCTCAATCGGACAAGTACAAGTTCCAAAACAATGTATTTTTCCGTTTCCAAAGCTTTTTCAATGCTAAAAGTCACCCCTCAAAACATGAACTCTAAGAACCGTTAAGCTAAACGCTTTGAAACTTCTATCACATGTTATCCTTCTATAATAATCACAACAGCGAAAAAATAATCTCATTCGGACAAGCACAAGTGCCAAACCAATGTATTTTTCCGTTTCAAGAACTTTTTTTCGGGGGTACTTCAAAATATGAACCCTAAGAACCGTTTACGCGAACGCATTGAAATTTCGACCACATGTTATCCTCATATAAGAATCATAATGGCGTACAAAATCGGCTCAATCAGACAAGTACAAGTTCCTAAACAATGTATTTTTCCAGTTTCAAAGCTTTTTCGGGGCTAATAGTCACCCCTCAAAACATGAACCCTAAGAAAAGTTAAGCCGAACGCTTTGAAACATCAACCACATGTTGTCCTTCTATAGAAATCACAACAGTGAAAAACTCGTCTCATTCGGACAAGCACAAGTGCCAAAACAATGTATTTTTCTGTTTCAAGAGCTGTTTTCGGGGCTATCTCAAAACATGAACCCTAAGAACGTTAACCCGAACGCTTTGAAATTTCTACCACATGTTATCCTCGTATAAGATTCAAAATGGCGTAAAAATTGGCTCAATCGGACAAGTACAAGTTCCAAAACAATGTATTTTTCCGTTTCCAAAGCTTTTTCAATGCTAAAAGTCACCCCTCAAAACATGAACTTTAAGAACCGTTAAGCTAAACGCTTTGAAACTTCTATCACATGTTATCCTTCTATAATAATCACAACAGCGAAAAAATAATCTCATTCGGACAAGCACAAGTGCCAAACCAATGTATTTTTCCGTTTCAAGAACTTTTTTTCGGGGGTACCTCAAAATATGAACCCTAAAAACCGTTTACGCGAAAGCATTGAAATTTCGACCACATGTTATCCTCGTATAAGAATCATAATGGCACAAAAATCGGCTCAATCAGACAAGTACAAGTGCCTAAACAATTTATTTTTCAGTTTTCAAAGCTTTTTCGGGGCTAATAGTCACCCCTCAAAACATGAACCCTAAGAAAAGTTAAGCCGAACGCTTTGAAACATCAACCACATGTTGTCCTTCTATAGAAATCACAACAGTGAAAAACTCGTCTCATTCGGACAAGCACAAGTGCCAAAACAATGTATTTTTCCGTTTCAAGAGCTGTTTTCGGGGCTATCTCAAAACATGAACCCTAAGAACCGTTAACCCGAACGCTTTGAAATTTCTACCACATGTTATCCTCGTATAAGAATCAAAATGGCGTAAAAATTGGCTCAATCGGACAAGTACAAGTTCCAAAACAATGTATTTTTCCGTTTCCAAAGCTTTTTCAATGCTAAAAGTCACCCCTCAAAACATGAACTCTAAGAACCGTTAAGCTAAACGCTTTGAAACTTCTACCACATGTTATCCTTCTATAATAATCACAACAGCGAAAAAATAATCTCATTCGGACAAGCACAAGTGCCAAACCAATGTATTTTTCCGTTTCAAGAACTTTTTTTCGGGGGTACCTCAAAATATGAACCCTAAGAACCGTTTACGCGAACGCATTGAAATTTCGACCACATGTTATCCTCATATAAGAATCATAATGGCACAAAAATCGGCTCAATCAGACAAGTACAAGTGCCTAAACAATGTATTTTTCAGTTTTCAAAGCTTTTTCGGGGCTAATAGTCACCCCTCAAAACATGAACCCTAAGAAAAGTTAAGCCGAACGCTTTGAAACATCAACCACATGTTGTCCTTCTATAGAAATCACAACAGTGAAAAACTCGTCTCATTCGGACAAGCACAAGTGCCAAAACAATGTATTTTTCCGTTTCAAGAGCTGTTTTCGGGGCTATCTCAAAACATGAACCCTAAGAACGTTAACCCGAACGCTTTGAAATTTCTACCACATGTTATCCTCGTATAAGATTCAAAATGGCGTAAAAATTGGCTCAATCGGACAAGTACAAGTTCCAAAACAATGTATTTTTCCGTTTCCAAAGCTTTTTCAATGCTAAAAGTCACCCCTCAAAACATGAACTCTAAGAACCGTTAAGCTAAACGCTTTGAAACTTCTACCACATGTTATCCTTCTATAATAATCCACAACAGCGAAAAAATAATCTCATTCGGACAAGCACAAGTGCCAAACCAATGTATTTTTCCGTTTCAAGAACTTTTTTTCGGGGGTACCTCAAAATATGAACCCTAAGAACCGTTTACGCGAACGCATTGAAATTTCGACCACATGTTTATCCTCATATAAGAATCATAATGGAACAAAAATCGGCTCAATCAGACAAGTACAAGTGCCTAAACAATGTATTTTTCAGTTTTCAAAGCTTTTTCGGGGCTAATAGTCACCCCTCAAAAACATGAACCCTAAGAAAAGTTAAGCCGAACGCTTTGAAACATCAACCACATGTTGTCCTTCTATAGAAATCACAACAGTGAAAAACTCGTCTCATTCGGACAAGCACAAGTGCCAAAACAATGTATTTTTCCGTTTCAAGAGCTGTTTTCGGGGCTATCTCAAAACATGAACCCTAAGAACGTTAACCCGAACGCTTTGAAATTTCTACCACATGTTATCCTCGTATAAGATTCAAAATGGCGTA
Source organism: Schizonepeta tenuifolia (assembly GCA_029490685.1). Taxonomy (NCBI): domain Eukaryota; kingdom Viridiplantae; phylum Streptophyta; class Magnoliopsida; order Lamiales; family Lamiaceae; genus Schizonepeta; species Schizonepeta tenuifolia. The sequence goes on along the minus strand of CM055955.1, from coordinate 118,806,093 downwards.
AAAATTGGCTCAATCGGACAAGTACAAGTTCCAAAACAATGTATTTTTCCGTTTCCAAAGCTTTTTCAATGCTAAAAGTCACCCCTCAAAACATGAACTCTAAGAACCGTTAAGCTAAACGCTTTGAAACTTCTATCACATGTTATCCTTATATAATAATCACAACAGCGAAAAAATAATCTCATTCGGACAAGCACAAGTGCCAAACCAATGTATTTTTCCGTTTCAAGAACTTTTTTTCGGGGGTACTTCAAAATATGAACCCTAAGAACCGTTTACACGAACGCATTGAAATTTCGACCACATGTTATCCTCATATAAGAATCATAATGGCACAAAAATCGGCTCAATCAGACAAGTACAAGTGCCTAAACAATTTATTTTTCAGTTTTCAAAGCTTTTTCGGGGCTAATAGTCACCCCTCAAAACATGAACCCTAAGAAAAGTTAAGCCGAACGCTTTGAAACATCAACCACATGTTGTCCTTCTATAGAAATCACAACAGTGAAAAACTCGTCTCATTCGGACAAGCACAAGTGCCAAAACAATGTATTTTTCCGTTTCAAGAGCTGTTTTCGGGGCTATCTCAAAACATGAACCCTAAGAACCGTTAACCCGAACGCTTTGAAATTTCTACCACATGTTATCCTCGTATAAGATTCAAAATGGCGTAAAAATTGGCTCAATCGGACAAGTACAAGTTCCAAAACAATGTATTTTTCCGTTTCCAAAGCTTTTTCAATGCTAAAAGTCACCCCTCAAAACATGAACTCTAAGAACCGTTAAGCTAAACGCTTTGAAACTTCTACCACATGTTATCCTTCTATAATAATCCACAACAGCGAAAAAATAATCTCATTCGGACAAGCACAAGTTCAAACCAATGTATTTTTCCGTTTCAAGAACTTTTTTTCGGGGGTACCTCAAAACTATGAACCCTAAGAACCGTTTACGCGAACGCATTGAAATTTCGACCACATGTTATCCTCATATAATAATCATAATGGAACAAAAATCGGCTCAATCAGACAAGTACAAGTGCCTAAACAATGTATTTTTCAGTTTTCAAAGCTTTTTCGGGGCTAATAGTCACCCCTCAAAAACATGAACCCTAAGAAAAGTTAAGCCGAACGCTTTGAAACATCAACCACATGTTGTCCTTCTATAGAAATCACAACAGTGAAAAACTCGTCTCATTCGGACAAGCACAAGTGCCAAAACAATGTATTTTTCCGTTTCAAGAGCTGTTTTCGGGGCTATCTCAAAACATGAACCCTAAGAACGTTAACCCGAACGCTTTGAAATTTCTACCACATGTTATCCTCGTATAAGATTCAAAATGGCGTAAAAATTGGCTCAATCGGACAAGTACAAGTTCCAAAACAATGTATTTTTCCGTTTCCAAAGCTTTTTCAATGCTAAAAGTCACCCCTCAAAACATGAACTCTAAGAACCGTTAAGCTAAACGCTTTGAAACTTCTATCACATGTTATCCTTCTATAATAATCACAACAGCGAAAAAATAATCTCATTCGGACAAGCACAAGTGCCAAACCAATGTATTTTTCCGTTTCAAGAACTTTTTTTCGGGGGTACCTTCAAAATATGAACCCTAAGAACCGTTTACAGCGAACGCATTGAAATTTCGACCACATGTTATCCTCATATAAGAATCATAATGGCACAAAAATCGGCTCAATCAGACAAGTACAAGTGCCTAAACAATTTATTTTTCAGTTTTCAAAGCTTTTTCGGGGCTAATAGTCACCCCTCAAAACATGAACCCTAAGAAAAGTTAAGCCGAACGCTTTGAAACATCAACCACATGTTGTCCTTCTATAGAAATCACAACAGTGAAAAACTCGTCTCATTCGGACAAGCACAAGTGCCAAAACAATGTATTTTTCCGTTTCAAGAGCTGTTTTCGGGGCTATCTCAAAACATGAACCCTAAGAACCGTTAACCCGAACGCTTTGAAATTTCTACCACATGTTATCCTCAGTATAAGAATCAAAATGGCGTAAAAATTGGCTCAATCGGACAAGTACAAGTTCCAAAACAATGTATTTTTCCGTTTCCAAAGCTTTTTCAATGCTAAAAGTCACCCCTCAAAACATGAACTCTAAGAACCGTTAAGCTAAACGCTTTGAAACTTCTACCACATGTTATCCTTCTATAATAATCACAACAGCGAAAAAATAATCTCATTCGGACAAGCACAAGTGCCAAACCAATGTATTTTTCCGTTTCAAGAACTTTTTTTCGGGGGTACCTCAAAACTATGAACCCTAAGAACCGTTTACGCGAACGCATTGAAATTTCGACCACATGTTATCCTCATATAAGAATCATTAATGGAACAAAAATTCGGCTCAATCAGACAAGTACAAGTGCCTAAACAATGTATTTTTCAGTTTTCAAAGCTTTTTCGGGGCTAATAGTCACCCCTCAAAAACATGAACCCTAAGAAAAGTTAAGCCGAACGCTTTGAAACATCAACCACATGTTGTCCTTCTATAGAAATCACAACAGTGAAAAACTCGTCTCATTCGGACAAGCACAAGTGCCAAAACAATGTATTTTTCCGTTTCAAGAGCTGTTTTCGGGGCTATCTCAAAACATGAACCCTAAGAACGTTAACCCGAACGCTTTGAAATTTCTACCACATGTTATCCTCGTATAAGATTCAAAATGGCGTAAAAATTGGCTCAATCGGACAAGTACAAGTTCCAAAACAATGTATTTTTCCGTTTCCAAAGCTTTTTCAATGCTAAAAGTCACCCCTCAAAACATGAACTCTAAGAACCGTTAAGCTAAACGCTTTGAAACTTCTATCACATGTTATCCTTCTATAATAATCACAACAGCGAAAAAATAATCTCATTCGGACAAGCACAAGTGCCAAACCAATGTATTTTTCCGTTTCAAGAACTTTTTTTCGGGGGTACCTTCAAAATATGAACCCTAAGAACCGTTTACGCGAACGCATTGAAATTTCGACCACATGTTATCCTCATATAAGAATCATAATGGCACAAAAATCGGCTCAATCAGACAAGTACAAGTGCCTAAACAATTTATTTTTCAGTTTTCAAAGCTTTTTCGGGGCTAATAGTCACCCCTCAAAACATGAACCCTAAGAAAAGTTAAGCCGAACGCTTTGAAACATCAACCACATGTTGTCCTTCTATAGAAATCACAACAGTGAAAAACTCGTCTCATTCGGACAAGCACAAGTGCCAAAACAATGTATTTTTCCGTTTCAAGAGCTGTTTTCGGGGCTATCTCAAAACATGAACCCTAAGAACCGTTAACCCGAACGCTTTGAAATTTCTACCACATGTTATCCTCGTATAAGAATCAAAATGGCGTAAAAATTGGCTCAATCGGACAAGTACAAGTTCCAAAACAATGTATTTTTCCGTTTCCAAAGCTTTTTCAATGCTAAAAGTCACCCCTCAAAACATGAACTCTAAGAACCGTTAAGCTAAACGCTTTGAAACTTCTATCACATGTTATCCTTCTATAATAATCACAACAGCGAAAAAATAATCTCATTCGGACAAGCACAAGTGCCAAACCAATGTATTTTTCCGTTTCAAGAACTTTTTTTCGGGGGTACCTTCAAAATATGAACCCTAAGAACCGTTTACACGAACGCATTGAAATTTCGACCACATGTTATCCTCATATAAGAATCATAATGGCACAAAAATCGGCTCAATCAGACAAGTACAAGTGCCTAAACAATTTATTTTTCAGTTTTCAAAGCTTTTTCGGGGCTAATAGTCACCCCTCAAAACATGAACCATAAGAAAAGTTAAGCCGAACGCTTTGAAACATCAACCACATGTTGTCCTTCTATAGAAATCACAACAGTGAAAAACTCGTCTCATTCGGACAAGCACAAGTGCCAAAACAATGTATTTTTCCGTTTCAAGAGCTGTTTTCGGGGCTATCTCAAAACATGAACCCTAAGAACCGTTAACCCGAACGCTTTGAAATTTCTACCACATGTTATCCTCGTATAAGAATTCAAAATGGCGTAAAAATTGGCTCAATCGGACAAGTACAAGTTCCAAAACAATGTATTTTTCCGTTTCCAAAGCTTTTTCAATGCTAAAAGTCACCCCTCAAAACATGAACTCTAAGAACCGTTAAGCTAAACGCTTTGAAACTTCTACCACATGTTATCCTTCTATAATAATCACAACAGCGAAAAAATAATCTCATTCGGACAAGCACAAGTGCCAAACCAATGTATTTTTCCGTTTCAAGAACTTTTTTTCGGGGGTACCTCAAAATATGAACCCTAAGAACCGTTTACGCGAACGCATTGAAATTTCGACCACATGTTATCCTCAGTATAAGAATCATAATGGAACAAAAATCGGCTCAATCAGACAAGTACAAGTGCCTAAACAATGTATTTTTCAGTTTTCAAAGCTTTTTCGGGGCTAATAGTCACCCCTCAAAAACATGAACCCTAAGAAAAGTTAAGCCGAACGCTTTGAAACATCAACCACATGTTGTCCTTCTATAGAAATCACAACAGTGAAAAACTCGTCTCATTCGGACAAGCACAAGTGCCAAAACAATGTATTTTTCCGTTTCAAGAGCTGTTTTCGGGGCTATCTCAAAACATGAACCCTAAGAACGTTAACCCGAACGCTTTGAAATTTCTACCACATGTTATCCTCGTATAAGATTCAAAATGGCGTAAAAATTGGCTCAATCGGACAAGTACAAGTTCCAAAACAATGTATTTTTCCGTTTCCAAAGCTTTTTCAATGCTAAAAGTCACCCCTCAAAACATGAACTCTAAGAACCGTTAAGCTAAACGCTTTGAAACTTCTATCACATGTTATCCTTCTATAATAATCACAACAGCGAAAAAATAATCTCATTCGGACAAGCACAAGTGCCAAACCAATGTATTTTTCCGTTTCAAGAACTTTTTTTCGGGGGTACCTTCAAAATATGAACCCTAAGAACCGTTTACAGCGAACGCATTGAAATTTCGACCACATGTTATCCTCATATAAGAATCATAATGGCACAAAAATCGGCTCAATCAGACAAGTACAAGTGCCTAAACAATTTATTTTTCAGTTTTCAAAGCTTTTTCGGGGCTAATAGTCACCCCTCAAAACATGAACCCTAAGAAAAGTTAAGCCGAACGCTTTGAAACATCAACCACATGTTGTCCTTCTATAGAAATCACAACAGTGAAAAACTCGTCTCATTCGGACAAGCACAAGTGCCAAAACAATGTATTTTTCCGTTTCAAGAGCTGTTTTCGGGGCTATCTCAAAACATGAACCCTAAGAACCGTTAACCCGAACGCTTTGAAATTTCTACCACATGTTATCCTCGTATAAGAATCAAAATGGCGTAAAAATTGGCTCAATCGGACAAGTACAAGTTCCAAAACAATGTATTTTTCCGTTTCCAAAGCTTTTTCAATGCTAAAAGTCACCCCTCAAAACATGAACTCTAAGAACCGTTAAGCTAAACGCTTTGAAACATTCTACCACATGTTATCCTTCTATAATAATCACAACAGCGAAAAAATAATCTCATTCGGACAAGCACAAGTGCCAAACCAATGTATTTTTCCGTTTCAAGAACTTTTTTTCGGGGGTACCTTCAAAATATGAACCCTAAGAACCGTTTACGCGAACGCATTGAAATTTCGACCACATGTTATCCTCAGTATAAGAATCATAATGGCACAAAAATCGGCTCAATCAGACAAGTACAAGTGCCTAAACAATTTATTTTTCAGTTTTCAAAGCTTTTTCGGGGCTAATAGTCACCCCTCAAAACATGAACCCTAAGAAAAGTTAAGCCGAACGCTTTGAAACATCAACCACATGTTGTCCTTCTATAGAAATCACAACAGTGAAAAACTCGTCTCATTCGGACAAGCACAAGTGCCAAAACAATGTATTTTTCCGTTTCAAGAGCTGTTTTCGGGGCTATCTCAAAACATGAACCCTAAGAACCGTTAACCCGAACGCTTTGAAATTTCTACCACATGTTATCCTCGTATAAGAATCAAAATGGCGTAAAAATTGGCTCAATCGGACAAGTACAAGTTCCAAAACAATGTATTTTTCCGTTTCCAAAGCTTTTTCAATGCTAAAAGTCACCCCTCAAAACATGAACTCTAAGAACCGTTAAGCTAAACGCTTTGAAACTTCTACCACATGTTATCCTTCTATAATAATCCACAACAGCGAAAAAATAATCTCATTCGGACAAGCACAAGTGCCAAACCAATGTATTTTTCCGTTTCAAGAACTTTTTTTCGGGGGTACCTCAAAATATGAACCCTAAGAACCGTTTACGCGAACGCATTGAAATTTCGACCACATGTTATCCTCATATAAGAATCATAATGGAACAAAAATCGGCTCAATCAGACAAGTACAAGTGCCTAAACAATGTATTTTTCAGTTTTCAAAGCTTTTTCGGGGCTAATAGTCACCCCCTCAAAAACATGAACCCTAAGAAAAGTTAAGCCGAACGCTTTGAAACATCAACCACATGTTGTCCTTCTATAGAAATCACAACAGTGAAAAACTCGTCTCATTCGGACAAGCACAAGTGCCAAAACAATGTATTTTTCCGTTTCAAGAGCTGTTTTCGGGGCTATCTCAAAACATGAACCCTAAGAACCGTTAACCCGAACGCTTTGAAATTTCTACCACATGTTATCCTCGTATAAGAATCAAAATGGCGTAAAAATTGGCTCAATCGGACAAGTACAAGTTCCAAAACAATGTATTTTTCCGTTTCCAAAGCTTTTTCAATGCTAAAAGTCACCCCTCAAAACATGAACTCTAAGAACCGTTAAGCTAAACGCTTTGAAACTTCTACCACATGATTATCCTTCTATAATAATCACAACAGCGAAAAAATAATCTCATTCGGACAAGCACAAGTGCCAAACCAATGTATTTTTCCGTTTCAAGAACTTTTTTTCGGGGGTACCTTCAAAATATGAACCCTAAGAACCGTTTACTGCGAACGCATTGAAATTTCGACCACATGTTATCCTCGTATAAGAATCATAATGGCACAAAAATCGGCTCAATCAGACAAGTACAAGTGCCTAAACAATTTATTTTTCAGTTTTCAAAGCTTTTTCGGGGCTAATAGTCACCCCTCAAAACATGAACCCTAAGAAAAGTTAAGCCGAACGCTTTGAAACATCAACCACATGTTGTCCTTCTATAGAAATCACAACAGTGAAAAACTCGTCTCATTCGGACAAGCACAAGTGCCAAAACAATGTATTTTTCCGTTTCAAGAGCTGTTTTCGGGGCTATCTCAAAACATGAACCCTAAGAACCGTTAACCCGAACGCTTTGAAATTTCTACCACATGTTATCCTCGTATAAGATTCAAAATGGCGTAAAAATTGGCTCAATCGGACAAGTACAAGTTCCAAAACAATGTATTTTTCCGTTTCCAAAGCTTTTTCAATGCTAAAAGTCACCCCTCAAAACATGAACTCTAAGAACCGTTAAGCTAAACGCTTTGAAACTTCTATCACATGTTATCCTTCTATAATAATCACAACAGCGAAAAAATAATCTCATTCGGACAAGCACAAGTGCCAAACCAATGTATTTTTCCGTTTCAAGAACTTTTTTTCGGGGGTACTTCAAAATATGAACCCTAAGAACCGTTTACAGCGAACGCATTGAAATTTCGACCACATGTTATCCTCATATAAGAATCATAATGGCACAAAAATCGGCTCAATCAGACAAGTACAAGTGCCTAAACAATTTATTTTTCAGTTTTCAAAGCTTTTTCGGGGCTAATAGTCACCCCTCAAAACATGAACCCTAAGAAAAGTTAAGCCGAACGCTTTGAAACATCAACCACATGTTGTCCTTCTATAGAAATCACAACAGTGAAAAACTCGTCTCATTCGGACAAGCACAAGTGCCAAAACAATGTATTTTTCCGTTTCAAGAGTTGTTTTCGGGGCTATCTCAAAACATGAACCCTAAGAACGTTAACCCGAACGCTTTGAAATTTCTACCACATGTTATCCTCGTATAAGATTCAAAATGGCGTAAAAATTGGCTCAATCGGACAAGTACAAGTTCGAAAACAATGTATTTTTCCGTTTCCAAAGCTTTTTCAGTGCTAAAAGTCACCCCTCAAAACATGAACTCTAAGAACCGTTAAGCTAAACGCTTTGAAACTTCTATCACATATTATCCTTATATAATAATCACAACAGCGAAAAAATAATCTCATTCGGACAAGCACAAGTGCCAAACCAATGTATTTTTCCGTTTCAAGAACTTTTTTTCGGGGGTACTTCAAAATATGAACCCTAAGAACCGTTTACACGAACGCATTGAAATTTCGACCACATGTTATCCTCATATAAGAATTATAATGGCACAAAAATCGGCTCAATCAGACAAGTACAAGTGCCTAAACAATTTATTTTTCAGTTTTCAAAGCTTTTTCGGGGCTAATAGTCACCCCCTCAAAAACATGAACCCTAAGAAAAGTTAAGCCGAATGCTTTGAAACATCAACCACATGTTGTCCTTCTATAGAAATCACAACAGTGAAAAACTCGTCTCATTCGGACAAGCACAAGTGCCAAAACAATGTATTTTTCCGTTTCAAGAGCTGTTTTCGGGGCTATCTCAAAACATGAACCCTAAGAACGTTAACCCGAACGCTTTGAAATTTCTACCACATGTTATCCTCGTATAAGATTCAAAATGGCGTAAAAATTGGCTCAATCGGACAAGTACAAGTTCCTAAACAATGTATTTTTCCGTTTCCAAAGCTTTTTCAATGCTAAAAGTCACCCCTCAAAACATGAACTCTAAGAACCGTTAAGCTAAACGCTTTGAAACTTCTATCACATATTATCCTTATATAATAATCACAACAGCGAAAAAATAATCTCATTCGGACAAGCACAAGTGCCAAACTAATGTATTTTTCCGTTTCAAGAACTTTTTTTCGGGGGTACTTCAAAATATGAACCCTAAGAACCGTTTACACGAACGCATTGAAATTTAGACCACATGTTATCCTCATATAAGAATCATAATGGCACAAAAATCGGCTCAATCAGACAAGTACAAGTGCCTAAACAATTTATTTTTCAGTTTTCAAAGCTTTTTCGTGGCTAATAGTCACCCCTCAAAACATGAACTCTAAGAAAAGTTAAGCCGAACGCTTTGAAACATCAACCACATGTTGTCCTTCTATAGAAATCACAACAGTGAAAAACTCGTCTCATTCGGACAAGCACAAGTGCCAAAACAATGTATTTTTCCGTTTCAAGAGCTGTTTTCGGGGCTATCTCAAAACATGAACGCTAAGAACCGTTAACCCGAACGCTTTGAAATTTCTACCACATGTTATCCTCATATAAGAATCAAAATGGCGTAAAAATTGGCTCAATCGGACAAGTACAAGTTCCAAAACAATGTATTTTTCCGTTTCCAAAGCTTTTTCAATGCTAAAAGTCACCCCTCAAAACATGAACTCTAAGAACCGTTAAGCTAAACGCTTTGAAACATCTACCACATGTTATCCTTCTATAATAATCACAACAGCGAAAAAATAATCTCATTCGGACAAGCACAAGTGCCAAACCAATGTATTTTTCCGTTTCAAGAACTTTTTTTCGGGAGTACCTTAAAATATGAACCCTAAGAACCATTTATGCGAACGCATTGAAATTTCGACCACATGTTATCCTCGTATAAGAATCATAATGGCACAAAAATCGGCTCAATCAGACAAGTACAAGTGCCTAAACAATTTATTTTTCAGTTTTCAAAGCTTTTTCGGGGCTAATAGTCACCCCTCAAAACATGAACCCTAAGAAAAGTTAAGCCGAACGCTTTGAAACATCAACCACATGTTGTCCTTCTATAGAAATCACAACAGTGAAAAACTCGTTTCATTCGGACAAGCACAAGTGCTAAAACAATGTATTTTTTCGTTTCAAGAGCTGTTTTCGGGGCTATCTCAAAACATGAATCCTAAGAACCGTTAACCCGAACGCTTTGAAATTTCTACCACATGTTATCCTCGTATAAGAATCAAAATGGCGTAAAAATTGGCTCAATCGGACAAGTACAAGTTCCAAAACAATGTATTTTTCCGTTTCCAAATCTTTTTCAATGCTAAAAGTCACCCCTCAAAACATGAACTCTAAGAACCGTTAAGCTAAACGCTTTGAAACTTCTACCAGATGTTATCCTTCTATAATAATCACAACAGCGAAATAATAATCTCATTCGGACAAGCACAAGTGCCAAACCAATGTATTTATCCGTTTTAAGAACTTTTTTTCGGGGGTACCTCAAAATATGAACCCTGAGAACCGTTTACACGAACGCATTGAAATTTCGACCACAGGTTATTCTCGTATAAGAATCATAATGGCACAAAAATCGGCTCAATCAGACAAGTACAAGTGCCTAAACAATGTATTTTTCAGTTTTCAAAGCTTTTTCGGGGCTAATAGTCACCCCTCAAAACATGAACCCTAAGTAAAGTTAAGCCGAATGCTTTGAAACATCAACCACATGTTGTCCTTCTATAGAAATCACAACAGTGAAAAACTCGTCTCATTCGGACAAGCAAAGTGCCAAAACAATGTATTTTTCCGTTTCAAGAGCTGTTTTCAAGGCTACCTCAAGACATGAACACTAAGAACTGTTAATCCGAACGCTTTGAAATTTCTATTACATCTTATCCTCTTATAAGAATCATAATGGCGCAAAAATCGGCTCAAACAAACAAGTTGAAAGTTCCAAAACAATGTATTTTTCCGTTTCCAAAGCTTTTTCAATGCTAAAAGTCACCCCTCAAAACATGAACTCTAAGAACCGTTAAGCTAAATGCTTTGAAACTTCTACCACATGTTATCCTTCTATAATAATCACTACAGCGAAAAAATAATCTCATTTGGACAAGGCACAAGTGCCAAACCAATGTATTTTTCCGTTTCAAGAACTTTTTTTCGGGGTTACCTCAAAACATGAACCCTAAGAACCGTTTACCCGAACACATTGAAATTTCTACCACATGTTATCCTCATATAAGAATCACAATGGCATAAAAATCGGCTCAATCGGACAAGTACAAGTTCCAAAACAATGTATTTTTCCGTTTCCAATGCTTTTTCAGGGCTAAAAGTCACCCATCAAAATATGAACCCTAAGAACCGTTAAGCCGAAGACTTTGAAACTTCTACCACATGTTTTCCTTCTATAAAAATCACAACAGCGAAAAAATAATCTCATTCGGACAAGCACAAGTGCCAAACCAATGTATTTTTCCGTTTCAAGAATTTTTTTTCGGGGCTACCTCAAAACATGAACCCTAAAAATCGTTTACCCGAACGCATTGAAATTTATATCACATGTTATCCTCATATAAGAATCACAATGGCACAAAAATCGGCTCAATCCGACAAGTACAAGTTCCAAAACAATGTATTTTTCCGTTTCCAATGCTTTTTCATGGCTAAAAGTCACCCCACAAAATATGAACCCTAAGAACCGTTAAGCCAAAGACTTTGAAACTTCTACCACATGTTATCCTTCTATAAAAATCACAACAGCGAAAAAATCGTCTCATTCGGACAAGCACAAGTGCCAAAACAATGTATTTTTCCGTTTCAAGAGCTATTTTCGAAGCTACCTCAAAACATGAACCCTAAGAACCGTTAACCCAAACGTTTTAAAATTTCTACCACATGCTATCCTTGTATAAGAATCAAAATGGCGTAAAAATCGGCTCAATGGGACAAGTACAAGTTCCAAAACAATGTATTTTTCCGTTTCCAAAGCTTTTTCATGGCCAAAAGTCACCCCTCAAAACATGAACCCTAAGAACCGTTAACCCGAACGCTTTGAACCTTCTACCACATGATATCCTCATATAAAATCACAACGGCGAAAAAATCGGCTCATTCGGACATGCACAATTGCCAAAACAAAGTATTTTTCGTTTCAAGTGCTTTTTTCAAGGCTACCTCAAAACATGAACCCTAAGAATCGTTAACCCGAACATTTTTAAATTTCTACCACATATTATCCTTATATAAGAATCATAATGGTGCAAAAATCGGCTCAATCGAACAAGTAGAAGTTCCAAAATAATGTATTTTTCCATTTCCAATGCTTTTTCAGGGCTAAAAGTCACCCCTCAAAATATGAACCCTAAGAACCGTTAAGCCGAACGCTTTGAAACTTCTACCAAATGTTATCCTTCTATAAAAATCACAACAGCGAAAAAATCGGCTCATTCACATGCACAAGTGCCAAAACAAAGTATTTTTCCGTTTCAAGAGCTGCTTTCGGGGCTATCTCAAAACATGAATCCTAAGAACCGTTAACCCGAACGCTTTGAAATTTCTACCACATGTTATCCTCGTATAAGAATCAAAATGGCGTAAAAATTGGCTCAATCGGACAAGTACAAGTTCCAAAACAATGTATTTTTCCGTTTCCAAAGCTTTTTCAATGCTAAAAGTCACCCCTCAAAACATGAACTCTAAGAACCGTTAAGCTAAACGCTTCGAAACTTCTATCACATGTTTTCCTACTATAAAAATCACAACAGCGAAAAAATAATCTCATTCGGACAAGCACAAGTGCCAAACCAATGTATTTTTCCGTTTCAAGAGTTGTTTTCGGGGCTATCTCAAAACATGAACCCTAAGAACCGTTAACCCGAACGATTTGAAATTTCTACCACATGTTATCCTCATATAAGAATCAAAATGGCGTAAAAATTGGCTCAATCGGACAAGTACAAGTTCCGAAACAATGTATTTTTCCGTTTCCAAATCTTTTTCAATGCTAAAAGTCACCCCTCAAAACATGAACTCTAAGAACCGTTAAGCTAAACGCTTTGAAACTTCTACCAGATGTTATCCTTCTATAATAATCACAACAGCGAAATAATAATCTCATTCGGACAAGCACAAGTGCCAAACCAATGTATTTATCCGTTTTAAGAACTTTTTTTCGGGGGTACCTCAAAATATGAACCCTGAGAACCGTTTACACGAACGCATTGAAATTTCGACCACAGGTTATTCTCGTATAAGAATCATAATGGCACAAAAATCGGCTCAATCAGACAAGTACAAGTGCCTAAACAATGTATTTTTCAGTTTTCAAAGCTTTTTCGGGGCTAATAGTCACCCCTCAAAACATGAACCCTAAGTAAAGTTAAGCCGAATGCTTTGAAACATCAACCACATGTTGTCCTTCTATAGAAATCACAACAGTGAAAAACTCGTCTCATTCGGACAAGCAAAGTGCCAAAACAATGTATTTTTCCGTTTCAAGAGCTGTTTTCAAGGCTACCTCAAGACATGAACACTAAGAACTGTTAATCCGAACGCTTTGAAATTTCTATTACATCTTATCCTCTTATAAGAATCATAATGGCGCAAAAATCGGCTCAAACAAACAAGTTGAAAGTTCCAAAACAATGTATTTTTCCGTTTCCAAAGCTTTTTCAATGCTAAAAGTCACCCCTCAAAACATGAACTCTAAGAACCGTTAAGCTAAATGCTTTGAAACTTCTACCACATGTTATCCTTCTATAATAATCACTACAGCGAAAAAATAATCTCATTTAGACAAGGCACAAGTGCCAAACCAATGTATTTTTCCGTTTCAAGAACTTTTTTTCGGGGTTACCTCAAAACATGAACCCTAAGAACCGTTTACCCGAACACATTGAAATTTCTACCACATGTTATCCTCATATAAGAATCACAATGGCATAAAAATCGGCTCAATCGGACAAGTACAAGTTCCAAAACAATGTATTTTTCCGTTTCCAATGCTTTTTCAGGGCTAAAAGTCACCCATCAAAATATGAACCCTAAGAACCGTTAAGCCGAAGACTTTGAAACTTCTACCACATGTTTTCCTTCTATAAAAATCACAACAGCGAAAAAATAATCTCATTCGGACAAGCACAAGTGCCAAACCAATGTATTTTTCCGTTTCAAGAATTTTTTTTCGGGGCTACCTCAAAACATGAACCCTAAAAATCGTTTACCCGAACGCATTGAAATTTATATCACATGTTATCCTCATATAAGAATCACAATGGCACAAAAATCGGCTCAATCCGACAAGTACAAATTCCAAAACAATGTATTTTTCCGTTTCCAATGCTTTTTCATGGCTAAAAGTCACCCCACAAAATATGAACCCTAAGAACCGTTAAGCCAAAGACTTTGAAACTTCTACCACATGTTATCCTTCTATAAAAATCACAACAGCGAAAAAATCGTCTCATTCGGACAAGCACAAGTGCCAAAACAATGTATTTTTCCGTTTCAAGAGCTATTTTCGAAGCTACCTCAAAACATGAACCCTAAGAACCGTTAACCCAAACGTTTTAAAATTTCTACCACATGCTATCCTTGTATAAGAATCAAAATGGCGTAAAAATCGGCTCAATGGGACAAGTACAAGTTCCAAAACAATGTATTTTTCCGTTTCCAAAGCTTTTTCATGGCCAAAAGTCACCCCTCAAAACATGAACCCTAAGAACCGTTAACCCGAACGCTTTGAACCTTCTACCACATGATATCCTCATATAAAATCACAACGGCGAAAAAATCGGCTCATTCGGACATGCACAATTGCCAAAACAAAGTATTTTTCGTTTCAAGTGCTTTTTTCAAGGCTACCTCAAAACATGAACCCTAAGAATCGTTAACCCGAACATTTTTAAATTTCTACCACATATTATCCTTATATAAGAATCATAATGGTGCAAAAATCGGCTCAATCGAACAAGTAGAAGTTCCAAAATAATGTATTTTTCCATTTCCAATGCTTTTTCAGGGCTAAAAGTCACCCCTCAAAATATGAACCCTAAGAACCGTTAAGCCGAACGCTTTGAAACTTCTACCAAATGTTATCCTTCTATAAAAATCACAACAGCGAAAAAATCGGCTCATTCACATGCACAAGTGCCAAAACAAAGTATTTTTCCGTTTCAAGAGCTGCTTTCGGGGCTATCTCAAAACATAAATCCTAAGAACCGTTAACCCGAACGCTTTGAAATTTCTACCACATGTTATCCTCGTATAAGAATCAAAATGGCGTAAAAATTGGCTCAATCGGACAAGTACAAGTTCCAAAACAATGTATTTTTCCGTTTCCAAATCTTTTTCAATGCTAAAAGTCACCCCTCAAAACATGAACTCTAAGAACCGTTAAGCTAAACGCTTTGAAACTTCTACCAGATGTTATCCTTCTATAATAATCACAACAGCGAAATAATGATCTCATTCGGACAAGCACAAGTGCCAAACCAATGTATTTTTCCGTTTTAAGAACTTTTTTTCGGGGGTACCTCAAAATATGAACCCTGAGAACCGTTTACACGAACGCATTGAAATTTCGACCACAGGTTATTCTCGTATAAGAATCATAATGGCATAAAAATCGGCTCAATCAGACAAGTACAAGTGCCTAAACAATGTGTTTTTCAGTTTTCAAAGCTTTTTCGGGGCTAATAGTCACCCCTCAAAACTTGAACCCTAAGTAAAGTTAAGCCGAATGCTTTGAAACATCAACCACATGTTGTCCTTCTATAGAAATCACAACAGTGAAAAACTCGTCTCATTCGGACAAGCAAAGTGCCAAAACAATGTATTTTTCCGTTTCAAGAGCTGTTTTCAAGGCTACCTCAAGACATGAACACTAAGAACTGTTAATCCGAACGCTTTGAAATTTCTATTACATCTTATCCTCTTATAAGAATCATAATGGCGCAAAAATCGGCTCAAACAAACAAGTACAAGTTCCAAAACAATGTATTTTTCCGTTTCCAAAGCTTTTTCAATGCTAAAAGTCACCCCTCAAAACATGAACTCTAAGAACCGTTAAGCTAAATGCTTTGAAACTTCTACCACATGTTATCCTTTTATAATAATCACTACAGCGAAAAAATAATCTCATTTGGATAAGGCACAAGTGCCAAACCAATGTATTTTTCCGTTTCAAGAACTTTTTTTCGGGGTTACCTCAAAACATGAACCCTAAGAACCGTTTACCCGAACACATTGAAATTTCTACCACATGTTATCCTCGTATAAGAATCACAATGGCATAAAAATTGGCTCAATCGGACAAGTACAAGTTCCAAAACAATGTATTTTTCCGTTTCCAATGCTTTTTCAGGGCTAAAAGTCACCCATCAAAATATGAACCCTAAGAACCGTTAAGCCGAAGACTTTGAAACTTCTACCACATGTTATCCTTCTATAAATATCACAACAGCAAAAAAATCGTCTCATTCGGACAAGCACAAGTGCCAAAACAATGTATTTTTCCGTTTCAAGAGCTGTTTTCAGGGCTATCTCAAAACATGAACCCTAGGAACCGTTAACCCGAACGCTTTGAAATTTTTACCACATGTTATCCTCATATAAGAATCAAAATGGCGTAAAAATCGGCTCAATCGGACAAGTACAAATTCCAAAACAATGTATTTTTCCGTTTCCAAAGCTTTTTCAATGCTAAAAGTCACCCCTCAAAACATGAACTCTAAGAACCGTTAAGCTAAACGCTTCGAAACTTCTATCACATGTTTTCCTTCTATAAAAATCACAACAGCGAAAAAATAATCTCATTCGGACAAGCACAAGTGCCAAACCAATGTATTTTTCCGTTTCAAGAATTTTTTTTCGGGGCTACCTCAAAACATGAACCCTAAAAATCGTTTACCCGAACGCATTGAAATTTATATCACATGTTATCCTCGTATAAGAATCACAATGGCACAAAAATCGGCTCAATCCGACAAGTACAAGTTCCAAAACAATGTATTTTTCCGTTTCCAATGCTTTTTCATGGCTAAAAGTCACCCCACAAAATATGAACCCTAAGAACCGTTAAGCCAAAGACTTTGAAACTTCTACCACATGTTATCCTTCTATAAAAATCACAACAGCGAAAAAATCGTCTCATTCGGACAAGCACAAGTGCCAAAACAATGTATTTTTCCGTTTCAAGAGCTATTTTAGGGGCTACCTCAAAACATGAACCCTAAGAACCGTTAACCCAAATGTTTTAAAATTTCTACCACATGTTATCCTTGTATAAGAATCGAAATGGCGTAAAAATCGGCTCAATGGGACAAGTACAAGTTCCAAAACAATGTATTTTTCCGTTTCCAAAGCTTTTTCATGGCCAAAAGTCACCCCTCAAAACATGAACCCTAAGAACCGTTAACCCGAACGCTTTGAACCTTCTACCACATGATATCCTCATATAAAATCACAACGGCGAAAATCGGCTCATTCGGACATGCACAATTGCCAAAACAAAGTATTTTTCGTTTCAAGTGCTTTTTTCAAGGCTACCTCAAAACATGAACCCTAAGAATCGTTAACCCGAACGTTTTGAAATTTCTACCACATATTATCCTTATATAAGAATCATAATGGTGCAAAAATCGGCTCAATCGAACAAGTAGAAGTTCCAAAATAATGTATTTTTCCATTTCCAATGCTTTTTCAGGGCTAAAAGTCACCCCTCAAAATATGAACCCTAAGAACCGTTAAGCCGAACGCTTTGAAACATCTACCAAATGTTATCCTTCTATAAAAATCACAACAGCGAAAAAATCGGCTCATTCACATGCACAAGTGCCAAAACAAAGTATTTTTCCGTTTCAAGAGCTTTTTTCGAGGCTACCTCAAAACACGAACCCTAAGAATCGTTAAGCCTGAACGTTTTGAAATTTCTACCACATGTTTTCCTAGTATAAAAATCATAATGGCGCAAAAATCGGCTTAATCGGACAAGTACAAGTTCCAAAACATTGTATTTTTGCATTTCAAAAGCTTTTTTAGGTCTAAAAGTCACCCCTCAAAACATGAACCCTAAGATCCGTTAACCCGAACGCTTTGAACATTCTACCACATGTTATCCTCATATACAAATCACAACGGCAAAAAAATTGGCTCATTCGGACATGCACAAGTGCCAAATCAAAGTATTTTTCCGTTTCAAGAGCTTTTTTCGAGGCTACGTCAAAACATGATCCCAAAAAATCATTAATCCGAACGTTTTGAAATTTCTACCACATGTTATTCTCGTATAAAAATAATAATGGCTCAAAAATTGGCTCAATCGGACAAGTACAAGTTCCAAAACAATGTATTTTTCCATTTCCAAAGCTTTTTTAGGGCTAAAAGTCACCCCTCAAAACATGAACCCTAAGATCCATTAACCCGAACACTTTGAACCTTATACCAAATGTTATCCTCATATACAAATTTCAACGACAAGAAAATCGGCTTATTCGGACAAGCACAAGTGCCAAACCAATGTATTTTTCCGTTTCAAGGACTTTTTTCGGGGCTACCTCAAAACATGAACCCTCAAAATATAAGAATCGTATAAGAATCCCAATGGCACAAAAATCGGCTCAATCAGACAAGTACAAGTTCCAAAAAAATGTATTTTACCGTTTCCAATGCTTTTTCAAGGCTAAAAGTCACCCCTCAAAATAAAGAACCCTAAGAACCGTTAAGCCGAACGCTTTGAAACTTCTACCACATGTTATCCTTCTATAAAAATCACAACAGCGAAAAAATCGTCTCATTCGGACAAGCACAAGTGCCAAAACAATGTATTTTTCCGTTTCAAGAGCTGTTTTTGGGGCTACCTCAAAACATGAACCCTAAGAACCGTTAACCCGAACGCTTTGAAAATTCTACCACATGTTATCCTCGTATAAGAATCATAATGGCGCAAAAATCGGCTTAATCGGACAAGTACAACTTCCAAAACAATGTATTTTTCCGTTTCCAAAGCTTTTTCAAGTCTAAAAGTCACCCCTCAAAACATGAACCCTAAGAACCGTTAACCCGAACTCTTTGAACCTTCTACCACATGTTGTCCTCATATAAAAATCACAACGGCGAAAAAATCAGCTCATTCGGACATGCACAATTGCCAAAACAAAGTATTTTTTCGTTTCAAGAGCTTTTTCCGTGGCTACCTCAAAACATGAACCCAAAGAATCGTTAGCCCGAACGTTTTGAAATTTCTATCACATGTTATCCTCTTATAAAAATTATAATGACGCAAAAATCGGCTCAATCGGACAAGTACAAGTTCCAAAACAATGTATTTTTCCATTTCCTAAGCTTTTTCAAGGCTAAAAGTCACCCCTCAAAACATGAACCCTAAGATCCGTTAACGCGAATGCTTTGAACCTTCTACCACATGTTATCCCCATATACAAATCACAACGGCGAAAAAATTGGCTCATTCGGAATGCACAAGTGTCAAAACAAAGTATTTTTCCGTTTCAAGAGCTTTTTTCGAGGCTACCTCAATACATAAACCCTAAGAATCGTTATCCCGAACGTTTTGAAATTTCTACCACATGTTATCCTCGTATAAAAATCATAATGGTGCAAAAATCGGCTCAATCGGACAAGTACAAGTTCCAAAACAATGTATTTTTCCATTTCCAAAGTTTTTTTAGGGCTAAAAGTCACCCCTCAAAACATGAACCCTAAGATCCATTAACTTGAATGCTTTGAACCTTCTACCACATGTTACCCTCACATTAAAATCACAACGGCAAAAAAATCGGCTCATTCGGACATGCACAAGTGCCAAAACAAAGTATTTTTCCATTTCAAGAGCTTTCTTCGACGCTACCTCAAAACATGAACCCTAAGAATCGTTAACCCGAACGTTTTGAAATTTCTACCACATGTTATCCTCGTGTATGAATCATAATGGCACAAAAATCGGCTCAATTAGTCAAGTACAAGTGCCTAAACAATGTATTTTTCAGTTTTCAAAGCTTTTTCGGGGCTAATAGTCACCCCTCAAAACATGAACCCTAAGAACAGTTAAGTCGAACGGTTCGAAACATCTACCACATGTTGTCCTTTTATAGAAATCACAACAGTGAAAAACTCGTCTTATTCGTAAAAGCACAAGTGCCAAAACAATGTATTTTTCCGTTTCAAGAGTTGTTTTCAGGGCTACCTCAAGAGATGAACACTAAGAACTGTTAATCCGAACGCTTTGAAATTTCTACGACATATTATCCTCATATAAGAATCATAGTGGCGCAAAAATCGGCTCAATCGAACAAGTACAAGTTCCAAAACAATGTATTTTTCCGTTTCCAAAGCCTTTTCAGGGCTAAAAGTCACCCCTCAAAACAAGAACCCTAAGAACCGTTAAGCCGAACGCTTTGAAACTTCTACCACATGTTATCCTTTTATAAAAATCACAACAGCGAAAAAATCGTCTTATGCGGACAAGCACAAGTGCCAAACTAATGTATTTTTCCGTTTAAAGAGTTGTTTTCGGGGCTACCTCAAAGCATGAACCCTAAGAACCGTTAACTCGAACGCTTTGAACCTTCTACCACATGTTATCCTCATATAAAAATCACAACGGCGAAAAAATCAGCTCATTCGGACATGCACAATTGCCAAAACAAAGTATTTTTTCGTTTCAAGAGCTTTTTCCAAGGCTACATCAAAACATGAACCCTAAGAATCGTTAACCCGAACGTTTTGAAATTTCTACCACATGTTATCCTCGTATAAAAATCATAATGGCGCAAAAATCGGCTCAATCGGACAAGTACAAGTTCCAAAACAATGTATTTTTCCATTTCCTAAGCTTTTTCCAGAACAAAAGTCACCCCTCAAAACATGAACCCTAAGATCCGTTAACCCGAATGCTTTGAACCTTCTACCACATGTTATCCTCATATAAAAATCACAACGACAAAAAAATCGGCTCATTCGGACATGCACAAGTGCCAAACAAAGTATTTTTCCGTTTCAAGAGCTTTCTTCGACGTTACCTCAAAACATGAACCCTAAGAATCGTTAACCTGAACGTTTTAAAATTTCTACCACATGTTATCCTCGTGTATGAATCATAATGGCACAAAAATCGGCTCAATTAGACAAGTACAAGTGCCTAAACTATGTATTTTTTAGTTTTCAAAGCTTTTTCGGGGCTAATAGTCACTCCTCAAAACATGAACCCTAAGAACAGTTAAGTCGAACGGTTCGAAACATCTACCACATGTTGTCCTTTTATAGAAATCACAACAGTGAAAAACTCGTCTTATTCGGAAAAGCACAAGTGCCAAAACAATGTATTTTTCTGTTTCCAAAGCTTTTTCATGGCTAAAAGTCACCCCTCAAAACATGAACCCTAATAACCATTAACCCGAACGGTTTGAACTTTCTACCACATGTTATCCTCATATAAAAATCACAACGTCGAAAAAATCGGCTGATTCGGACATGCACAATTGCCAAAACAAAGTATTTTTCCGTTTCAAGAGCTTTTTTCGAGGCTACGTCAAAACATGAACCCTAAGAATCGTTAACCCGAATGTTTTGAAATTTCTACCACATGTTATCCTCGTATAAAAATCATAATGGCCCAAAAATCGGCTCAATCGGACAAGTACAAGTTCCAAAACAATGTATTTTTCCATTTCCAAAGCTTTTTCAAGGCTAAAAGTCACCCCTCAAAACATGAACCCTAAGATCCTTTAACCCGAACGCTTTGAACCTTCTATCACATGTTATCCTCATATACAAATCACAACGGCAAAAAAATCGGTTAATTCGGACATGGACAAGTGCCAAAACAAAGTATTTTTCTGTTTCAAGAGCTTTTTTCGAGGCTACGTCAAAACATCAACCCTAAGAATCGTTAACCCAAATATTTTTTAATTTCTACCACATGTTATCCTCGTATAAAATCACAGTGGCGCAAAAATCGGCTCAATCGGACAAGTACAAGTTCCAAAACAATGTATTTTTCCATTTTCAAAACTTTTTCACGGCTAAAAATCACCCCTCAGAACATGAACCCTAAGATCCGTTAACCCGAATGCTTTGAACCTTATACCACATGTTATCCTCATATAAAAATCAGAACGGCAAAAAAATCGGCTCATTCGGACATGCACAAGTGCCAAAACAAAGTATTTTTCCGTTTCAAGAACTTTCTTCGACGCTACCTCAAAACATGATCCCTAAGAATCGTTAACCCGAACGTTTTGAAATTTCTACCACATGTTATCCTCGTGTATGAATCATAATGGCACAAAAATCGGCTCAATTAGACAAGTACAAGTGCCTAAACAATGTATTTTTCAGTTTTCAAAGCTTTTTCGGGGCTAATAGTCATCCCTCAAAACATGAACCCTAAGACCTGTTAATCCGAACGCTTTGAAATTTCTACAACATATTATCCTCATATAATAATAATAATGGTGCAAAAATCGGCTCAATCGAACAAGTACAAGTTCCAAAACAATGTATTTTTCCGTTTCCAAAGCTTTTTCAGGGCTAAAAGTCACCTCTCAAAACAAGAACACTAAGAACCGTTAAGCCGAACGCTTTGAAACTTCTACCACATGTTATCCTCATATAAAAATCACAACAGCGAAAAAATCGTCTCATGCGGACAAGCACAAGTGCCAAACAATGTATTTTTCCGTTTCAAAGTTGTTTTCAAGGCTACCTCAAGATATGAACCCTAAGAACTGTTAATCGAACGCTTTGAAATTTCTACGACATATTATCTTCGTGTATGAATCATAATGGCACAAAAATCGGCTCAATTAGACAAGTACAAGTGCCTAAACAATGTATTTTTCAGTTTTCAAAGCTTTTTCGGGGCTAAAAGTCACCGCTCAAAACAAGAACCCTAAGAACCGTTAAGCCGAACGCTTTGAAACTTCTACCACATGTTATCCTTTTATAAAAATCACAACAGCGAAAAAATCGTCTTATGCGGACAAGCACAGGTGTCAAACTAATGTATTTTTCCATTTCAAAAGTTGTTTTCGGGGCTACCTCAAAGCATGAACCCTAAGAACCGTTAACCCGAACGCTTTGAAATTTCTACCACATGTTATCCTAGTATAAGAATCATAATGGCACAAAAATCGGCTCGATCGGACAAGTACAAGTTCCAAAACAATGTATTTTTCTGTTTCCAAAGCTTTTTCATGGCTAAAAGTCACCCCTCAAAACATGAACCCTAATAACCATTAACCCGAACGGTTTGAACTTTCTACCACATGTTATCCTCATATAAAAATCACAACGTCGAAAAAATCGGCTGATTCGGACATGCACAATTGCCAAAACAAAGTATTTTTCCGTTTCAAGAGCATTTTTCGAGGCTACGTCAAAACATGAACCCTAAGAATCGTTAACCCGAATGTTTTGAAATTTCTACCACATGTTATCCTCGTATAAAAATCATAATGGCCCAAAAATCGGCTCAATCGGACAAGTACAAGTTCCAAAACAATGTATTTTTCCATTTCCAAAGCTTTTTCAAGGCTAAAAGTCACCCCTCAAAACATGAACCCTAAGATCCTTTAACCCGAACGCTTTGAACCTTCTATCACATGTTATCCTCATATACAAATCACAACGGCAAAAAAATCGGTTAATTCGGACATGGACAAGTGCCAAAACAAAGTATTTTTCTGTTTCAAGAGCTTTTTTCGAGGCTACGTCAAAACATCAACCCTAAGAATCGTTAACCCAAATATTTTTTAATTTCTACCACATGTTATCCTCGTATAAAATCACAGTGGCGCAAAAATCGGCTCAATCGGACAAGTACAAGTTCCTAAACAATGTATTTTTCCATTTTCAAAACTTTTTCACGGCTAAAAATCACCCCTCAGAACATGAACCCTAAGATCCGTTAACCCGAATGCTTTGAACCTTATACCACATGTTATCCTCATATAAAAATCAGAACGGCAAAAAAATCGGCTCATTCGGACATGCACAAGTGCCAAAACAAAGTATTTTTCCGTTTCAAGAACTTTCTTCGACGCTACCTCAAAACATGATCCCTAAGAATCGTTAACCCGAACGTTTTGAAATTTCTACCACATGTTATCCTCGTGTATGAATCATAATGGCACAAAAATCGGCTCAATTAGACAAGTACAAGTGCCTAAACAATGTATTTTTCAGTTTTCAAAGCTTTTTCGGGGCTAATAGTCATCCCTCAAAACATGAACCCTAAGACCTGTTAATCCGAACGCTTTGAAATTTCTACAACATATTATCCTCATATAATAATAATAATGGTGCAAAAATCGGCTCAATCGAACAAGTACAAGTTCCAAAACAATGTATTTTTCCGTTTCCAAAGCTTTTTCAGGGCTAAAAGTCACCTCTCAAAACAAGAACCCTAAGAACCGTTAAGCCGAACGCTTTGAAACTTCTACAACATGTTATCCTCATATAAAAATCACAACAGCGAAAAAATCGTCTCATGCGGACAAGCACAAGTGCCAAACAATGTATTTTTCCGTTTCAAAGTTGTTTTCAAGGCTACCTCAAGATATGAACCCTAAGAACTGTTAATCCGAACGCTTTGAAGTTTCTGCGACATATTATCTTCGTGTATGAATCATAATGGCACAAAAATCGGCTCAATTAGACAAGTACAAGTGCCTAAACAATGTATTTTTCAGTTTTCAAAGCTTTTTCGGGGCTAAAAGTCACCGCTCAAAACAAGAACCCTAAGAACCGTTAAGCCGAACGCTTCGAAACTTCTACCACATGTTATCCTTTTATAAAAATCACAACAGCGAAAAAATCGTCTTATGCGGACAAGCACAGGTGTCAAACTAATGTATTTTTCCATTTCAAAAGTTGTTTTCGGGGCTACCTCAAAGCATGAACCTTAAGAACCGTTAACCCGAACGCTTTGAAATTTCTACCACATGTTATCCTCGTATAAGAATCATAATGGCACAAAAATCGGCTCGATCGGACAAGTACAAGTTCCAAAACAATGTATTTTTCCGTTTCCAAAGCTTTTTCATGGCTAAAAGTCACCCCTCAAAACATGAACCCTAATAACCATTAACCCGAACGGTTTGAACTTTCTACCACATGTTATCCTCATATAAAAATCACAACGTCGAAAAAATCGGCTGATTCGGACATGCACAATTGCCAAAACAAAGTATTTTTCCGTTTCAAGAGCTTTTTTCGAGGCTACGTCAAAACATGAACCCTAAGAATCGTTAACCCGAACGTTTTCAAATTTCTACCACATGTTATCCTCGTATAAAAATCATAATGGCCCAAAAATCGGCTCAATCGGACAAGTACAAGTTCCACAACAATGTATTTTTCCATTTCCAAAGCTTTTTCAAGGCTAAAAGTCACCCCTCAAAACATGAACCCTAAGATCCTTTAACCCGAACGCTTTGAACCTTCTATCACATGTTATCCTCATATACAAATCACAACGGCAAAAAAATCGGTTCATTCGGACATGGACAAGTGCCAAAACAAAGTATTTTTCTGTTTCAAGAGCTTTTTTCGAGGCTACGTCAAAACATCAACCCTAAGAATCGTTAACCCAAATATTTTTTAATTTCTACCACATGTTATCCTCGTATAAAATCACAGTGGCGCAAAAATCGGCTCAATCGGACAAGTACAAGTTCCTAAACAATGTATTTTTCCATTTTCAAAACTTTTTCACGGCTAAAAATCACCCCTCAGAACATGAACCCTAAGATCCGTTAACCCGAATGCTTTGAACCTTATACCACATGTTATCCTCATATAAAAATCAGAACGGCAAAAAAATCGGCTCATTCGGACATGCACAAGTGCCAAAACAAAGTATTTTTCCGTTTCAAGAACTTTCTTCGACGCTACCTCAAAACATGATCCCTAAGAATCGTTAACCCGAACGTTTTGAAATTTCTACCACATGTTATCCTCGTGTATGAATCATAATGGCACAAAAATCGGCTCAATTAGACAAGTACAAGTGCCTAAACAATGTATTTTTCAGTTTTCAAAGCTTTTTCGGGGCTAATAGTCATCCCTCAAAACATGAACCCTAAGACCTGTTAATCCGAACGCTTTGAAATTTTTACAACATATTATCCTCATATAATAATAATAATGGTGCAAAAATCGGCTCAATCGAACAAGTACAAGTTCCAAAACAATGTATTTTTCCGTTTCCAAAGCTTTTTCAGGGCTAAAAGTCACCTCTCAAAACAAGAACCCTAAGAACCGTTAAGCCGAACGCTTTGAAACTTCTACAACATGTTATCCTCATATAAAAATCACAACAGCGAAAAAATCGTCTCATGCGGACAAGCACAAGTGCCAAACAATGTATTTTTCCGTTTCAAAGTTGTTTTCAAGGCTACCTCAAGATATGAACCCTAAGAACTGTTAATCCGAACGCTTTGAAGTTTCTGCGACATATTATCTTCGTGTATGAATCATAATGGCACAAAAATCGGCTCAATTAGACAAGTACAAGTGCCTAAACAATGTATTTTTCAGTTTTCAAAGCTTTTTCGGGGCTAAAAGTCACCGCTCAAAACAAGAACCCTAAGAACCGTTAAGCCGAACGCTTCGAAACTTCTACCACATGTTATCCTTTTATAAAAATCACAACAGCGAAAAAATCGTCTTATGCGGACAAGCACAGGTGTCAAACTAATGTATTTTTCCATTTCAAAAGTTGTTTTCGGGGCTACCTCAAAGCATGAACCTTAAGAACCGTTAACCCGAACGCTTTGAAATTTCTACCACATGTTATCCTCGTATAAGAATCATAATGGCACAAAAATCGGCTCGATCGGACAAGTACAAGTTCCAAAACAATGTATTTTTCCGTTTCCAAAGCTTTTTCATGGCTAAAAGTCACCCCTCAAAACATGAACCCTAATAACCATTAACCCGAACGGTTTGAACTTTCTACCACATGTTATCCTCATATAAAAATCACAACGTCGAAAAAATCGGCTGATTCGGACATGCACAATTGCCAAAACAAAGTATTTTTCCGTTTCAAGAGCTTTTTTCGAGGCTACGTCAAAACATGAACCCTAAGAATCGTTAACCCGAACGTTTTCAAATTTCTACCACATGTTATCCTCGTATAAAAATCATAATGGCCCAAAAATCGGCTCAATCGGACAAGTACAAGTTCCACAACAATGTATTTTTCCATTTCCAAAGCTTTTTCAAGGCTAAAAGTCACCCCTCAAAACATGAACCCTAAGATCCTTTAACCCGAACGCTTTGAACCTTCTATCACATGTTATCCTCATATACAAATCACAACGGCAAAAAAATCGGTTCATTCGGACATGGACAAGTGCCAAAACAAAGTATTTTTCTGTTTCAAGAGCTTTTTTCGAGGCTACGTCAAAACATCAACCCTAAGAATCGTTAACCCAAACATTTTGAAATTTCTACCACATGTTATCCTCGTATAAAATCACAGTGGCGCAAAAATCGGCTCAATCGGACAAGTACAAGTTCCAAAACAATGTATTTTTCCATTTTCAAAACTTTTTCACGGCTAAAAATCACCCCTCAGAACATGAACCCTAAGATCCGTTAACCCGAATGCTTTGAACCTTCTACCACATGTTATCCTCATATAAAAATCACAACGGCAAAAAAATCGGCTCATTCGGACATGCACAAGTGCCAAAACAAAGTATTTTTCCGTTTCAAGAACTTTCTTCGACGCTACCTCAAAACATGATCCCTAAGAATCGTTAACCCGAACGTTTTGAAATTTCTACCACATGTTATCCTCGTGTATGAATCATAATGGCACAAAAATCGGCTCAATTAGACAAGTACAAGTGCCTAAACAATGTATTTTTCAGTTTTCAAAGCTTTTTCGGGGCTAATAGTCATCCCTCAAAACATGAACCCTAAGACCAGTTAAGTCGAACGCTTCGAAACATCTACCACATGTTGGCCTTTTATAGAAATCACAACAATGAAAAACTCGTCTTATTCGGAAACGCACAAGTGCCAAAACAATGTATTTTTCCGATTCAATAGTTGTTTTCAGGGCTACCTCAAGACATGAAGCCTAAGAACCGTTAATCCGAACGCTTTGAAATTTCTACGACATATTATCCGCATATAAGAATCATAATGGCGTAAAAATCGGCTCAATCGAACAAGTTTTTCCGTTTCCGAAGCTTTTTCAGGGCTAAAAGTCACCCCTCAAAACAAGAACCCTAAGAACCGTTAAGCCGAACGCATTGAAACTTCTACCACATGTTATCCTTTTATAAAAATCACAACAGCGAAAAAATCGTCTCATGCGAACAAGCACAAGTGCCAAACTAATGTATTTTTCCGTTTCAAAAGTTGTTTTCGGGGCTACCTCAAAGCATGAACCCTAAGAACCGTTAACCCGAACGCTTTGAAATTTCTACCACATGTTATCCTCGTATAAGAATCATAATGGCGCAAAAATCGGCTCGATCGGACAAGTACAAGTTCCAAAACAATGTATTTTTCCGTTTCCAAAGCTTTTTCATGGCTAAAAGTCACCCCTCAAAACATGAACCCTAATAACCATTAACCTGAACGGTTTGAACTTTCTACCACATGTTATCCTCATATAAAATTCACAACGTCGAAAAAATCGGCTGATTCGGACATGCACAATTGCCAAAACAAAGTATTTTTCCGTTTCAAGAGCTTTTTTCGAGGCTCCGTCAAAACATGAACCCTAAGAATCGTTAACCCGAACGTTTTGAAATTTCTACCACATGTTATCCTCGTATAAAAATCATAATGGCCCAAAAATCGGCTCAATCGGACAAGTACAAGTTCCAAAACAATGTATTTTTCCATTTCCAAAGCTTTTTCAAGGCTAAAAGTCACCCCTCAAAACATGAACCCTAAGATCCTTTAACCCGAACGCTTTGAACCTTCTATCACATGTTATCCTCATATACAAATCACAACGGCAAAAAAATCGGTTCATTCGGACATGGACAAGTGCCAAAACAAAGTATTTTTCTGTTTCAAGAGCTTTTTTCGAGGCTACGTCAAAACATCAACCCTAAGAATCGTTAACCCAAACATTTTGAAATTTCTACCACATGTTATCCACGTATAAAATCACAGTGCCGCAAAAATTGGCTCAATCGGACAAGTACAAGTTCCAAAACAATGTATTTTTCCAATTTCAAAACTTTTTCACGGCTAAAAATCACCCCTCAGAACATGAACCCTAAGATCCGTTAACCCGAATGCTTTGAACCTTCTACCACATGTTATCCTCATATAAAAATCACAACAGCAAAAAAATCGGCTCATTCGGACATGCACAAGTTCCAAAACAAAGTATTTTTCCGTTTCAAGAACTTTCTTCGACGGTACCTCAAAACATGATCACTAAGAATCGTTAACCCGAACGTTTTGAAATTTCTACCACATGTTATCCTCGTGTATGAATCATAATGGCACAAAAATTGGCTCAATCAGACAAGTACAAGTGCCTAAACAATGTATTTTTCAGTTTTCAAAGCTTTTTCGGGGCTAATAGTCATCCCTCAAAACATGATCCCTAAGACCTGTTAATCCGAACGCTTTGAAATTTCTACAACATATTATCCTCATATAATAATAATAATGGTGCAAAAATCGGCTCAATCGAACAAGTACAAGTTCCAAAACAATGTATTTTTCCGTTTCCAAAGCTTTTTCAGGGCTAAAAGTCACCTCTCAAAACAAGAACCCTAAGAACCGTTAAGTCGAACGCTTTGAAACTTCTACCACATGTTATCCTCATATAAAACTCACAACAGCGAAAAAATCGTCTCATGTGGACAAGCACAAGTGCCAAACAATGTATTTTTCCGTTTCAAAGTTGTTTTCAAGGCTACCTCAAGATATGAACCCTAAGAACTGTTAATCCGAACGCTTTGAAATTTCTACGACATATTATCTTCGTGTATGAATCATAATGGCACAAAAATCGGCTCAATTAGACAAGTACAAGTGCCTAAACAATGTATTTTTCAGTTTTCAAAGCTTTTTCGGGGCTAAAAGTCACCGCTCAAAACAAGAACCCTAAGAACCGTTAAGCCGAACGCTTTGAAACTTCTACCACATGTTATCCTTTTATAAAAATCACAACAGCGAAAAAATCGTCTTATGCGGACAAGCACAGGTGTCAAACTAATGTATTTTTCCATTTCAAAAGTTGTTTTCGGGGCTACCTCAAAGCATGAACCCTAAGAACCGTTAACCCGAACGCTTTGAAATTTCTACCACATGTTATCCTCGTATAAGAATCATAATGGCACAAAAATCGGCTCGATCGGACAAGTACAAGTTCCAAAACAATGTATTTTTCTGTTTCCAAAGCTTTTTCATGGCTAAAAGTCACCCCTCAAAACATGAACCCTAATAACCATTAACCCGAACAGTTTGAACTTTCTACCACATGTTATCCTCATATAAAAATCACAATGTCAAAAAAATCGGCTGATTCGGACATGCACAATTGCCAAAACAAAGTATTTTTCCGTTTCAAGAGCTTTTTTCGAGGCTACGTCAAAACATGAACCCTAAGAATCGTTAATCCGAAAGTTTTGAAATTTCTACCACATGTTATCCTCGTATAAGAATCATAATGGCACAAAAATCGGCTCGATCGGACAAGTACAAGTTCCAAAACAATGTATTTCTCCGTTTCCAAAGCTTTTTCATGGCTAAAAGTCACCCCTCAAAACATGTACCCTAATAACCATTAACCCGAACGGTTTGAACTTTCTACCACATGTTATCCTCATATAAAAATCACAACGTCGATAAAATCGGCTGATTCGGACATGCACAATTGCCAAAACAAAGTATTTTTCCGTTTCAAGAGCTTTTTTCAAGGCTACGTCAAAACATGAACCCTAAGAATCGTTAACCCGAACGTTTTGAAATTTCTACCACATGTTATCCTCGTATAAAAATCATAATGGCCCAAAAATCGGCTCAATCGGACAAGTACAAGTTCCAAAACAATGTATTTTTCCATTTCCAAAGCTTTTTCAAGGCTAAAAGTCACCCCTCAAAACATGAACCCTAAGATCCTTTAACCCGAATGCTTTGAACCTTCTATCACATGTTATCCTCATATACAAATCACAACGGCAAAAAAATCGGTTCATTCGGACATGGACAAGTGCCAAAACAAAGTATTTTTCTGTTTCAAGAGCTTTTTTCGAGGCTACGTCAAAACATCAACCCTAAGAATCGTTAACCCAAATATTTTTAAATTTCTACCACATGTTATCCTCGTATAAAATCACAGTGGCGCAAAAATCGGCTCAATCGGACAAGTACAAGTTCCAAAACAATGTATTTTTCCATTTTCAAAACTTTTTCACGGCTAAAAATCACCCCTCAGAACATGAACCCTAAGATCCGTTAACCCGAATGCTTTGAACCTTCTACCACATGTTATCCTCATATAAAAATCACAACGGCAAAAAAATCGGCTCATTCGGACATGCACAAGTGCCAAAACAAAGTATTTTTCCGTTTCAAGAACTTTCTTCGACGCTACCTCAAAACATGATCCCTAAGAATCATTAACCCGAACGTTTTGAAATTTCTACCACATGTTATCCTCGTGTATGAATCATAATGGCACAAAAATCGGCTCAATTAGACAAGTACAAGTGCCTAAACAATGTATTTTTCAGTTTTCAAAGCTTTTTCGGGGCTAATAGTAATCCCTCAAAACATGAACCCTAAGACCAGTTAAGTCGAACGCTTCGAAACATCTACCACATGTTGGCCTTTTATAGAAATCACAACAATGAAAAACTCGTCTTATTCGGAAACGCACAAGTGCCAAAACAATGTATTTTTCCGATTCAATAGTTGTTTTCAGGGCTACCTCAAGAAATGAAGCCTAAGAACCGTTAATCCGAACGCTTTGAAATTTCTACGACATATTATCCGCATATAAGAATCATAATGGCGTAAAAATTGGCTCAATCGAACAAGTTTTTCCGTGTCCGAAGCTTTTTCAGGGCTAAAAGTCACCCCTCAAAACAAGAACCCTAAGAACCGTTAAGCCGAACGCATTGAAACTTTTACCACAAGTTATCCTTTTATAAAAATCACAACAGCGAAAAAATCGTCTCATGCGGACAAGCACAAGTGCCAAACTAATGTATTTTTCCGTTTCAAAAGTTGTTTTCGGGGCTACCTCAAAGCATGAAACCTAAGAACCGTTAACCCGAACGCTTTGAAATTTCTACCACATATTATCCTCGTATAAGAATCATAATGGCGCAAAAATCGGCTCGATCGGACAAGTACAAGTTCCAAAACAATGTATTTTTCCGTTTCCAAAGCTTTTTCATGGCTAAAAGTCACCCCTCAAAACATGAACCCTAATAACCATTAACCCGAACGGTTTGAACTTTCTACCACATGTTATCCTCATATAAAAATCACAACGTCGAAAAAATCGGCTGATTCGGACATGCACAATGGCCAAAACAAAGTATTTTTCCGTTTCAAGAGCTTTTTTCGAGGCTACGTCAAAACATGAACCCTAAGAATCGTTAACCCGAACGTTTTGAAATTTCTACCACATGTTATCCTCGTATAAAAATCATAATGACCCAAAAATCAGCTCAATCGGACAAGTACAAGTTCCAAAACAATGTATTTTTCCATTTCCAAAGCTTTTTCAAGGCTAAAAGTCACCCCTCAAAACATGAACCCTAAGATCGTTTAATCCGAACGCTTTGAACCTTCTATCACATGTTATCCTCATATACAAATCACAACGGCAAAAAAATCGGTTCATTCGGACATGGACAAGTGCCAAAACAAAGTATTTTTCTGTTTTAAGAGCTTTTTTCGAGGCTACGTCAAAACATCAACCCTAAGAATCGTTAACCCAAACATTTTAAAATTTGTACCACATGTTATCCTCGTATAAAATCACAGTGGCGCAAAAATTGGCTCAATCGGACAAGTACAAGTTCCAAAACAATGTATTTTTCCGTTTCCAAAGCTTTTTCATGGCTAAAAGTCACCCCTCAAAACATGAACCCTAATAACCATTAACCCGAACGGTTTGAACTTTCTACCACATGTTATCCTCATATAAAAATCACAACGTCGAAAAAATCGGCTGATTCGGACATGCACAATGGCCAAAACAAAGTATTTTTCTGTTTCAAGAGCTTTTTTCGAGGCTACGTCAAAACATGAACCCTAAGAATCGTTAACCCGAACGTTTTGAAATTTCTACCACATGTTATCCTCGTATAAAAATCATAATGGCCCAAAAATCGGCTCAATCGGACAAGCACAAGTTCCAAAACAATGTATTTTTCCATTTCCAAAGCTTTTTCAAGGCTAAAAGTCACCCCTCAAAACATGAACCCTAAGATCCTTTAACCCGAACGCTTTGAACCTTCTATCACATGTTATCCTCATATACAAATCACAACGGCAAAAAAATCGGTTCATTCGGACATGGACAAGTGTCAAAACAAAGTATTTTTCTGTTTTAAGAGCTTTTTTCGAGGCTACGTCAAAACATCAACCCTAAGAATCGTTAACCCAAACATTTTAAAATTTGTACCACATGTTATCCTCGTATAAGAATCATATCACAACGTCGAAAAAATCGGCTGATTCGGACATGCACAATTGCCAAAACAAAGTATTTTTCCGTTTCAAGAGCTTTTTTCGAGGCTACGTCAAAACATGAACCCTAAGAATCGTTTACCCGAACGTTTTGAAATTTCTACCACATGTTATCCTCGTATAAAAGTCATAATGGCCCAAAAATCGGCTCAATCGGACAAGTACAAGTTCCAAAACAATGTATTTTTCCATTTCCAAAGCTTTTTCAAGGCTAAAAGTCACCCCTCAAAACATGAACCCTAAGATCCTTTAACCCGAACGCTTTGAACCTTCTATCACATGTTATCCTCATATACAAATCACAACGGCAAAAAAATCGGTTCATTCGGACATGGACAAGTGCCAAAACAAAGTATTTTTCTGTTTCAAGAGCTTTTTTCGAGGCTACGTCAAAACATCAACCCTAACCCAAACATTTTGAAATTTCTACCACATTTTATCCTCGTATAAAATCACAGTGGCGCAAAAATCGGCTCAATCGGACAAGTACAAGTTCCAAAACAATGTATTTTTCCATTTTCAAAACTTTTTCACGGCTAAAAATCACCCCTCAGAACATGAACCCTAAGATCCGTTAACCCGAATGCTTTGAACCTTCTACCACATGTTATCCTCATATAAAAATCACAACGGCAAAAAAATCGGCTCATTCGGACATGCACAAGTGCCAAAACAAAGTATTTTTCCGTTTCAAGAACTTTCTTCGACGCTACCTCAAAACATGATCCCTAAGAATCGTTAACCCGAACGTTTTGAAATTTCTACCACATGTTATCCTCGTGTATGAATCATAATGGCAAAAAAATCGGCTCAATTAGACAAGTACAAGTGCCTAAACAATGTATTTTTCAGTTTTCAAAGCTTTTTCGGGGCTAATAGTCATCCCTCAAAACATGAACCCTAAGACAAGTTAAGTCGAACGCTTCGAAACATCTACCACATGTTGGCCTTTTATAGAAATCACAAAAATGAAAAACTCGTCTCATTCGGAAACGCACAAGTGCCAAAACAATGTATTTTTCCGATTCAAGAGTTGTTTTCAGGGCTACCTCAAGACATGAACCCTAAGAACCGTTAATCCGAACGCTTTGAAATTTCTACGACATATTATCCGCATATAAGAATCATAATGGCGTAAAAATCGGCTCAATCGAACAAGTTTTTCCGTTTCCGAAGCTTTTTCAGGGTTAAAAGTCACCCCTCAAAACAAGAACCCTAAGAACCGTTAAGCCGAACGCATTGAAACTTCTACCACATGTTATCCTTTTATAAAAATCACAACAGCGAATAAATCGTCTCATGCGGACATGCACAAGTGCCAAACTAATGTATTTTTCCGTTTCAAAAGTTGTTTTCGGGGCTACCTCAAAGCATGAACCCTAAGAACCGTTAACCCAAACGCTTTGAAATTTCTACCACATGTTATCCTCGTATAAGAATCATAATGGCGCAAAAATCGGCTCGATCGGACAAGTACAAGTTCCAAAACAATGTATTTTTCTGTTTCCAAAGCTTTTTCATGGCTAAAAGTCACCCCTCAAAACATGAACCCTAATAACCATTAACCCGAACGGTTTGAACTTTCTATGACATGTTATCCTCATACAAAAATTACAACGTCGAAAAAATCGGCTGATTCGGACATGCACAATTGCCAAAACAAAGTATTTTTCCGTTTCAAGAGCTTTTTTCGAGACTACGTCAAAACATGAACCCAAAGAATCGTTAACCCGAACGTTTTGAAATTTCTACCACATGTTATCCTCGTATAAAAATCATAATGGCCCAAAAATCGGCTCAATCGGACAAGTACAAGTTCCAAAACAATGTATTTTTCCATTTCCAAAGCTTTTTCAAGGCTAAAAGTCACCCCTCAAAATATGAACCCTAAGATCCTTTAACCCGAACGCTTTGAACATTCTATCACATGTTATCCTCATATACAAATCACAATGGCAAAAAAATCGGCTCATTCGGACATGGACAAGTGCCAAAACAAAGTATTTTTCTGTTTCAAGAGCTTTTTTCGAGGCTACGTCAAAACATCAACCCTAAGAATCGTTAGCCCAAACGTTTTGAAATTTCTACCACATGTTATCCTCGTATAAAAATCATAGTGGCGCAAAAATCGGCTCAATCGGACAAGTACAAGTTCCAAAACAATGTATGTTTCCATTTTCAAAACTTTTTCACGGCTAAAAATCACCCCTCAGAACATGAAACCTAAGATCCGTTAACCCGAATGCTTTGAACCTTCTACCACATGTTATCCTCATATAAAAATCACAACAGCAAAAAATCGGCTCATTCGGACATGCACTAGTGCCAAAACAAAGTATTTTTACGTTTCAAGAGCTTTTTTCGACGCTACCTCAAAATATGAACCCTAAGAATCGTTAACCCGAACGTTTTGAAATTTCTACCACATGTTATCCTCGTGTATGAATCATAATGGAACAAAAATCGGCTCAATTAGACAAGTACAAGTGCCTAAACAATGTATTTTTCAGTTTTCAAAGCTTTTTCGAGGCTAATAGTCATCCCTCAAAACATGAACCCTAAGACCAGTTAAGCCGAACGCTTCGAAACATCTACCACATGTTGTCCTTTTATAGAAATCACAACTATGAAAAACTCGTCTCATTCGGAAACGCACAAGTGCCAAAACAATGTATTTTTCCGATTCAAGAGTTGTTTTCAGGGCTACCTCAAGACATAAACCCTAAGAACCGTTAATCTGAACGCTTTAAAATTTCTTAGACATATTATCCGCATATAAGAATCATAATGGCGTAAAAATCGGCTCAATCGAACAAGTTTTTCCGTTTCCGAAGCTTTTTCAGGGCTAAAAGTCACCCCTCAAAACAAGAACCCTAAGAACCGTTAAGCCGAACGCATTGAAACTTCTACCACATGTTATCCTTTTATAAAAATCACAACAGCGAAAAAATCGTCTCATGCGGACAAGCACAAGTGCCAAACTAATGTATTTTTCCGTTTCAAAAGTTGTTTTCGGGGCTACCTCAAAGCATGAACCTTAAGAACCGTTAACCCAAACGCTTTGAAATTTCTACCACATGGTATCCTCGTATAAGAATCATAATGGCGCAAAAATCGGCTCGATCGGACAAGTACAAGTTCCAAAACAATGTATTTTTCTGTTTCCAAAGCTTTTTCATGGCTAAAAGTCACCCCTTAAAACATGAACCCTAATAACCATTAACCCGAACGGTTTGAACTTTCTATGACATGTTATCCTCATATAAAAATCACAACGTCGAAAAAATCGGCTGATTCGGACATGCACAATTGCCAAAACAAAGTATTTTTCCGTTTCAAGAGCTTTTTTCGAGACTACGTCAAAACATGAACCCTAAGAATCGTTAACCCGAACGTTTTGAAATTTCTACCACATGTTATCCTCGTATAAAAATCATAATGGCCCAAAAATCGGCTCAATCGGACAAGTACAAGTTCCAAAACAATGTATTTTTCCATTTCCAAAGCTTTTTCAAGGCTAAAAGTCACCCCTCAAAACATGAACCCTAAGATCCTTTAACCCGAACGCTTTGAACCTTCTATCACATGTTATCCTCATATACAAATCACAACGGCAAAAAAATCGGTTCATTCGGACATGCATAAGTGCCAAAACAAAGTATTTTTCCGTTTCAAGAGCTTTTTTCGAGGCTGCGTCAAAACATCAACCCTAAGAATCGTTAGCCCAAACGTTTTGAAATTTCTACCACATGTTATCCTCGTATAAAAATCATAGTGGCGCAAAAATCGGCTCAATCGGACAAGTACAAGTTCCAAAACAATGTATTTTTCCATTTTCAAAACTTTTTCACGGCTAAAAATCACCCCTCAGAACATGAACCCTAAGATCCGTTAACCCGAATGCTTTGAACCTTCTACCACAAGTTTAAAGAGCTTTCTTCGACGCTACCTCAAAATATGAACCCTAAGAATCGTTAACCCGAACGTTTTGAAATTTCTACCACATGTTATCCTCGTGTATGAATCATAATGACACAAAAATCGGCTCAATTAGACAAGTACAAGTGCCTAAACAATGTATTTTTAAGTTTTCAAAGCTTTTTCGGGGCTAATAGTCATCCCTCAAAACATGAACCCTAAGACCAGTTAAGTCATACGCTTCGAAACGTCTACCACATGTTGTCCTTTTATAGAAATCACAACTATGAAAAACTCGTCTCATTCCGAAAAGCACAAGTGCCAAAACAATGTATTTTTCGATTCAAGAGTTGTTTTCAGGGCTACCTCAAGACATGAACCCTAAGAACCGTTAATCCGAACGCTTTGAAATTTCTACGACATATTATCCTCATATAAGAATCAAAATGGCGTAAAAATTGGCTCAATCGTACAAGTTTTTCCGTTTCCAAAGCTTTTTCAGGGCTAAAAGTCACCCCTCAAAACAAGAACCCTAAGAACCGTTAAGCCGAACGCATTGAAACTTCTACCACATGTTATCCTTTTATAAAAATCACAACAGCGAAAAAATCGTCTCATTCGGACAAGCACAAGGGCTAAACTAATGTATTTTTCCGTTTCAAGAGTTGTTTTCGGGGCTACCTCAAAGCATGAACCCTAAGAACCGTTAACCCAAACACTTTGAAATTGCTACCACATGTTATCCTCGTATAAGAATCATAATGGCGCAAAAATCGGCTCAATCGGACAAGTACAAGTTCCAAAACAATGTATTTTTCCGTTTCCAAAGCTTTTTCATGGCTAAAAGTCACCACTCAAAACATGAACCCTAAGGACCATTAACCCGAACGGTTTGAACTTTCTACCACATGTTATCCTCGTATAAAAATCACAACGTCGAAAAAAACGGATCATTCGGACATGCACAATTGCTAAAACAAAGTATTTTTCCGTTTCAAGAGCTTTTTTCGAGGCTACATCAAAACATGAACCCTAAGAATCGTTAACCCGAACGTTTTGAAATTTTTACCACATGTTATCCTCCTATAAAAATCATAATGGCCCAAAAATCGGCTCAATCGGACAAGTACAAGTTACAAAACAATGTATTTTTCCATTTCCAAAGCTTTTTCAAGGCTAAAAGTCACCCCTCAAAACATGAACCCTAAGATCCGTTAACCCGAACGCTTTGAACCTTCTATCACATGTTATCCTCATATACAAATGACAACGGCAAAAAAATCGGCTCATTCGGACATGCACAAGTGCCAAAACAAAGTATTTTTCCGTTTCAAGAGCTTTTTTCGAGGCTACGTCAAAACATCAACCTTAAGAATCGTTAACCCAAACGTATTGAAATTTCTACCATATGTTATCCTCGTATAAAACTCATAGTGGCGCAAAAATCGGCTCAATCGGACAAGTACAAGTTCCAAAACAATGTATTTTTCCATTTTCAAAGCTTTTTCAGGGGCTAAAAATCACCCTTCAAAACATGAACCCTAAGATCCGTTAACTTAAATGCTTTGAACCTTCTACCACATGTTATCCTCATATAAAAATCACAACTTCAAAAAAATCGGCTCATTCGGACATACACAAGTGCCAAAACAATGTATTTTTCCGTTTCAAGAGCTGTTTTCAGGGCTACCTCAAGACCTTAACCCTAAGTACCATTAATCCGAACTCTTTGAAATTTCTACGACATGTTATCCTCATATAACAAATAATGGCGCAAAAATCGGCTCAATCGGACAAGTACATGTTCCAAAACAATGTATTTTTCCGTTTCCAAAGCTTTTTCAGGGCTAAAAGTCACCCCTCAAAACATGAACCCATGAACCGTTAAGCCGAACGCTTTGAAACATCTACAACATGTTATCCTTCTATAATAATCACAACAGCGAAAATATCATCTCAATCGGACAAGCACAAGTTCCTAACCAAAGTATTTTTCAATTTCAAGAGCTTTTTTCGGGGCTACCTCAAAACATGAACCCTAAGAACCGTTAACCCGAACGCATTGAAATTTCTACCACATGTTATCCTCATATAAGAATCACAATGGCACAAAAATCGGCTCAATCCGACAAGTACAAGTTCCAAAATAATGTATTTCTCCGTTTCCAAAGCTTTTTCAGGGCTAAAAGTCACCCCTCAAAAAATGAACCCTAAGAACCGTTAAGCCGAACGCTTTGAAAGTTCTACCACATGTTATCCTTCTGTAAAAATCACTACAGAGAAAAAATCATCTCATTCGGACAAGCATAAGATCCAAACTAATGTATTTTACAATTTCAAGAGTTGTTTTTGGGGCTACCTCAAAGCATGAACCCTAAGAACCGTTAACCCAAACAATTTGAAATTACTACCAAATGTTATCCTCGTATAAGAATCATAATGGCGCAAAAATCGGCTCAATCGGACAAGTACAAGTTCCAAAACAATGTATTTTTCCATTTTCAAAACTTTTTCAGGGCTAAAAATCACCCCTCAGAACATGAACCCTAAGATCTGTTAACCCGAATGCTTTGAACGTTCTACCACATGTAATCCATATATAAAAATCACAACGGCAAAAAAATCGGCTCATTCGGACATGCACAAGTGCCAAAACAAAGTATTTTTCCGTTTCAAGAGCTTTCTTCGACGCTACCTCAAAACATGAACCCTAAGAATCGTTAACCCGAACGTTTTGAAATTTCTACCACATGTTATCCTCGTGTATGAATCATAATGGCACAAAAATCGGCTCAATTAGACAAGTACAAGTGCCTAAACAATGTATTTTTCAGTTTTCAAAGCTTTTTCGGGGCTAATAGTCATCCCTCAAAACATGAACCCTAACACCAGTTAAGTCGAACGCTTCGAAACATCTACCACATGTTGTCATTCTATAGAAATCACAACAGTGAAAAACTCGTCTCATTTGGAAAAGCACAAGTGCCAAAACAATGTATTTTTCCGATTCAAGAGTTGTTTTCGGGGCTACCTCAAAGCATGAACCCTAAGAACCGTTAACCCAAACGCTTTGAAATTGCTACCACATGTTATCCTCGTATAAGAATCATAATGGCGCAAAAATCGGCGCAATCGGACATGTACAAGTTCCAAAACAATGTATTTTTCCGTTTCCAAAGCTTTTTCATGGCTAAAAGTCACCCCTCAAAACATGAACCCTAAGGACCATTAACCCGAACGGTTTGAACTTTCTACCACATGTTATCCTCATATAAAAATCACAATGTCGAAAAAATCGACTCATTCGGACATGCACAACTGCCAAAACAAAGTATTTTTCCGTTTCAAGAGCTTTTTCGAGGCTACGTCAAAACATGAACCCTAAGAATCGTTAACCCGAACGTTTTGAAATTTCTACCACATGTTATCCTTGTATAAAAATCATAATGGCCCAAAAATCGGCTCAATCGGACAAGTACAAGTTCCAAAACAATGTATTTTTCCATTTCCAAAGCTTTTTCAAGGCTAAAAGTCACCCCTCAAAACATGAACCCAAAGATCCGTTAACCCGAACGCTTTGAACCTTCTATCACATGTTATTCTCATATACAAATCACAACGGCAAAAAAATCGGCTCATTCGGACATGCACAAGTGCCAAAACAAAGTATTTTTCCGTTTCAAGAGCTTTTTTCGAGGCTACATCAAAACATCAACCCTAAGAATCGTTAAGCCAAACGTTTTGAAATTTCTACCACATGTTATCCACGTATAAAACTCATAGTGGTGCAAAAATCGGCTCAATTGGACAAGTACAAATTCCAAAACAATGTATTTTTCCATTTTCAAAGCTTTTTCAGGGGCTAAAAATCACCCCTCAAAACATGAACCCTAAGATCCGTTAACTCGAATGCTTTGAACCTTCTACCACATGTTATCCTCATATAAAAATCACAACTTCAAAAAAATCGGCTCATTCGGACATGCACAAGTGCCAAAACAAAGTATTTTTCCGTTTCAAGAGCTTTTTTCTAGGCTACGTCAAAACATGAACCCTAAGAATCGTTAACCCGAACGTTTTGATATTTCTACCACATTTTATCCTCGTATAAGAATCATAATGGCACAAAATTCGGGTCAATATTCAGCCCGAACACATTGAAACTTCTACTACATGTTATCCTCGTATAAAAATCACAACGTCGAAAAAATCTGCTCATTCGGACAAGCACAAGTGCCAAATCAAAGTATTTTTCCGTTTCTAGAGCTTTTTTCGGGGCTAACTTAAAACATGAACTCTAAGAAACGTTAACCCTAATGCTTTGAAATCTCTACCACATGTTATTCTCATATAATAATCACAATGGAGAAAAATTCAGCTCGTTCGGAAAAGTACAAGTGACAAAACAATATATTTTTCCGTTTCCAAAGCTTTTTCGGGGCTAAAAGTCAACCTTCAAAACATAAACTCTAAGAACCGTTAACCCGAACGCTTTGCAACTTCTACCACATGTTATCCTCGTATAAAAATCACAACGGCAAAAAAACAGGCTCATTCGGTCAAGTACAAGTGCCAAAACAAAGTACTTTTCCGTTTCCAAAGCTTTTTCGGGTTAAAAGTCACCCCTCAAAACATGAACCCTAAGAACCGTTAACCCAAACACTTGGAAATTTCTACAACATGTTATCCTAGTATAAGAATCATAATGCCAATAAAATCAGCTTACTCGGACAAGTACAAGTGCCAAAACAATGTATTTTTCCGTTTCCAAAGCTTTTTCTAGGCTAAAAGTCACCCCTCAGAACATGAGCCCTAAGAACTGTTAATCCGAACGCTTTGAAACTTCTACCACATGTTATCCTCATATAAAAATCATAATAGCGCTAAAATAAGCTCATTCGGACAAGTAAAAATGCCAAAACAATGAATATTTCAATTTCCAAAGCTTTTTCGGGGCTAAAAGTCACCCCTCAAAACATGAACCCCAAGAATATTCAGCCCGAACACATTGAAACTTCTACTACATGTTATCCTCGTATAAAAATCACAACTGCGAAAAAATCGGCTCATTCGAACAAGCACAAGTGTCAAATCAAAGTATTTTTCCGTTTCCAGAGCTTTTTTCGAGGCTACGTCAAAACATGAACCCTGAGAATCGTTAACCAGAACGTTTTGATATTTCTACCACATTTTATCCTCGTATAAGAATCACAATGGTGAAAAATTCAGCTCGTTCGGAAAAGTACAAGTGACAAAACAATGTATTTTTCCGTTTTTAAAGCTTTTTCGGGGCTTAAAGTCACCCCTCAAAACATAAACCCTAAGAACCGTTAACCCGAACTCTTTGCAACTTCTACAACATGTTATCCTCGTATAAAAATCACAATGGCAAAAAAACCGGCTCATTCGGTCAAGTATAAGTGCCAAAACAAAGTATTTTTCCGTTTTCAAAGCTTTTTCGGGGCTAAAAGTCACCCCTCAAAACATGAACCCTAAGAACCGTTAACCCGAACACTTTGAAATTTCTACCACATGTTATCCTAGTACAAGAATCATAATGGCACAAAAATCAGCTTAATCGGACAAGTACAAGTGCCAAAACAATGTATTTTTCCTTTTTAAAAGCTTTTTCTATGCTAAAAGTCACCCCTCAAAACATGAGCCCTAAGAACCGTTAATCCGAATGCTTTGAAACTTCTACCACATGTTATCCTCATATAAAATTCAAAATGGTGCTAAAATTAGCTCATTCGGACAAGTACAAGTGCCAAAACAATGTATATTTCCGTTTCCAAAGCTTTTTCGGGGATAAAAGTCACCCCTCAAAACATGAACCCCAAGAATATTTAGCCCGAACACTTTGAAACTTCTACTACATGTTCTCCTCTTATAAAAATCACCACGGCGAAAAAAGCAGCTCATTCGGACAAGCACAAGTGCCAAATCAAAGTATTTTTCCGTTTCTAGAGCTTTTTTCGGGGCTACCTTAAAACATGAACTCTAAGAACCGTTAATCCTAATGCTTTGAAATCTCTACCACATGTTATTCTCATATAATAATCACAATGGAGAAAAATTCAGCTCGTTTGGAAAATTACAAGTGACAAAACAATATATTTTTCCGTTTCCAAAGCTTTTTCGGGGCTAAAAGTCAACCCTCAAAACATAAACCCTAAGAACCATAACCCTAACGCTTTGCAACTTCTACCACATGTTATCCTCGTATAAAAATCACAAAGGCAAAAAAACAGGTTCATTCGGTCAAGTACAAGTGCCAAAACAAAGTATTTTTCCGTTTCCAAAGCTTTTTCGGGTTAAAAGTCACCCCTCAAAACATGAACCCTAAAAAACCGTTAACCCAAATACTTGGAAATTTCTACCACATGTTATCCTAGTATAGGAATCATAATGCCACAAAAATCAGCTTACTCGGACAAGTACAAGTGCCAAAACAATGTATTTTTCCGTTTCCAAAGCTTTTTCTAGGCTAAAAGTCACCCCTCAAAACATGAGCCCTAAGAACTGTTAATCCGAACGCTTTGAATCTTCTACCACATGTTATCCTCATATAAAAATCATAATAGCTCTAAATTCAGCTAATTCGGACAAGTACAAATGCCAAAACAATGTATATTTCCGTTTCCAAAGCTTTTTCGGGGCTAAAAGTCACCCCTCAAAACATGAACACCAAGAATATTCAGCCCGAACACATTGAAACTTCTACTACATGTTATCCTCGTATAAAAATCACAAATGCGAAAAAATCGGCTCATTCGGACAAGCACAAGTGCCAAATCAAAGTATTTTTCCGTTTCTAGAGCTTTTTTCGGGGCTACCTTAAAACATGAACTCTAAGAACCGTTAACCCGAATGCTTTGAAATCTCTTCCACATGTTATTCTCATATAATAATCACAATGGAGAAAAATTCACCTCGTTCGGAAAAGTACAAGTGACAAAACAATGTATTTTTCCGTTTCTAAAGCTTTTTCGGGGCTAAAAGTCACCCCTCAAAACATAAACCCTAAGAACCGTTAACTCGAACGCTTTGCAACTTCTACAACATGTTATCCTCGTATAAAAATCACAACGGCAAAAAAACAGGCTCATTCGGTCAAGTACAAGTGTCAAAACAAAGTATTTTTCCGTTTCCAAAGCTTTTTCGGGTTAAAAGTCACCCCTCAAAACATGAACCCTAAAAAACTATTAACCCAAATACTTGGAAATTTCTACCACATGTTATCCTAGTACAAGAATCATAATGGCACAAAAATCAGCTTAATCGGACAAGTACAAGTGCCAAAACAATGTATTTTTCCTTTTTAAAAGCTTTTTCTATGCTAAAAGTCACCCCTCAA
Source organism: Schizonepeta tenuifolia (assembly GCA_029490685.1). NCBI lineage: Eukaryota > Viridiplantae > Streptophyta > Magnoliopsida > Lamiales > Lamiaceae > Schizonepeta > Schizonepeta tenuifolia. The sequence goes on along the minus strand of CM055955.1, from coordinate 118,761,230 downwards.
AACATGAGCCCTAAGAACCGTTAATCCGAATGCTTTGAAACTTCTACCACATGTTATCCTCATATAAAATTCAAAATGGTGCTAAAATCAGCTCATTCGGACAAGTACAAGTGCCAAAACAATGTATATTTCCGTTTCCAAAGCTTTTTCGGGGATAAAAGTCACCCCTCAAAACATGAACCCCAAGAATATTTAGCCCGAACACTTTGAAACTTCTACTACATGTTCTCCTCTTATAAAAATCACCACGGCGAAAAAAGCAGCTCATTCGGACAAGCACAAGTGCCAAATCAAAGTATTTTTCCGTTTCTAGAGCTTTTTTCGGGGCTACCTTAAAACATGAACTCTAAGAACCGTTAATCCTAATGCTTTGAAATCTCTACCACATGTTATTCTCATATAATAATCACAATGGAGAAAAATTCAGCTCGTTTGGAAAATTACAAGTGACAAAACAATATATTTTTCCGTTTCCAAAGCTTTTTCGGGGCTAAAAGTCAACCCTCAAAACATAAACCCTAAGAACCATAACCCTAACGCTTTGCAACTTCTACCACATGTTATCCTCGTATAAAAATCACAAAGGCAAAAAAACAGGTTCATTCGGTCAAGTACAAGTGCCAAAACAAAGTATTTTTCCGTTTCCAAAGCTTTTTCGGGTTAAAAGTCACCCCTCAAAACATGAACCCTAAAAAACCGTTAACCCAAATACTTGGAAATTTCTACCACATGTTATCCTAGTATAGGAATCATAATGCCACAAAAATCAGCTTACTCGGACAAGTACAAGTGCCAAAACAATGTATTTTTCCGTTTCCAAAGCTTTTTCTAGGCTAAAAGTCACCCCTCAAAACATGAGCCCTAAGAACTGTTAATCCGAACGCTTTGAATCTTCTACCACATGTTATCCTCATATAAAAATCATAATAGCTCTAAATTCAGCTAATTCGGACAAGTACAAATGCCAAAACAATGTATATTTCCGTTTCCAAAGCTTTTTCGGGGCTAAAAGTCACCCCTCAAAACATGAACACCAAGAATATTCAGCCCGAACACATTGAAACTTCTACTACATGTTATCCTCGTATAAAAATCACAAATGCGAAAAAATCGGCTCATTCGGACAAGCACAAGTGCCAAATCAAAGTATTTTTCCGTTTCTAGAGCTTTTTTCGGGGCTACCTTAAAACATGAACTCTAAGAACCGTTAACCCGAATGCTTTGAAATCTCTTCCACATGTTATTCTCATATAATAATCACAATGGAGAAAAATTCACCTCGTTCGGAAAAGTACAAGTGACAAAACAATGTATTTTTCCGTTTCTAAAGCTTTTTCGGGGCTAAAAGTCACCCCTCAAAACATAAACCCTAAGAACCGTTAACTCGAACGCTTTGCAACTTCTACAACATGTTATCCTCGTATAAAAATCACAACGGCAAAAAAACAGGCTCATTCGGTCAAGTACAAGTGTCAAAACAAAGTATTTTTCCGTTTCCAAAGCTTTTTCGGGTTAAAAGTCACCCCTCAAAACATGAACCCTAAAAAACCATTAACCCAAATACTTGGAAATTTCTACCACATGTTATCCTAGTATAGGAATCATAATGCCACAAAAATCAGCTTACATCGGACAAGTACAAGTGCCAAAACAATGTATTTTTCCGTTTCCAAAGCTTTTTCTAGGCTAAAAGTCACCCCTCAAAACATGAGCCCTAAGAACTGTTAATCCGAACGCTTTGAATCTTCTACCACATGTTATCCTCATATAAAAATCATAATAGCGCTAAAATCAGCTAATTCGGACAAGTACAAATGCCAAAACAATGTATATTTCCGTTTCCAAAGCTTTTTCAAGGCTAAAAGTTACCCCTCAAAACATGAACCCGAAGAATATTCAGCCCGAACACTTTGAAACTTCTACCACATGTTATCCTCGTATAAAAATCACAACGGCGAAAAAATCTGCTCATTCGGACAAGCACAAGTGCCAAATCAAATTATTTTTCCGTTTCTAGAGCTTTTATCGGGGCTACCTTAAAACATGAACTCTAAGAAACCGTTAACCCTAATGCTTTGAAATCTCTACCACATGTTATTCTCATATAATAATCACAATAGAGAAAAATTCAGCTCGTTCGGAAAAGTACAAGTGACAAAACAATATATTTTTCCGCTTCCAAAGCTTTTTCGGGGCTAAAAGTCACCCCTCAAAACATGAACCCCAAGAATATTCAGCCCGAACGCTTTGCAACTTCTACCACAAGTTATCCACGTATAAAAATCACAACGGCAAAAAAACAGGCTCATTCGGTCAAGTACAAGTGCCAAAACAATGTATTTTTCCGTTTCTAAAACTTTTTCGTGTTAAAAGTCACCCCTCAAAACATGAACCCTAAGAACCGTTAACCCAAACACTTGGAAATTTCTACCACATGTTACCCTAGTATAAGAATCATAATGCCACAAAAATCAGCTTACTCGGACAAGTACAAGTGCCAAAACAATGTATTTTTCCGTTTCCAAAGCTTTTTCTAGGCTAAAAGTCACCCCTCAAAACATGAGCCCTAAGAACTGTTAATCCGAATGCTTTGATACTTCTACCACATGTTATCCTCATATAAAAATCAAAATGGCGCTAAAATCAGCTCATTCGGACAAGTACAAGTGCCAAAACAATAAATATTTCCGTTTCCAAAGCTTTTTCGGGGCTAAAAGTCACCCCTCAAAACATGAACCCCAAGAATGTTCACCCCGAACACTTTGAAACATCTACTACATGTTATCCTCGTATAAAAATCACAATGGCGAAAAAATAGGCTCATTCGGACAAGCACAAGTGCCAAATCAAAGTATTTTCCCGTTTCCAAAGCTTTTTTCGGGGCTACCTTAAAACATGAACTCTAAGAACCGTTAACCCTAATGCTTTGAAATCTCTACCACATGTTATTCACGAATAATAATCACAATGGAGAAAAATTCAGCTAGTTCGGAAAAGTACAAGTGACAAAACAATATATTTTTCCGTTTCCAAAGCTTTTTCGGGGCTAAAAGTCACCCCTCAAAACATAAACCCTAAGAACCGTTAACCCGAACGCTTTGCAACTTCTACCACATGTTATCCTCGTATAAAAATCACAACGGCAAAAAAACCGGCTCATTCGGTCAAGTACAAGTGCCAAAACAAAGTATTTTTCCGTTTTCAAAGCTTTTTCGGCGCTAAAAGTCACCCCTCAAAACATGAACCCTAAGAACCGTTAACCCTGAACCCTTATCTGTTTCAAGAGCTTTTTTCGAGGCTACGTCAAAATATCAACCCTAAGAATCGTTAACCCAAACATTTTGAAATTTCTACCACATGTTATCCTTGTATAAAATCACAGTGGCGCAAAAATCGGCTCAATCGGACAAGTACAAGTTCCAAAACAATGTATTTTTCCATTTTCAAAACTTTTTCACGGCTAAAAATCACCCCTCAGAACATGAACCCTAAGATCCGTTAAACCGAATGCTTTGAACCTTCTACCACATAGTATCCTCATATAAAAATCACAACGGCAAAAAAATGGCTCATTCGGACATGCACAAGTGCCAAAACAAAGTATTTTTCCGTTTCACGAGCTTTTTTCGAGGCTACGTCAAAACATGAACCCTAAGAATCCTTAACCCGAATGTTTTGAAATTTCTACCACATGTTATCCTCGTATAAAAATCATAATGGCCCAAAAATCGGCTCAATCGGACAAGTACAAGTTCCAAAACAATGTATTTTTCCATTTCCAAAGCTTTTTCAAGACTAAAAGTCACCCCTCAAAATATGAACCCTAAGATCCGTTAACCCGAATGCTTTGAACCTTCTATCACATGTTATCCTCATATAAAAATCACAACGGCAAAAAATCGGCTCATTCGGACATGCACTAGTGCCAAAACAAAGTATTTTTCCGTTTCAAGAGCTTTTTTCGACGCTACCTCAAAATATGAACCCTAAGAATCGTTAACCCGAACATTTTGAAATTTCTACCACATGTTATCCTCGTGTATGAATCATAATGGAACAAAAATCGGCTCAATTAGACAAGTACAAGTGCCTAAACAATGTATTTTTCAGTTTTCAAAGCTTTTTCGGGGCTAATAGTCATCCCTCAAAACATGAACCCTAAGACCAGTTAAGCCGAACGCTTCGAAACATCTACCACATGTTGTCCTTTTATAGAAATCACAACTATAAAAAACTCGTCTCATTCGGAAATGCACAAGTGCCAAAACAATGTATTTTTCCGATTCAAGAGTTGTTTTCAGGGCTACCTCAAGACATGAACCCTAAGAACCGTTAATCCGAACGCTTTGAAATTTCTACGACATATTATCCGCATATAAGAATCATAATGGCGTAAAAATCGGCTCAATCGAACAAGTTTTTCCGTTTCCGAAGCTTTTTCAGGTCTAAAAGTCACCCCTCAAAACAAGAACCCTAAGAACCGTTAAGCCGAACGCATTGAAACTTCTACCACATGTTACCCTTTTATAAAAATCACAACAGCGAAAAAATCATCTCATTCGGACAAGCACAAGTGCCAAACTAATGTATTTTTCCGTTTCAAGATTTGTTTTCGGGGCTACCTTAAAGCATGAACCCTAAGAACCATTAACCCAAACACTTTGAAATTTCTACCACATGTTATCCTCGTATAAAAATCATAATGGCCCAAAAATCGGCTCAATCGGACAAGTACAAGTTCCAAAACAATGTATTTTTCCGTTTCCAAAGCTTTTTCATGGTTAAAAGTCACCCCTCAAAAAAAGAACCCTAAGAACCGTTAAGCCGAACGCTTTGAAACTTCTACCACATGTTATCCTTTTATAAAAATCACAACAGCGAAAAAATCGTCTCATGCGGACAAGCACAAGTGCCAAACTAATGTATTTTTCCGTTTCAAAAGTTGTTTTCGGGGCTACCTCAAAGCATGAACCCTAAGAACCGTTAACCCGAACGCTTTGAAATTTCTAACACATGTTATCCTCGTATAAGAATCATAATGGCGAAAAAATCGGCTCGATCGGACAAGTACAAGTTACAAAACAATGTATTTTTCCGTTTCCAAAGATTTTTCATGGCTAAAAGTCACCCCTCAAAACATGAAACCTAATAACCATTAAACCGAACAGTTTGAACTTTCTACCACATGTTATCCTCATATAAAAATCACAACGTCGAAAAAATCGGCTGATTCGGACATGCACAATTGCCAAAACAAAGTATTTTTCCGTTTGAAGAGCTTTTTTCGAGGCTATGTCAAAACATGAACCCTAAGAATCGTTAACCCGAACGTTTTGAAATTTCTACCACATGTTATCCTCGTATAAAAATCATAATGGCCCAAAAATCGGCTCAATCGGACAAGTACAAGTTCCAAAACAATGTATTTTTCCATTTCCAAAGCTTTTTCAAGACTAAAAGTCACCCCTCAAAACATGAACCCTAAGATCCGTTAACCCGAATGCTTTGAACCTTCTATCACATGTTATCCTCATATACAAATCACAACGGCAAAAAAATCGGCTCATTCAGACATGCATAAGTGCCAAAACAAAGTATTTTTCCGTTTCAAGAGCTTTTTTCGAGGCTACGTCAAAACATCAACCCTAAGAACCGTTAACCCGAACACTTTGAAATTTCTACCACATGTTATCCTAGTACAAGAATCATAATGGCACAAAAATCAGCTTACTCGGACAAGTACAAGTGCCAAAACAATGTATTTTTCCGTTTCCAAAGCTTTTTCTAGGCTAAAAGTCACCCCTCAGAACATGAGCCCTAAGAACTGTTAATCCGAATGTTTTGAAACTTCTACCACATGTTATCCTCATATAAAAATCAAAATGGCGCTAAAATCAGCTCATTCGGACAAGTACAAGTGCCAAAACAATAAATATTTCTGTTTCCAAAGCTTTTGCGGGGCTAAAAGTCACCCCTCAAAACATGAACCCCAAGAATATTCACCCCGAACACTTTGAAACTTCTACTACATGTTATCCTCGTATAAAAATCACCACGGCGAAAAAAGCAACTCATTCGGACAAGCACAAGTTCCAAATCAAAGTATTTTTGCGTTTCTAGAGCTTTTTTCGGGGCTACCTTAAAACATGAACTCTAAGAACCGTTAACCCAAATGCTTTGAAATCTCTTCCACATGTAATTCTCATATAATAATCATAATGGAGAAAAATTCAGCTCGTTCGGAAAAGTACAAGTGACAAAACATGTATTTTTCCTTTTCCAAAGCTTTTTCTAGGCTAAAAGTCACCCCTCAAAACATGAGCCCTAAGAACTGTTAATCCGAATGCTTTGAAACTTCTACCACATGTCATCCTCATATAAAAATCAAATTAGCGCTAAAATCAGCTCTTTCGGACAAGTACAAGTGCCAAAACAATGTATATTTCCGTTTCCAAAGCTTTTTCAGGGCTAAAAGTTACGCCTCAAAACATGAACCCCCAGAATATTCAGCCCGAACACTTTGAAACTTCTACTACATGTTATCCTCGTATAAAAATCACAATGGCGAAAAAATAGGCTCATTCGGATAAGCACAAGTACCAAATCAAAGTATTTTTCCGTTTCCAGAGCTTTTTTCGGGGCTACCTTAAAACATGAACTCTAAGAACCGTTAACCCTAATGCTTTGAAATCTCTACCACATGTTATTCTCATATAATAATCACAATGGAGAAAAATTCAGCTCGTTCGGAAAAGTACAAGTGACAAAACAATATATTTTTCCGTTTCCAAAGCTTTTTCGGGGTTAAAAGTCACCCCTCAAAACATAAACCCTAAGAACCGTTAACCCGAATGCTTTGCAACTTCTACCACAAGTTATCCACGTATAAAAATCACAACGGCAAAAAAACAGGCTCATTCGGTCAAGTACAAGTGCCAAAACAATGTATTTTTCCGTTTCCAAAACTTTTTCGTGTTAAAAGTCACCCCTTAAAACATGAACCCTAAGAACCGTTAACCCAAACACTTGGAAATTTCTACCACATGTTATCCTAGTATAGGAATCATAATGCCACAAAAATCAGCTTACTCGGACAAGTACAAGTGCCAAAACAATGTATTTTTCCGTTTCCAAAGCTTTTTCTAGGCTAAAAGTCACCCCTCAAAATATGAGCCCTAAGAACTGTTAATCCGAACGCTTTGAATCTTCTACCACATGTTATCCTCATATAAAAATCATAATAGCGCTAAAATCAGCTAATTCGGACAAGTACAAATGCCAAAACAATGTATATTTCCGTTTCCAAAGCTTTTTCGGGGCTAAAAGTCACCCCTCAAAACATGAACCCCAAGAATATTCAGCCCGAACACATTGAAACTTCTACTACATATTATCCTCGTATAAAAATCACAACTGCGAAAAAATCAGCTCATTCGGACAAGCACAAGTGCCAAATCAAAGTATTTTTCCATTTCCAGAGCTTTTTTCGGGGCTACCTTAAAACATGAACTCTAAGAACCGTTAACCCGAATGCTTTGAAATCTCTTCCACATGTTATTCTCATATAATAATCATAATGGAGAAAAATTCAGCTCGTTCGGAAAAGTACAAGTGACAAAACAATGTATTTTTCCGTTTCCAAAGCTTTTTCGGGGCTAAAAGTCACTCCTCAAAACATAAACCCTAAGAACCGTTAACCCGAACGCTTTGCAACTTCTACAACATGTTATCCTCGTATAAAAATCACAACGGCAAAAAAACCGGCTCATTCGGTCAAGTACAAGTGCCAAAACAAAGTATTTTTCCGTTTTCAAAGCTTTATCGGGGCTAAAAGTCACCCCTCAAAACATGAACCATAAGAACCGCTAACCCGAACACTTTGAAATTTCTATCACATGTTATCCTAGTACAAGAATCATAATGGCACAAAAATCATCTTAATTGGACAATTACAAGTGCCAAAATAATGTATTTTTCCTTTTCAAAAGGTTTTTCGAGACTAAAAGTCACCCCTCAAAACATGAGCCCTAAGAACCGTTAATCCGAATGCTTTGAAACTTCTACCACATGTTATCCTAATATAAAAATCAAAATGGCGCTAAAATCAGCTCATTCGGACAAGTACAAATGCAAAAACAATGTATATTTCTGTTTCCAAAGCTTTTTCGGGGCTAAAAGTCACCCCTCAAAACATGAACCCCAAGAATATTCAGCCTGAACACTTTGAAACTTCTACTACATGTTATCCTCGTATAAAAATCACAACGGCAAAAAAATCGGCTCATTCGGACAAGCACAAGTGCCAAATCAAAGTATTTTTCCGTTTCCAGAGCTTTTTCGGGGCTACCTTAAAACATGAACTCTAAGAACCGTTAACCTGAATGCTTTGAAATCTCTTCCACATGTTATTCTCATATAATAATCACAATGGAGAAAAATTCACCTCGTTCGGAAAAGTACAAGTGACAAAACAATGTATTTTTCCGTTTCTAAAGCTTTTTCGGGGCTAAAAGTCACCCCTCAAAACATGAACCCTAAGAACCGTTAACCCGAACACTTTGAAATTTCTACCACATGTTATCTTAGTACAAGAATCATAATGGCACAAAAATCAGCTTAATCGGACAAGTACAAGTGCCAAAACAATATATTTTTCCTTTTCCAAAGCTTTTTCTAGGCTAAAAGTCACCCCTCAAAACATGAACCCCAAGAATATTCAGCCCGAACACTTTGAAACTTCTACCACATGTTATCCTCGTATAAAAATCACAACGGCGAAAAAATCTGCTCATTCGGACAAGCACAAGTGCCAAATCAAAGTATTTTTCCGTTTCTAGAGCTTTTTTTGGGGCTACCTTAAAACATGAACTCTAAGAACCGTTAACCCCAATGCTTTGAAATCTCTACCACATGTTATTCTCATATAATAATCACAATGGAGAAAAATTCAGCTCGTTCGGAAAAGTACAAGTGACAAAACAATATATTTTTCCGTTTCCAAAGCTTTTTCGGGGCTAAAAGTCACCCCTCAAAACATAAACCCTAAGAACCGTTAACCCGAACGCTTTGCAACTTCTACCACAAGTTATCCACGTATAAAAATCACAACAGCAAAAAAACAGGCTCATTCGGTCAAGTACAAGTGCCAAAACAATGTATTTTTCCGTTTCCAAAACTTTTTCGTGTTAAAAGTCAACCCTCAAAACATGAACCGTAAGAACCGTTAACCCAAACACTTGAAAATTTCTACCACATGTTATCCTAGTCTAAGAATCATAATGCCACAAAAATCAGCTTACTCGGACAAGTACAAGTGCCAAAACAATGTATTTTTCCGTTTCCAAAGCTTTTTCTAGGCTAAAAGTCACCCCTCAAAACATGAGCCCTAAGAACTGTTAATCCGAATGCTTTGAAACTTCTACCACATGTTATCCTCATATAAAAATCAAAATGGCGCTAAAATCAGCTCATTCGGACAAGTACAAGTGCCAAAACAATAAATATTTCCGTTTCCAAAGCTTTTTCGGGGCTAAAAGTCACCCCTCAAAACATGAACCCCAAGAATATTCACCCCGAACACTTTGAAACTTCTACTACATGTTATCCTCGTATAAAAATCACCACGGCGAAAAAAGCAGCTCATTCGGACAAGCACAAGTTCCAAATCAAAGTATTTTTGCGTTTCCAGAGCTTTTTTCGGAACTACCTTAAAACATGAACTCTAAGAACCGTTAACCCGAATGCTTTGAAATCTCTTCCACATGTTATTCTCATATAATAATCACAATGGAGAAAAATTCAGCTCGTTCGGAAAAGTACAAGTGACAAAACATGTATTTTTCCGTTTCTAAAGCTTTTTCGGGGCTAAAAGTCACCCCTCAAAACATGAACCCTAAGAACCGTTAACCCGAACACTTTGAAATTTCTATCACATGTTATCCTAGTATAAGAATCGTAATGCCACAAAAATCAGTTTAAACGGACAAGTACAAGTGCCAAAACAATGTATTTTTCCTTTTCAAAAGCTTTTTCTAGGCTAAAAGTCACCCCTCAAAACATGAGCCATAAGAACCGTTAATCCGAATGCTTTGAAACTTCTACCACATGTTATCCTCATATAAAAATCAAAATGGCGCTAAAATCAGCTCATTCGGACAAGTACAAGTGCCAAAACAATGTATATTTCTGTTTCCAAAGCTTTTTCGGGGCTAAAAGTCACCCCTCAAAACATGAACCCCAAGAATATTCAGCCCGAACACTTTGAAACTTCTACTACATGTTATCCTCATATAAAAATCACAACGGCAAAAAAAACAGCTCATTCGGACAAGCACAAGTGCCAAATCAAAGTATTTTTCCGTTTTCCGAGCTTTTTTCGGGGCTACCTTAAAACATGAACTCTAAGAACCGTTAACCTGAATGCTTTGAAATCTCTTCCACATGTTATTATCATATAATAATCACAATAGAGAAAAATTCAACTCGTTCAGAAAAGTACAAGTGACAAAACAATGTATTTTTCCGTTTCTAAAGCTTTTTCGGGGCTAAAAGTCACCCCTCAAAACATGAACCCTAAGAACCGTTAACCCGAACACTTTGAAATTTCTACCACATGTTATCATAGTACAAGAATCATACTGCCACAAAAATCAGCTTACTCGGACAAGTACAAGTGCCAAAACAATGTATTTTTCCGTTTCCAAAGCTTTTTCTAGGCTAAAAGTCACCCCTCAAAACATGAGCCCTAAGAACTGTTAATCCGAACGCTTTGAATCTTATACCACATGTTATCCTCATATAAAAATCATATTAGCGCTAAAATCAGCTCATTCGGACAAGTACAAGTGCCAAAACAATGTATATTTCCGTTTCCAAAGCTTTTTCGGGGCTAAAAGTCACCCCTCAAAACATGAACCCCAAGAATATTCAGCCCGAACACATTCAAACTTCTACAACATGTTATCCTCGTATAAAAATCACAACTGCGAAAAAATCGGCTCATTCGGACAAGCAAAAGTTCCAAATCAAAGTATTTTTCCGTTTCTAGAGCTTTTTTCGGGGCTACCTTTAAACATGAACTCTAAGAACCGTTAACCCGAATGCTTTGAAATCTCTTCCACATGTTATTCTCATATAATAATCACAATGGAGAAAAATTCAGCTTGTTCGGAAAAGTACAAGTGACAAAACAATGTATTTTTCCGTTTCTAAAGCATTTTCGGGGCTAAAAGTCACCCCTCAAAACATTAACCCTAAGAACCGTTAACCCGAACGCTTTGCAACTTCTACAACATGTTATCCTCGTATAAAAATCACAACGGCAAAAAAACCGGCTCATTCGGTCTAGTACAAGTGCCAAAACAAAGTATTTTTCCGTTTTCAAAGCTTTTTCGGGGCTAAAAGTCACCCCTCAAAACATGAACCCTAAGAACCGCTAACCCGAACACTTTGAAATTTCTATCACATGTTATCCTAGTACAAGAATCATAATGGCACAAAAATCAGATTAATCGGACAAGTACAAGTGCCAAAACAATGTATTTTTCCTTTTCAAAAGCTTTTTCTAGGCTAAAAGTCACCCCTCAAAACATGAGCCCTAAGAACTATTAATCCGAATGCTTTGAAACTTCTAACACATGTTATCCTCATATAAAAATCAAAATGGCGCTAAAATCAGCTCATTCGGACAAGTACAAGTGCCAAAACAATGTATAGTTCCGTTTCCAAAGCTTTTTCTAGGCTAAAAGTCACCCCTCAAAACATGAACCCCAAGAATATTCAGCCCGAACACTTTGAAACTTCTACCACATGTTATCCTCGTATAAAAATCACAACGGCGAAAAAAATCTGCTCATTCGGACAAGCACAAGTGCCAAATCAAAGTATTTTTCCGTTTCTAGAGCTTTTTTCGGGGCTACCTTAAAACATGAACTATAAGAACCGTTAACCCTAATGCTTTGAAATCTCTACCACATGTTATTCTCATATAATAATCACAATGGAGAAAAATTCAGCTCGTTCGGGAAAGTACAAGTGACAAAACAATATATTTTTCCGTTTTCAAAGCTTTTTCGGGGCTAAAAGTCACCCCTCAAAACATAAACCCTAAGAACCGTTAACCCGAACGCTTTGCAACTTCTACCACATGTTATCCTCGTATAAAAATCACAGCGGCAAAAAAACCGGCTCATTCGGTCAAGTACAAGTGCTAAAACAAAGTATTTTTCCGTTTCTAAAGCTTTTTCGTGTTAAAAGTCACCCCTTAAAACATGAACCCTAAGAACCGTTAACCCAAAACACTTGGAAATTTCTACCACATGTTATCCTAGCATAAGAATCATAATGGCACAAAAATCAGCTTACTCGGACAAGTACAAGTGCCAAAACAATGTATTTTTCCGTTTCCAAAGCTTTTTCTAGGCTAAAAGTCACCTCTCAAAACATGAGCCCTAAGAACTGTTAATCCGAATGCTTTGAAACTTCTACCACATGTTATCCTCATATAAAAATAAAAATGGCGCTAAAATCAGCTCATTCGGACAAGTACAAGTGCCAAAACAATGTATATTTCTGTTTCCAAAGCTTTTTCGGGGCTAAAAGTCACCCCTCAAAACATGAACCCCAAGAATATTCAGCCCGAACACTTTGAAACTTCTACTACATGTTATCCTCGTATAAAAATCACAACGGCAAAAAAATCGGCTCTTTCGGACAAGCACAAGTGCCAAATCAAAGTATTTTTCCGTTTTCAGAGCTTTTTTCGGGGCTACCTTAAAACATGAACTCTAAGAACCGTTAACCCGAATGCTTTGAAATCTCTTCCACATGTTATTCTCATATAATAGTCACAATGGAGAAAAATTCAGCTCGTTCGGAAAAGTACAAGTGACAAAACAATGTATTTTTCCGTTTCTAAAGCTTTTTCGGGGCTAAAAGTCACCCCTCAAAACATGAACCCTAAGAACCGTTAACCCGAACACTTTGAAATTTCTACCACATGTTATCCTAGTACAAGAATCATAATGGCACAAAAATCAGCTTAATCGGACAAGTACAAGTGCCAAAACAATATATTTTTCCTTTTCCAAAGCTTTTTCTAAGCTAAAAGTCACCCCTCAAAACATGAACCCGAAGAATATTCAGCCCGAACACTTTGAAACTTCTACTACATGTTATCCTCGTATAAAAATCACAACGGCGAAAAAATCTGCTCATTCGGACAAGCACAAGTGCCAAATCAAAGAATTTTTCCGTTTCTAGAGCTTTTTTCGGGGCTACCTTTAAACATGAACTCTAAGAACCGTTAACCCGAATGCTTTGAAATCTCTTCCACATGTTATTCTCATATAATAATCACAATGGAGAAAAATTCAGCTTGTTCGGAAAAGTACAAGTGACAAAACAATATATTTTTCCATTTCCATAGCTTTTTCGGGGCTAAAAGTCACCCCTCAAAACATAAACCCTAAGAACCGTTAACCCGAATGCTTTGCAACTTCTACCACATGTTATCCTCGTATAAAAATCACAACGGCAAAAAAACAGGCTCATTCGGTCAAGTACAAGTGCCAAAACAAAGTATTTTTCCGTTTCCAAAGCTTTTTCGGGTTAAAAGTCACCCCTCAAAACATGAACCCTAAGAACCGTTAACCCAAACACTTGGAAATTTCTACCACATGTTATCCTAGTATAAGAATCATAATGCCACAAAAATCAGCTTACTCGGACAAGTACAAGTGCTAAAACAATGTATTTTTCCGTTTCCAAAGCTTTTTCTAGGCTAAAAGTCACCCCTCAAAACATGAACCCCAAGAATATTCAGCCGAACACATTGAAACTTCTACTACATGTTATCCTCGTATAAAAATCACAACTGCAAAAAAATCGGCTCATTCAGACAAGCACAAGTGCCAAATCAAAGTATTTTTGCGTTTCCAGAGCTTTTTTCGGGGCTACCTTAAAACATGAACTCTAAGAACCGTTAACCCGAATGCTTTGAAATCTCTTCCACATGTTATTCTCATATAATAATCATAATGGAGAAAAATTCAGCTCGTTCGGAAAAGTCCAAGTGACAAAACAATGTGTTTTTCCGTTTCTAAAGCTTTTTCAGAGCTAAAAGTCACCCCTCAAAACATGAACCCTAAGAACCGTTAACCCGATGTCACGCCCCGACTCTCAAGGTGCGACTTACAAACAACAACAAACTTAAACAACTAACAACTAACTCAAAAGGGAACATGCTCGGGGAAAACAAAGATGGGAGACAAGACAATCAAATTTGGTTTTCCAAACGCATAATGAAATAACTACCGAGCATCTGAACTTCACTATTTCTTTGATGTAGATCTCGGCTAACTTGGCTGATCCATAGGTATGTGGAATAGGTATAAAATGATCAGACTTCGTCAAATTATCCACGATTACCCATACTACTGTATTTCCTCTTCTTGATTTTGGCAATCCCGTCACAAAATCCATTGTGATTCCATCCCACTTCTACTCTGGGACTGGTAACGGCTGTAGAGGTCCATACGGTCTTTGATGTAAGGACTTCTCTTGCTGGCAAGCTAAACATCTTTCAACAAACAATGCCACATCCGTCTTCATTCCATTCCACCAAAACTGGTTCTTTAGGTCTTGGTACATCTTCGTGCTGCCGGGGTGAGCTGTATACGGGGTTTCATGAGCTTCACTCATTATTTCGTTCTTCAACTTGTCATCATTAGGTACGCAAATTCTTCCTTGATACAACAACGCATTATCGCTCGATTCTGAAAAATCTTTAACTTCTTCACTTCTCACCTTCCTTCGTAGCTTTTCCATTTCTTCGTCTCTTCTCTGGCCTTCTACGATGCGGGTTCTTAAGTCAGGCATCACTACTAAGGTAGCAATTACTTGATCTATTGTCGCTGGCGGTACGATTACTTCAATCTTCATCTTCGCAAATTCTTCAATCAGCTCGGCTTCATCGGTTAAAAGAAATCCTAACTCGATCTTGTCCGAATTTTCCTTCCTTCTTTTTCTACTTAACGCGTCGGCTACTACGTTCGCTTTACCGGGATGGTAAGATATCTTGCAATCGTAGTCTTTTACTAGCTCAAGCCATCTTCTCTGTCTCATATTTAACTCCTTCTGCTCGAAGAAGTACTTCAGGCTCTTGTGATCTGAGAATATTTCACACTTCGCTTCATAGAGGTAATGTCGCCATATCTTCAAAGCATGAACGACGACTGCTAATTCCAGGTCATGAGTTGGATACTTCTCCTCATGAGGTTTGAGTTGCCTGGAAGCATATGCAATCACTTTCCCATTTTGCATTAACACGCATCCTAGTCCTTGAGCAGATGCATCGGTATAAACAATATAGTCTTTATCTGGCTCGGGTAGGGCTAGAACTGGGGCTGTTGTCAATCTCGTCTTGAGTTCTTGAAAACTTTTCTCACACTCTTCCGTCCACGTGAACTTCGTTTCTTTCTTCAACAGGCTCGTCATCGGCTTCGCGATCTTAGAGAATCCTTCAATGAATCTCCGGTAGTATCCTGCCAAACCAAGGAAACTACGGATTTCATGTACTAACATCGGGGACTTCCAATCCTGCACAGCTTTCACCTTCTCCATATCCACTTGGATGCCTTCGGACGAAACGACATGTCCTAAGAAATTTACAGCTTCTCCGTTTTAAGGGTTTCTAACACGATCCTTAAATGTTCTTCATGTTCAGCTTCACTTCTTGAATACACCAAAATGTCATCTATAAAGATAATCACGAACTTATCCAAATATTCGTGAAAAACTCTATTCATCATATCCATGAACACTACCGGGGCATTTGTTAATCCAAATGGCATTACTATGAATTCGTAATGTCCATATCTTGTTCTAAAAGCAGTCTTTGGAATATCTTCTTGCTTGATCTTCAGTTGGTGGTATCCAGACCTTAAGTCAATCTTAGAGAAAACATCGGCTCCTTTTAGCTGGTCAAACAAATCATCTATCCTTGGCAAAGGATATTTATTCTTTAACGTAATCTTGTTTAACTCTCGGTAGTCTATGCACATCCTCAAACTACCGTCCTTTTTCTTCACAAACAAAATCGGAGCACCCCAAGGCGATACACTCGGTCGAATATAGCCTAAGTCCAACAATTCTTGCAGTTGGATCTTCAACTCTTGAAGTTCCTTTGGGGCCATTCTACACGGTGCCTTGGATATCGGGGCTGATCCGGGTTCTAAATCGATTGAAAACTCTAGCTGACGATCAGGGGGTAAGCCTGGTGACACCTCTGGAAACACATCCTTGAATTCTCTCATGATTGGAACATCGTCGATACTTAACTCATGATTCTCGTCCTTATTCAGATAGACTAGGTACGCTTGGGTTCCTCTCTTCCGCATTAATCTCTGCGCTTTCATGGCTGAAATTATTGGTACGTTTTTCTTCACTCTCTTTTCCACTCCGAAATCTATGGTTGACTCTTCTCCAGGGGATTTAAACGATATTTGCCTCAAATCGCATCGAATCGTCGCAACATTCTCGGTTAGCCAATCCATTCCTAGGATTATATCAACGTCTCGCATTTGGATCACATTCAGGGATTTCGCGACTAACTTACGGTTTCCGACTTCAAATTCTAGATTCGAGCAAACATGCGAAACTAACGCAGACTTTCCTAAAGGGGTTGCGACACTAAGCATCTGATTCGATTCTTCTACTTCTAGTTCTAGGTTCTCTACGCAGATAATAGATATAAACGAATGCGAAGCTCCGGTATCGAACAAAACAATAACGGGTATGTTGTTAAGCTTTCCCATACCTGCCAGATTTCCTTTCTCCTTCTCCTGCGATTTCTGTTCAATCGCGTACGTTTTTTGGAAAAGCGGCGGTTCTTGCTGAGGAGGTTGCTGCCTTGGCTGCGGCGGCTTACGTTGACGTGGAACAAACTTCTGCAGAGGAGCTGCCTCGATAGCTTTCATCTGCGATGGCTGGAATTGGTTTGGTCTTCCACTTCTAAACCCTTGTTGCTTACTTGGGCACTGGTTTGAGAAATGACCAGGTTGACCACAAGTGTAGCAAACGTTGCTTCCGCTCTTACAAACGCCTTGATGCATCTTTCCGCATTTTGCACAGGGAGGGAATCCTAAAGGTCCGATGGGTAGGTTGCCTTGGTTCGTCTGCGGTACTTTTCCCTTCTGGGGCTGCGGTTGGCTCTTTCCTTGCCACTGCTTCTTGTTTGGTTGGTTTCCACTATTCCACTTTCCTTTCCTCTTTCCGTATTGGCCGAACTGGGGTTGTTGAGCAGACGTGGTCGTGATCATCTGGCTTTGTGGTTGGGGATTCGCTGGGGGTTGCGATCCTTTTTCCGGTTGCATTGCCAACTCCATATCTAAAGCTCGGTTTAAAGCTTCAGTGTACGTCAAACCACTTTGGCTGGCGAGAACCACTCGAATATCTTGCCTAAGTCCTGCTCTAAACAACTCGCACATCTTCTCGTCGGTGTCGACCATATCGGGCGCAAATCGGGCTAATTCGCAAAATTCCCGGTCGTACTCGGCTACAGATCTTTTTCCCTGCTTCAGATTGGTAAACTCGTTGGATTTCTGCTTACGGTAACTTCTTGGCACGAACTTTTCGTACAACGCTTCTTTAAACTGATCCCATGACAATTCTTCGCGTTCTTCGGGAGAGTACATCCTCTGCTTTGCTTTCCACCAATAATCGGTTGTTCCTTTCAGCTGATACGCCATGCATTCCAAACGCTCGCGATCGGAACAATGGAGAAAACGAAAAATTTGCTCTAAAGAACGAATCCAGTCTTCGGCATCAGCCGGACTGCCTTTACCGTCGAACGTCGGGGGATTTTGTCGGAGAAAAAGCTCTTCGACTCGTCTTTCATTTTGAGGGGGCGGAGTAGGGTCACGCTGCCCTTCTGGATTGTCTTCGGGAATCCTGACGTTTCTACGTCTTGGCGGCATTCTAAAAATTAAAACAAGGGAAAAACTTTAACCACTCTAGATCTTTAGCTTACAGGGAACCTTTCTCGATTCTGAACACATTTCTCTTTTGGGAGGAACACGATTCTCGATCGGTACTTAGAATTATTAATAACAATTTAAAACTTTCTCAAATAATTTATTACTTCAATTTCTCATAAATACATGCATCTCATTCAGTTTCTAGTAATCGTCACATACTCATATCATCATATATTCTTGAAACAATCAATCATAATCACAAAGCAAATATCATCACTTCATACTCAAACATTCAATTCGATTCAATAGCTCAGAAAATTCAACTTCGATTCAAAGAACTTAATGTTTTAACTTCTAATCGCTCAATGGCGGCCTTCTCGAGGACTTATAATAATTAGGGAATTTACTTTGAAAAATTTTCCCTTTTTCCTAATCAAATTATGATAGTCTTCATCACAGGTTACAACACAACTGAAAGAAAAATAAAAGAGTTCAACTCTCAACACACTCGAATTAAAAACGATTGAATTCAACAACTTTCTTGGAACACTCCTACACACATGAGTCATCTTCACTTGGTCCGTTATCATCATACTGCTCCGCTTCGAGATCCACTCCGTAGTGCTCTATAGTCTCCTCATCTTCTTCAGGGTCCTCTTCCTCCTCCTCTTCCTCTTCACACATTTGACCTTCAAACCGCTCATCATCTTCCTCGACATTATCATCCTCTATAGCAAAACACTCGCGCTCGGCTTCTCTCAAGGCTTCTTCACAATCTTCTAAGGTATAATTCATCGCAGCTAGCTCGGATTCTACCCAAGGCGGGGTATTAGGATTCTCTTCTTGGTGACGGTGGAGAGCTACATCGGTGGAGATGCCAATCTGGGAGTCATGCTCGTCTTCTGGCCTTGACGGAGAGATAGGTGTATGAGCAAAAGAGGTAGGAAAAACATTGTTAGGTAGAGTCTGAAGATATCCGGTTCCTACAGTCGCTGCATCAACTGGTTCACTTCCATTCGCTTTGTCGTCGCTTGAGCGGGCTTGACTAGAGGATTCTGCTCTAGGATGGCTTAAAAAGGTCGCTTGCGGATGATTCAAATAAGCAGCTATTTGGTCCTCATTTGAAGAAGAATTTTCATTACATCCATTCGGCTGCAATGTTGATAAGTCAAAAAAAACAAAGGAATCAAGAAAATTAAGTTAAAAGCACACCACTTACAAATGGATAATCTGCGAGAGGATTCTGAGGTTGAAGATTAGTTCGTGGCGGCAAATTGATGTGGAGAGAAACAGTTCCACTTGGAGGAATTGGTGAAGGATTACGAACAAAGTCATTCAATAAACTTGGAGTATCATCTTCATAAGGTTCGGGCGGAGGAGCGCCATAAGACATAAAACGGGCTGAAATCGCGGAGATAAAAGCATTCATGTCGCCGTATAGGGTTCGGTCGAAATAACGGTAGCCTAGAAATCGAGGGACAAGAGATGCTGCCCAGTCCTTCCATTCTTGTGGTAGAGCTTGAATCAGGTGCGTCATGCTTTCTAACGGCCCTACGTCCATATACTGGACTTTTCCCCAAATTGTATGGTATCGTGCTAAGAATTCTGCTAAAGACTCATTGTTTTCCATTCTCGCGTATAAGTACTCCTGCATCCAATCAACGTTGTCCATCCTATACGAATTTTAAACGCATAAGCACACTTAACAATTTATCGAACATATTACGAATTCTACTACATACTCATTTCTGCGTTCCAAAGAGGGATTTTTGAGCAATTCCAAATCACGTAACCAATCGCACACATGCCTTATTCTTTCCGATCTTTTCACACGCACTCGCAAAGGGGAAGACATTCTAAGGCAATCTAGTTATTAATCAATTTAGCAAATTCATCTTAAAACATCACAACTCAATAAAAATAACTTAAAAGAGATTCTCAACATTTAATAACTCAAACATCACTTTAACTTGAAAAGAAAACTTTTAGGAAAATAAGACATACCTGGTTGCCGGATGAGATGGAGGATAACTTGGTGTGGTTTACTGACTCAAATAAGTCTAGAAATTAAATCTAGACTCAACTCATCAAAGAATAACAGACTTTAGAACAAATAAAAGCCTTGCTCTGATACCAACCTGTCACGCCCCGACTCTCGAGGTGCGACTTACGAACAACAACAAACTTAAATAACTAACAACTAACTCAAAAGGGAACATGCTCGGGGAAAACAAAGATGGGAGACAAGACAATCAAATTTGGTTTTCCAAACGCATAATGAAATAACTACCGAGCATCTTAACTTCACTACAACAGGAATTCAAACAAGTAATTCATGCTGATGGGAAAGGAATTCCAACAAAAAGGGAAAGCATACGAACATATATCAAGTTAAAGGATCATGTTCAACAACAATTCAAGTTACGAGCCCATCGCTCGGAATTACAAGTTAAAGAGTTAAGAATTCAACAAGTATTCAAAGTCTTCGAGCACAATGCTCGGGATAAAAAACATGAGTATTAAAGTATTAACATCAACAGACATTAGTTCAAAAGGGTTGCAGTGGAAACTTGCATCAATACCCAACACTTGCACGTATGAAGACGTACAAATGCCAGTCTGAGATTCAACTAAACTCAACCAACAAAACCAAACCACACCACCAAGTATCCACGCCATCGCCATCCAGTCAACCTGCATGTTTAGAAACACACGCAGGGCTGAGTACTTCGTACTCAGTGAACACAAGCCAAAACATTTGAATAAAGATACTTCTTAAAGCTATAATAATTGAACTTGCCTTGCCGAACATCACAAGTATATAAGCAGTTTTTAAAAACAGTTTACTTGTGCATGTCAAAACGTTTTTCTTTTAAAACAGACTGCGCAGTCAAATAACATATAATATAACAGTATGTATCATCTATCACAAACAATCTCACTGTGCCGAGAAGTAGGCCTCCTTCTCAAGCACTGTGACCGGCCTAACCGAAGCAAGGCTCACAGTCACCTCAACATATACCACACGTGGGTTTCCTGCTTTTCACAGGATAATAACATCTTCATATAAATAGATGATAACACATACCAACTTCAATAAAAACGGCAAGTCAATCACATTTGAATACATATCATAATACTTAATAGCATACTAATTTTCATCGATAGTTTTGGTTCAGAAAAGCCCACCTGACTTCCAAAGAACTAGCTAGGTGGTTTAGGGCTATTTGTCCTCGCTTAATGATCCGTCCGGCTTGATCCTTCATAGTTCGACATCGATAGAAAAATAAGATATATGAAAGACGGACACAAAGGCGTTGGACTTTAACTGACGGACTTCTATTTGAATCGTCTCTCTCTTCGCTCTAACTTTTCCAAAGGATCTCGCGTTCTCGTCTTTAAATTATTAACTCTATTCGAATTGGTTAACTTTACTACTCAACATCGTACACTTTTCTCGTTCTAATTAATAATGTCATCGTCTATATTCTATTACTCGAGCTTTCTTTCAAAGGCTTTAATCAATTCTTTGTTTACAATTAACAACTCAATCATTCAATTATTTTTCACAGCATAACTAACATCATGCATTTAAATTGTAATGCCCCGTAAAAATCCTTACGTTCTAAGAAGTTTTAAGTTAATTAATTAGTGGCTAGACGGTCGAATCCGTTACTAAAAAAAAAATAATTTATAGAAGTCGGCTAGACGACTACCATATTAGAGGTTAGCGCATAAGAAAAGTTTTTAGTTCGTAAGCTTAGAGCGAGAAACCGTTTAATTTTACGTTTTCAAATCGCGAATACGAACACGCCGAAAAAGTTTGTTTTTACGTTTTTCCGGACGAAACATGGACTTGTCGTTCCGAGTTTTTGTCAAAATAAATTTTAGAAATTTATTTTCTAATTAAGTTCATACGTTAGAATTTGTAAGTCAAATCGAATCACGACGATTTTTTGTATCGAACAACGTCTTCGTCGTTCGTTTTTCCGTAACGTCGGATCCCGCCGGAAAAACCCGTAAAACCTCAAAAAAAAAAATCTGCATGGCAGCCGCCACCTCACCATGTTTAGGTGTTAACATGCATGTTAATACTCCCTAAGCTAATGACACCTAATTTACCTTTATGCATGTTCAAATCCTTCATCATTTCACACTTAGACAAAACAATTCTTTCTCTCTCTCTCCACTCTCTCTCTCTCGGCCACTCTCTCCATCTCTCCCTCAACTTCATCTTCTTCATCACTTCAATCCACCATTGAAGACTTCACCAAGAACTTGAAGAACTCACACAAACCATCCATCCATCCATTCAATTCCATAACTTCCTTCATTAAATCTTAAGGTATTTTCATCCTCTACAATCCTATCCATTTAGATTTTCTTTTCTTCTCCTTTCCCTCATGTTCGAATTTTTAAGGTATTGGAATGGAAGAAATGATCTTAGAATAATGTAATTGGATATGCTAGACATGATATTTATGGATTAAAAATGATCAAAAATAAGAAACCTAACATCTAGGTTAATGCAGAATTTTTTTTTGGAAAATTGTAGGATTTTTGTTTTTCTTCTTTTGTTTGTAAATTCATGCTTAATAAAGGTTTAATTAGTGTATGAGATGAAAAGGGATTGAAAGCCCTATATTTTTATGAAATTTAGTTAGGATTTGAAGTATGAAATTAGGGGTTTTTGCATGTTAGTTGTTTTTGGAATTTTAAGTGAATAGTTAGTGATATAAGAGCATGTTTAGTATATAAATGTTATTAATTTAGGAAGAAAATCATCCCATAAACATATGTTCAAAACCAGAAATTTTAAAGTAGTTAGGAGTTTTCCACATGATCATTTAAAGTGATGATTTGTTAGTTGATTATTGTTACAAATCATGTTAATTGATAATAGGAATTAATTGGAAATTTTCTAAAGATGTTTAATGGAATGTAAGAGACAAGGATCACTATATAATCTGAGTTATAAAGATGTTAAGACATGTTAGCATGCATGAAAACGATTTCTATTAGACGTAGATTAACGTCGTAAAACTTGAACGAAAAACGACGACTTTTAAAGATCGCGTAAGAGGCGAATATCTAGTTGAAACTAATAATCGGTAAGTCGGATGAAAATTTTAGCTTGATATTTTTGTTTATAATGAAATTTGGAACATCTTTCTAGTTGACATCGTAAGCATCCGAGTTCATATAATATGGGTTAAAGTGATAATCGGGAACTAGAAAACGTTTGGAATTTCTTTGTTGGTATAGTAATTGATAGTTGAAATCCGACGTTAGAACGTCGTGCCTTTGAGAAAGTTGAGAAGGAGTTTGTCATGTACGGAGGAACGTGATAATTGCCTTGAGAGTTCAGTTTCTAAAAAAGTTGAATACGAGGATTTAAAACGAACCTAAAATGTTATACGGCGAACTTATCAATAAGCTAGGGTTTCACGGCAGTTTTGCGACCCCTGCCGGAAACTGTAATAACTTCCGGCTCGTTTATCGGATTTGTGATCCATAAATTGGAGCAGAAACTAGACTTCCTAAGCTTTCTAGTGGTACAGGGCTCACCCCCTGTTTCCAAGTCCTCTGTTCTGGACAGCCTCCAGAGTTACTGGACTGTGCAGTAGAAATTTCAGTTTCTTATTTTCTAAGTTGTTTAGTTCACAACTTAGTTTCTTTTGATCGTTTAAGCCGTTTTATCTAACGGATACCTTCTATCTGACCCTAGAGTCAAGGATCAGACCTTTAATGATGAAAAACAGTCAAGATCGTATCTTATATCTTATCTTTTCTTTAAAGAAGTAATAAACGAGAAATATTCATAAGTCGTGAAATGAGCTATAAATGAAATCGCCTAAGTTGGTTCTTTCCAACTTAGTTTCTTATAATCCTTAAAGTCATTTTAAGACATCGACAACCTTCTCTACTGACCCAAGAGTCGAGTACGAGATCTTTCAAGTTCTAAACGAGATGGATACGAGTCTCGTTTCCCGTTAAGTAAAACGAATCTAGTAAGCGTGCAAATGCCAAAAGAATAAAATGACTAGAACTTTCTTCGATTCTCTTTCTTCGAGTATCTTTTACGAACCATTTTTAAGTATATTTTATTTTACGATGAAGGAGGATGCCAACTGTAGAGAAAGGACAGAAGATCTCAAGTTGGAAGCGTTTGTTTTAAGTTCTGTAAAATAAGGTGGGCTTTTATATACAAAATAAAACGAGCAATGCTCGGAAAATCTTTCTTTATCACTTTGATACCTGTGTTTTCAAAGTGATATTATGGCATGAACTGTTTTATGTTTTTATGTGAGTTCTCTTGTACCTATCTGAGTCAACATACGTGTTTTCCAGACATTTAGAGTTAGTCTATTTTTAGATTAACTAACGATCGGCTCTGAGTTAGCTGCTAAGTGCTTTCCAGAGTTAGTGCACTTTGTAACCTGTGGTGTATGTGATATCCTGTTGAGGGGTACCAGCCACGGTGAATTAGTAGTGGTCAAGATTGAACGTAACATTAGTCAGAAAATGCTCGCGCGAGCGATTTATGAGAAAAAGTCAGAAAATGTTTAGTAGATACGGATTCTTTCAATAAAACCCCGTGTGCTACGCTTATGATATGTCATTTTATCAATACTTATAAGTATGTTTTCGGCATCGTGCCCACTAAGTACCTTTGTACTTAGCCCTGCATTGCTTTCTAAATGTGCAGGTTGAAGCGACGGTGAGCGGCGACGGTTGTTGTTGAGTTTAAAGGATAAGATGCTTAGTAGAACTCTTCCGCTGTCAATCTCTGTATTTCTTCGGAGATGTATTTTGAACAACTCAGTAGTTTATATCCGTACATTTGAACTCTATTTCATCTTTTGTACTTATATCGAGTAATCCTTAGGGATTAACTCTTTCTTTTCTATAATCAAGTCTTGTTCATAGTTTATCGACGTTTATCATATATGTTTAGTCAATTAGCCCCCTTCTTTCCCGCTTCTTTAATCCAACCCCAGTCGCACCCCGGCTTCTGCCGTCCCTCGGGATTTGGGGCTGTGACATAAATTCTTATTCAATCATATAATGAATTCACATAAATCAAGCATACTTCAAGACACATTAATAATCATTTAATTTAGACCTTAAATTCTAACTTGATTATGCATTTCTTTTTATGAAGGCTCAAACTATTTATTCTATCTTCCTTACTTATAGACAATGCTTTGTTTTACATCCGTTATCTTATAAGGTATTTTATAACTTTCATTCAATTAGCAAAAATTCTCTTTAATTATTATTAACTTTTATAAAATTAGGATTTTCTTATTCATCTTCAATTCGATCCTCATTTCTTATCTCGACTATTGTTCCTCTAATTATCATCTCGGTTTATCTTTTTATTCGCTTGGTTGGAAACAACGTACTCAACTAATTATTTAATTAATCTTCTTTCAACTTATTATTCGACATCTTATTTTATCCTTACTTTCTTGATTAACTTATACGAGTATCTATCTTAACTCGTCTAGCATCTTTTCTTTACTTGATTAAAAACTTCTTTTTATTTCTTTTCGATCTATTTTTCTTCAACTCGGTTTTTCTCTATTTTTGCTTATTTCTTTAATAATTTCTTCTTTACTTGTTTTAAACCTTTAAGCTATTTCTTACTTAATAATTTCTTTATCTTTTGATTAACATTTTTATGAATTAGCTCACTTTATTAGTTACATTATAAAAGATCTTTTTGTTGTAGTTTTAGTAACAATTTCAAGTCTTTAAATTTTAATACAAGACATTTAATTAATATGTCTTTTCATACATCTTTCATCTTTTATTTAATTAAAAGCTTTTCAAATTTGAATCTTTTTATCAAAACTTCTATCTTTATTCCATATTCAAACTAACATTCATACATACATTGAAATACTTAAACATCCAATCTTTTTATTATTTTTACAATTAGTTTCTTTCAAAACTTCAACATGCAAACTTATTTTCTTAATTTAAACACATGTATGATTATATCAACATAACATACAATCATTCCATTGATCAAACATCACTCAATTCATCAACAAAATCAACAAAATAAAACCTCTATTTTCTTCAAAACTCACGGCACACACATGCATATTTTGTGCATTTTATTTCTCAATTTTTCATGTATAAAATCTCATTCTCAACATGATAAAAATAACAAATCAAGCATCAAAATAATGATAACTCAAAGAATTCATATTTTTCCTATTTTTACTATAATTTTCGGCATTTATCAAATTTTTAGGGTTTTAGTTTCTTTTTCTTCTCTTAATTTACCGATTAAAATCTAACGTTCGATTCTCCTAACGAATTCTTCTCACTCGATTATCACATGCATATCCTAATTTTGCCTAAACATAATTTAAATAACATGCATGCATAGTTCATTCTTTTAGGACTTAGAGACATACATATTTATAACTAATCAAATGAATTTCATACTTAATTTAAATGGAATCCTTCTCCTTGGCTTTTGGAATTGAAATGGATGGAATGTGAAGCTTCAAAGCTTGGACATGAAGAGAAAAAGGAGGTCTTCTTGAATCCTCAAAGAAAAAGAATAACATGGAATTAATTATCCATTCCCTTTAGGATTTGAGAATTAAAATGAAGAAATTGTTGGATAATTGTTGAATTTAACTTCAAGAACTTGAAAAATGTTTACCTTTTCTTGAGAATATGGATGAAATGAATGGAGATTGATACTTTCTACTTCATTTCCATGGATGGAGAGCTTGAATACAT
The DNA here is from genome assembly GCA_029490685.1 of Schizonepeta tenuifolia. NCBI lineage: Eukaryota > Viridiplantae > Streptophyta > Magnoliopsida > Lamiales > Lamiaceae > Schizonepeta > Schizonepeta tenuifolia. The sequence goes on along the minus strand of CM055955.1, from coordinate 118,734,486 downwards.
GGTTGCATGTAAGAAATATTCAAGAGAGGTATGAGAGAGAGAGATTGCCGAGAGAGAGTAGAGAGTTTGGAGAGAATTTTGTTGTTTTTCTTTTCTTGCTTGGAGAGAGGGAGAGATCGAATGAGAGAGAGAGATGGAGTGAATGAATATAGTCTTCTCCCTTGTCTTAGGTGAATGAATTTGAAATCCAACAAAGGGAATAAAGTGTACTTGTTGGAAGTTGTATTAAGACATGACTAGATAGGTTGATGTGATGTTAATTTGCATGCATACTTTAATTCATAATTTACTAAGTATGTTGGTCATTCCTAGAGTGTAGGCATGATGACATCTAAGTATAGGCTATAGGTAGTGTGAGGTGGCGTGAGAGAGTGAGAGGTGGATGACACGTGTCTTCGTCGTGTCGTTACGGGTGTTAATTACCCGGTCGTAAAGGTTTTCCGGATAAAACGACTCGTATTAATTTCTTTTTACGCTATTAACGGGTGTAAACTCTTCTCGTCTCACTTCCAACACTAAGCATTTCAACCCTATTTCACGTCTCAATTTAAAAGATTAAAGGTTTCGATCATTTTAGTCCTTTAAATCTTAAAAGAATTTAATCGGCTTATTCATCCATTTATTAATCCTTTTAAAGATTAATGCCTCATTTCTCTTCTCAATTCTCGGATAAGTTCTAAGTTCGAAGGTTCCAATTCAATTCTATTCTAGGTTCATCGGCGTAAACATATTTCTCGGCGATTAACGTTATGTTATCTCAATCAAACAAACATCTCGGGATTTTTTCGGAATTTAATCTCATACTCATCTTCACATAAACAACTCAACAAGCATATCACATCATCATCATCTCAGATAAATGGAACAGATAAATTCACACAAGATTCACAAGGAAATTTTAACGTTTTATTCAATACTCTTCGATTAGAAAAGAAAAAATTTACTCCTAAATTCTCATCTTTTAACTCACTCGGTTAATTAGACGCTTTCTAAAGGTTTAAAAACTCGGGGTATCACACCCGAACACTTTGAAATTTCTACCAAATGTTATCCTAGTACAAGAATCATAATGGCACAAAAATTAGCTTAATCGGACAAGTACAAGTGCCAAAACAATGTATTTTTCCTTTTCCAAAGCTTTTTCTAGGCTAAAAGTCACCCCTCAAAACATGAGCCCTAAGAACTATTAATCTGAATGCTTTGAAACTTCTACCACATGTTATCCGCATATAAAAATCAAAATGGCGCTAAAATCGGCTCATTCGGACAAGCACAAGTGCCAAATCAAAGTATTTTTCTGTTTCCAGAGCTTTTTTCGGGGCTACCTTAAAACATGAACTCTAAGAACCGTTAACCTGAATGCTTTGAAATCTCTTCCACATGTTATTCTCATATAATAATCACAATGGAGAAAAATTCAACTCGTTTGGAAAAGTACAAGTGACAAAACAATGTATTTTTCCGTTTCTAAAGCTTTTTCGGGGCTAAAAGTCACCCCTCAAAACATGAACCCTAAGAACCGTTAACCCGAACACTTTGAAATTTCTACCACATGTTATCCTAGTACAAGAATCATAATGGCACAAAAATTAGCTTAATCGGACAAGTACAAGTGCCAAAACAATGTATTTTTCCTTTTCAAAAGCTTTTTCTACGCTAAAAGTCACCCCTCAAAACATGAGCCCTAAGAACCGTTAATCTGAATGCTTTGAAACTTCTACCACATGTTATCCTCATATAAAAATCAAAATGGCGCTAAAATCAGCTCATTCGGACAAGTACAAGTGCCAAAACAATGTATATTTCCGTTTCCAAAGCCTTTTCGGGGATAAAAGTCACCCCTCAAACCATGAACCCCAAGAATATTCAGCCCGAACACTTTGAAACTTCTACTACATGTTCTCCTCTTATAAAAATCACCACGGCGAAAAAAGCAGCTCATTCGGACAAGCACAAGTGCCAAATCAAAGTATTTTTGCGTTTCCAGAGCTTTTTTCGGGGCTACCTTAAAACATGAACTCTAAGAACCGTTAATCCTAATGCTTTGAAATCTCTACCACATGTTATTCTCATATAATAATCACAATGGAGAAAAATTCAGCTTGTTTGGAAAAGTACAAGTGACAAAACAATATATTTTTCCGTTTCCAAAGCTTTTTCGGGGCTAAAAGTCAACCCTCAAAACATAAACCCTAAGAACCGTTAACCCTAACGCTTTGCAACTTCTACCACATGTTATCCTCGTATAAAAATCACAACGGCAAAAAAACAGGCTCATTCGGTCAAGTACAAGTGCCAAAACAAAGTATTTTTCCGTTTCCAAAGCTTTTTCGGGTTAAAAGTCACCCCTCAAAACATGAACCCTAAAAAACCGTTAACCCAAGCACTTGGAAATTTCTACCACATGTTATCCTACTATAGGAATCATAATGCCACAAAAATCAGCTTACTCGGACAAGTACAAGTGCCAAAACAATGTATTTTTCCGTTTCCAAAGCTTTTTCTAGGCTAAAAGTCACCCCTCAAAACATGAGCCCTAAGAACTGTTAATCCGAACGCTTTGAATCTTCTACCACATGTTATCCTCATATAAAAATCATAATAGCGCTAAAATCAGCTAATTCGGACAAGTACAAATGCCAAAACAATGTATATTTCCGTTTCCAAAGCTTTTTCGGCGCTAAAAGTCACCCCTCAAAACATGAACCCCAAGAATATTCAGCCCGAACACATTGAAACTTCTACTACATGTTATCCTCGTATAAAAATCACAACTGCGAAAAAATTGGCTCATTCGGACAAGCACAAGTGCCAAATCAAAGTATTTTTCCATTTCCAGAGCTTTTTTCGGGGCTACCTTAAAACATGAACTCTAAGAACCGTTAACCCGAATGCTTTGAAATCTCTTCCACATATTATTCTCATATAATATTCACAATGGAGAAAAATTCAACTCGTTTGGAAAAGTACAAGTGACAAAACAATGTGTTTTTCCGTTTCTAAAGCTTTTTCGGGGCTAAAAGTCACCCCTCAAAACATGAACCCTAAGAACCGTTAACCCGAACACTTTGAAATTTCTACCACATGTTATCCTAGTACAAGAATCATAATGGCACAAAAATCAGCTTAATCGGACAAGTACAATTGCCAAAACAATATATTTTTCCTTTTCCAAAGCTTTTTCTAGGCTAAAAGTCACCCCTCAAAACATGACCCCAAGAATATTCAGCCCGAACACTTTGAACCTTCTACTACATTTTATCCTCGTATAAAAATCACAACGGCAAAAAAATCTGCTCATTCGGACAAGCACAAGTGCCAAATCAAAGTATTTTTCCGTTTCTAGAGCTTTTTTCGGGGCTACCTTAAAACATGAACTCTAAGAACTGTTAACCCTAATGCTTTGAAATCTCTACCACATGTTATTCTCATATAATAATCATAATGGAGAAAAATTCAGCTCGTTCGGAAAAGTACAAGTGACAAAACAATATATTTTTCCGTTTCCAAAGCCTTTTCGGGGCCAAAAGTCACCCCTCAAAACATAAACCCTAAGAACCGTTAACCCGAACGCTTTGCAATTTCTACCACAAGTTATCCTCGTATAAAAATCACAACGGCAAAAAAACCGGCTCATTCGGTCAAGTACAAGTGCCAAAACAAAGTATTTTTCCGTTTCCAAAGCTTTTTCGGGTTAAAAGTCACCCCTCAAAACATGAACCCTAAGAACCGTTAACCCAAACACTTGGAAATTTCTACCACATGTTATGCTAGTATAAGAATCATAATGGCACAAAAATCAGCTTACTCGGACAAGTACAAGTGCCAAAACAATGTATTTTTCCGTTTCCAAAGCTTTTTCTAGGCTAAAAGTCACCACTCAAAACATGAGCCCTAAGAACTGTTAATCCGAATGCTTTGAAACTTCTACCACATGTTATCCTCATATAAAAATCAAAATGGCGCAAAAATCAGCTCATTCGGACAATTACAAGTGCCAAAACAATAAATATTTCCGTTTCCAAAGATTTTTCGGGGCTAAAAGTCACCCCTCAAAACATGAACCCCAAGAATATTCAACCCGAACACTTTGAAACTTCTACTACATGTTATCCTCGTATAAAAACATGAACTCTAAGAACCGTTAACCAGAATGCTTTGAAATCTCTTCCACATGTTATTCTCATATAATAATCACAATGGAGAAAAATCAGCTCGTTCGGAAAAGTACAAGTGACAAAACAATGTGTTTTTCCGTTTCTAAAGCTTTTTCGGGGCTAAAAGTCACCCCTCAAAACATGAACCCTAAGAACCGTTAACCCGAACACTTTGAAATTTCTACCACATGTTATCCTAGTACAAGAATCATAATGGCACAAAAATCAGCTTAATCGGACAAGTACAAGTGCCAAAACAATGTATTTTTCCTTTTCCAAAGCTTTCTAGGCTAAAAGTCACCCCTCAAAACATGAGCCCTAAGAACTGTTAATCCGAATGCTTTGAAACTTCAACTACATGTTATCCTCATATAAAACTCAAAATAGCGCTAAAATCAGCTCATTCGAACAAGTACAAGTGCCAAAACAATGTATATTTCCGTTTCCAAAGCTTTTTCGGGGCTAAAAGTCACCCCTCAAAACATGAATCCCAAGAATGTTCAGCCCGAACACTTTGAAATACATGTTATCCTCGTATAAAAATCACAACGGCAAAAAAATCGGCTAATTCGTACAAGCACAAGTGCAAAATCAAAGTATTTTTCCGTTACTAGAGCTTTTTTCGCGGCTACCTCAAAACATGAACTCTAAGAACCGTTAACTCGAATGCTTTGAAATCTCTACCACATGTTATTCTCATATAATAATCACAATGGAGAAAAATTCAGCTCGTTCGGAAAAGCACAAGTGACAAAACAATATATTTTTCCGTTTCCAAATCTTTTTCGGGGTTAAAAGTCACCCCTCAAAACATAAACCCTAAGAACCGTTAATCCGAACGCTTTGCAACTTCTTCCACATGTTATCCTCCTATAAAAATTACAACGACAAAAAAACCGGCTCATTCGGTCAAGTGCAAGTGCCAAAACAAAGTATTTTTCCGTTTCCAAAGCTTTTTCGGGGATAAAAACCACCCCTCAAAACATGAACCCTAAGAACCGTTAACCCGAATACTTTGAAATTTCTACTACAGGTTATCCTAGTTTAAGAATCATAATAGCACAAAAATCAGCTTACTCGGACAAGTACAAGTGCCAAAACAATGTATTTTTCCGTTTCCAAAGCTTTTTCTAGGCTAAAAGTCACCCCTCAAAACATGAGCCCTAAGAACTGTTAATCCGAATGCTTTGAAACTTCTACCACATGTTATCCTAGTATAAGAATCATAATGGCACAAAAATCAGCTTACTCGGACAAGTACATGTGCAAAAACAATGTATTTTTCCGTTTCCAAAGCTTTTTCTAGGCTAAAAGTCACCCCTCAAAACATGAGCCCTAAGAACAGTTAATCCGAATGCTTTGAAACTTCTACCACATGTTATCCTCATATAAAAATAAAAATGGCGCTAAAATCAGCTCATTCGGACAAGTACAAGTGCCAAAACAATGTATATTTCCGTTTCCCAAGCTTTTTCGGGGATAAAAGTCACCCCTCAAAACATGAACCCTAAGAACCGTTAACCCGAACACTTTGAAATTTCTACCACATGCTATCCTAGTATAAGAATCATAATGGCACAAAAATCAGCTTACTCGGACAAGTACAAGTGCCAAAACAATGTTTTTCCGTTTCCAAAGCTTTTTCTAGGCTAAAAGTCACCCCTCAAAACATGAGCCCTAAGAACTGTTAATCCGAATGCTTTGAAACTTCTACCTCATATTATCCTCATATAATAATCAAAATGGCGCTAAAATCAGCTCAATCGGACAAGTACAAGTGCCAAAACAATGTATATTTCCGTTTCCAAAGCTTTTTCGGGGATAAAAGTCACCCCTCAAAACATGAACCCCAAGAATATTCAGCCCGAACACTTTGAAACTTCTACTACATGTTCTCCTCTTATAAAAATCACCACGGCGAAAAAATCAGCTCATTCGGACAAGCACAAGTGCCAAATTAAAGTATTTTTAAGTTTCTAGAGCTTTTTTCAGGGCTACCTTAAAACATGAACTCTAAGAACCGTTAATCCGAATGCTTTGAAATATCTTCCACATGTTATTCTCATATAATAATCACAATGGAGAAAAATACAGCTCGTTCGGAAAAGTACAAGTGACAAAACAATGTATTTTTCCGTTTCTAAATCTTTTTCGGGACTAAAAGTCACCCCTCAAAACATAAACCCTAAGAACCGTTAACCCGAACGCTTTGCAACTTCTACCACATGATATCCTGGTATAAAAATCACAATGGCAAAAAAACAGGCTCATTCGGTCAAGTACAAGTGCAAAAAAAAAGTATTTTTCCGTTTCCAAAGCTTTTTCGGAGATAAAAGTCACCCCTTAAAACATGAACCCCAAGAATATTCAGCCTGAACACTTTGAAACTTCTACTACATGTTATCCTCGTATAAAAATCACCACGGCGAAAAAATCAGCTCATTCGGACAAGCACAAGTGCCAAATTAAAGTATTTTTCCGTTTCTAGAGTTTTTTCCGGGGCTACCTTCAAACTTGAAATCTAAGAACCGTTAACCTGAATGCTTTGAAATATCTTCCACATGTTATTCTCATATAATAATCACAATGGAGAAAAATTCAGCTCGTTCGGAAAAGTACAAATGACAAAACAATGTATTTTTCCGTTTCTAAAGCTTTTTCGGGGCTAAAAGTCACCCCTCAAAACATAAACCTTAAGAACCGTTAACCCGAACGCTTTGCAACTTCTACCACATGTTATCCTCGTATAGAAATCACAACGGCAAAAAAACCGGCTCATTCGGTCTGGTACAAGTGCCAAAACAAAGTATTTTTCCGTTTCCAAAGCTTTTTCGGGGCTAAAAGCCACCCCTCAAAACATGAACCCTAAGTACCGTTAACCCGAACACTTTGAAATTGCTACCACATGTTATCTTAGTATAAGAATCATAATGGCACAAAAATCAGCTTACTCAGACAAGTACAAGTGCCAAAACAATGTATTTTTCCGTTTCCAAAGCTTTTTCTAGGCTAAAAGTCACCCCTCAAAACATGAGCCCTAAGAACTGTTAATCCGAATGCTTTGAAACTTCTACCACATGTTATCCTCATATAAAAATCAAAATGGCGCTAAAATCAGCTCATTCAGACAAGTACAAGTGCCAAAACAATATATATTTCCGTTTCCAAAGCTTTTTCGGGGATAAAAGTCACCCCTCAAAACATGAACCCCAAGAATATTGTCACGCCCCGACTATCGGGGTGCGACTTACGAACAACAACAAACCTAAACAACTAAGGACTAACTTAAACAAAGGGAACATGCTCGGGGAAAACAAGGGCGGAATATAAGGCAATCGAATTTGGTTTTCAAAAGCATAAAGAATAATAATAACCGAGTATCTCAACTTCACTTTGAACGGGAATTCAAACAAGAAAATCATGCTGATGGGAAGGGAATTCCAACAAAAAGAGGAATCATACGAATATATACATCAAGAAAAGGGAACATGTTCAATCAACAAGTCAAGTTACGAGCCCGTCACTCGGGATTACAAAATAAAGAGGTTACGAATTCAACAAGTATTCAAAGTCTTCGAGCACAACGCTCGGAATCAAGAACATGAGAATAAAAGTGCAGACATCAACAGACATAAGATCAAAAAGATTGCAGCGGAAATTAGCATCAACTCCCAACACTTGCACGTATGAAGACGTACAAATGCCAGTCCGAAATTCTACCAAACTTAACCAGCAAAACCAAACCATACCACCAAGTATCCACGCCATCGTCATCCAGTCAACCTGCATGTTTAGAAACACACGCAGGGCTGAGTACTTCGTACTCAGTGAACACAAGCCAAAACATTTGAATAAAGATGCTTCTTAAAGCTATATTAATTGAACTTGCCTTGCCAAACATCACAAGTATATAAGCAGTTTTAAAAACGGTTTTACTTGTGCATGCCAAAACATTTTTATTTAAAACGGACTGCGCAGTCAAATAACATAATATATATAATAGCATGTATCATCTATCACAAATAACTTCATGTGCCGAGAAGTAGGCCTCCTTCTCAAGCACTGTGACCGGCCTAACCGAAGCAAGGCTCACAGTCACCTCAACATCTACCACACGTGGGTTCCTGCTTTCACAGGATAATCACATCTTCATATAAATAGATGATAACACATACTAACTTCAATAAAATGGCAAGTCAATCACATTTGAAAACATAACATAATAGTTAATAGCATACTAATTTTCATCGATAGATTTTGGTTCAGAAAAGCCCACCTGACTTCCGAAGAACTAGCTAGGTGGTCTAGGGTTATTTGTCCTCGCTTAACGATCCGTCCGACTCGATCCTTCATAGGTTGACATCGATAGATAAGATATACTAAAGACGGACACAAAGGCTTGGACTTTAATTGACGGACTTCTATTTGAGTCGTCGCTCTCTTCGTTCTAACTTTTCTAAAAGATCTCACGTTCTCGTCTTTATTTTATTAACTCTATTCGAAAAGGTTAACTCTACTACTTAACATCGTATACTTTTCTCGTTCTAATTAATAACTTCATTGATACAGATTATTACTCGAGCTTTCTTTCACAGACTTTAGTTCGTTCTCAATTTAACAATCAATCATTTATCATACAAATTCAATCATATTTCACAATATAACATTATCATGCATTTAAACATATATTCACACATACAATAAAATCTTATAGAACAAACATACTTCAAGACACATTAACATTCATTCAATTTAGATCTTAAAATCTAACTCGATTATGCATTTCCTTTTATAGAGGCTTAAACTATTAATTCTATCTTTCTTATTTATATAGACAACGTTTCATTCTACATCCGCTATCTTATAAGGTATTTTATAACTCTTATTTATTTAACAAAAATTCTCTTAGTTTTTAATAAACTCTTTTGAAATTATAAATTCTTGTTAAATTCTAACTTGATTCTCATTTCTTAACTCGAATATTATCCTTTTAATTATTATCTCGGTTTATCCTTTCTTCGCTTGATTGGAAATAACGTACTCAATTAATTATTTAATTAATCTTCTTTCAATCTTATTATTCGACATCTTATTTTATTCTCATTTTCTCGATCAACTTATACGAGTATCTATCTTAACTCGTCTAGCATCTTTTCTTTATTCAATTTAACTTCCATTTTATTTCTTATCGATTAATTCTTCTTAACTCGGTTTTGTTTATTTCTCAAATAATTTCTTCTTTATTTGTTTTAAACCTTTAAGCTATTTCTTACTTAATGATTTCTTTATCTTTTGATAAACATTTTTAGGAATTTCTTCACTTTATTATAAAATATCTTTTTGTTATATTTTTAGTAAAAATTTCAAGTCTTTAAATTTTAGTACAAGGTATTTAATTAAGAAATCTTTTTCATACATCTTTTATTTAATTAAAGCTTTTCAAATTTAAATCTTTTTATCAAAACTTCTATCTTTTTTTCTATATTCAAACTATCATTCATACATACTTAAACATCCAATTATTTTTATTATTTCTATACTTAATTCTACAATTAATTTCTTTCAAAAATTTCAACATGCAATCTCATTTTCTTCACTTAAACACATGTATGATTATACTAACACAACATACAATCATTTCATAGATCAAAATATCACTCAATTCATCAACAAAATCAACAAAATAATTTCTCCATTTTCTTCAAAAACACACGGCACGCATGCACATATTTCGTGTGTTTTATTTCTCAATTTTTCATGCAATTAATCTCATTATTAACATGATAAAAATAACAATTCAAGCATCAAAATAACAATAACTCAAAGATTTCATATTTTTCCTATTTTTCTTATAAACGACTCAACAAACATATCACATCATCATCATCTCAGATAAATAGAACAGATAAATTCACACAAGATTCACAAGGCAATTTAAACGTTTATTCAAAACTCATCGATTAGAAAAGAAAAATTTTACTCCTAAATTCTCATCTTTGAACTACTCGGTTAATTAGACGCTCTCTTAAAGGGATAAAAACTCGGGGTATCACATCCTCACCCTCTTAAAAAAAAATTTCGTCCCGAAATTTACTGACCTTAAGAAAATAACTCGGGATACTTTGCTTTCATTTTCTCTTCGAGTTCCCAAGTGGCTTCTTCTAGATCGTGATGACACCACTTGACTTTTACTAAGGGAATCGATTTCGTTCTAAGCTGTTGGACTCTATAATCTAAAATCTTTTCGGGTTTCTCTTCGTAGCTTAGATCGGGCTTCATCTCGATATCTTCTTGACGTATTACATGCTTCGGGTCAAAGACATATTTTCTTAATTGCGATACGTGAAACACGTTATGCGAACTTCCGAAACTAGGCGGTAACGCTAAACGATACGATACGGATCCAATCCTCTCAAGGATCTCGTACGGTCCTATAAAACGAGGTCTAAGCTTTCCTTTAACTCCAAAACGATAAACTCCCTTCGAGGGGGATACTTTCAAAAACACCTTATCTCCTTCTTTAAATTCTAACTTAGATCTTCGATTATCGGCATACGACTTCTGTTGACTTTGAGCTTCCTTAATCTTCTCACGGATCTGACGTACAGATTCTATCATTTCCTCAATCGCTTCTTGCCCTAACACTTTCCTTTCACCTACTTCATTCCAAAACAACGGCGATCTACACTTCTTTCTGTAAAGAGCTTCATACGGGGCCATTCCTATCGTATTCTGATAGCTATTGTTGTATGCGAACTCAACAAGAGGTAAAACTTTTTCCCACTTGACTCCTTTATCTAACAAGACGGCTCTCAACATATCTTCGAGAATTTGAATCGTTCGCTCGGATTGACCATCGGTTTGAGGGTGGTAAGCAGTGCTGAACTGCAATTGGGTTCCTAACTCTTTGTGGAAACTTTCCCAAAAACGGGCGGTGAACTTCGAATCTCTATCGGAGGTGATCGTTTTCGGAATTCCATGCAACTTCACAATTTCTTTGATGTAGATCTCGGCTAACTTGGCTGATCCATAGGTATGTGGAATAGGTATGAAATGAGCAGACTTCGTCAACCTATCCACTATTACCCATACTACTGTATTTCCTCTTCTTGATCTTGGCAATCCTGTCACAAAATCCATTGTGATTCCATCCCACTTCCACTCTGAGACGGGTAACGGTTGTAGAGGTCCATACGGTCTTTCATGTAAGGACTTCACTTGCTGGCAAGCTAAACATCTTTCAACGAACAATGCCACATCCGTCTTCATTCCATTCCACCAAAACTGGTTCTTTAGGTCTTGGTACATTTTCGTGCTGCCAGGATGGGCTGTATATGGGGTTTCATGGGCTTCACTCATTATCTCGTTCTTCAACTTGTCATCGTTAGGTACGCAAATTCTTCCTTGATACAACAACGCATTATCGCTTGATTCGGCAAAATCTTTAACTTCTCCACTTCTCACCTTCCTTCGTAGCTTTTCTAACTTTTCGTCTCTTCTTTGGCCTTCTACGATACGGGTTCTTAAGTCAGGCATCACTACTAAGGTAGCAATTACTTGATCTACTGTCGCTGGAGGTACGATTACTTCAATCTTCATTTTCGCAAACTCTTCGATCAACTCGACTTTATCGGTTAAAAGAAATCCTAACTCGATCTTATTCGACTTTTCCTTCCTTCTCTTTCTACTTAACGCGTCGGCTACTACGTTCACTTTACCGGGATGGTAAGATATCTTGCAATCGTAGTCTTTCACTAACTCAAGCCATCTCCTTTGTCTCATGTTTAACTCCTTCTGCTCGAAGAAGTACTTCAGGCTTTTGTGATCTGAGAATATTTCACACTTCGCTCCATAAAGGTAATGTCGCCATATCTTCAAAGCATGAACGACGGCTGCTAATTCTAGATCGTGGGTTGGATACTTTTCTTTGTGAGGTTTGAGCTGCCTGGACGCATATGCAATCACTTTTCCATTTTGCATTAGCACACATCCTAGTCCTTGAGCAGATGCATCGGTATAAACAACATAATCTTTATCTGGCTCGGGTAGGGCTAGAATTGGGGCTGTCGTTAATCTCGTCTTGAGTTCTTGAAAACTTTTCTCACACTCTTCCGTCCATGTGAACTTCGTTTCTTTCTTCAACAGGCTCGTTATCGGCTTCGCGATCTTAGAAAATCTTTCAATGAATCTCCGGTAGTATCCTGCTAAACCAAGAAAACTACGGATTTCATGTACTGACGTTGGGGACTTCCAATCTTGCACAGCTTTCACCTTCTCCATATCCACTTGGATGCCATCGGACGAAACTACGTGTCCTAAGAAATTTACTGCCTTTAACCAAAATTCGCACTTACTGAATTTGGCATACAGCTTTTCCGTTCTAAGCGTTTCTAACACGATTCTTAAATGCTCTTCATGCTCAGCTTCACTCCTTGAATACACCAAAATATCGTCTATAAAGACAATCACAAACTTGTCCAAATATTCGTGAAAAACTCTATTCATCATATCCATGAACACTGTCGGGGCATTTGTTAATCCAAATGGCATTACTATGAATTCGTAATGTCCATATCTCGTTCTAAAAGCAGTCTTCGGAATATCTTCTTGCTTGATCTTCAGTTGGTGGTATCCAGACCTTAAGTCAATCTTGGAGAAAACACCGGCTCCTTTTAACTGGTCAAACAAATCATCTATCCTTGGAGGATATTTGTTCTTTAACGTAATCTTGTTTAACTCTCGGTAGTCTATGCACATCCTTAAACTACCATCTTTCTTTTTCACGAACAAAATCGGAGCACCCCAAGGCGATACACTCGGTCGAATGTAGCCTAAGTCCAACAATTCTTGCAGTTGGATCTTCAACTCTTGAAGTTCCTTTGGGGCCATTCGATACGGTGCCTTGGATATCGGGGCTGATCCTGGTTCTAAATCGATTGAAAACTCTAACTGACGATCAGGGGGTAAACCTGGTAACGCTTCAGGAAACACATCCTTGAATTCTCTTATGATTGGAACATCGTTGATACTTAACTCGTGATTTTCGTCCTTATTCAGATAGACTAGGTACGCTTGGGTTCCTTTCTTCCGCATCAATCTCTGCGCTTTCATGGCTGAAATTATCGGCACGCTCTTCTTCACTCTCCTTTCCATTCCGAAATCTATGGTTGACTCTTCTCCAGGGGGTTTAAACGATATCTGTCTCAAATCGCATCGAATCGTCGTAAAATTCTCGGTTAACCAATCCATTCCTAGGATTATATCGACGTCACACATCTGGATTACATTCAGGGATTTCGCGACTAACCTACGGTTTTCGATTTCAAATTCTAGGTTCGAGCAAACACGCGAAACTAACGCAGACTTTCCTAAAGGGGTTGCGACACTAAGCATTTGATTCGATTCTTCTACTTCTAGTTCTAGGTTCTCTACGCAGATACTAGATATAAACGAATGCGAAGCTCCGGTATCAAACAAAACAATAACAGGTACGTTGCTAAGCTTTCCCATACCTGCCAGATTTCCTTTCTCTTTCTCCTGCGGTTTTTGCTCAATCGCGTACGTTCTTTGAAAAAGCGGCGGTTCTTGCTGAGGAGGTTGCTGCCTTGGCTGCGGCGGCTTACGTTGACGTGGAACGAACTTCTGAAGAGGGGCTGCCTCGATAGCTTTCATTTGCGATGGCTGGAACTGGTTTGGCCTTCCGCTTCTAAACCCGTGTTGCTTACTTGGGCACTGGTTCGAGAAATGACCAGGCTGACCACAAGTGTAGCAAACGTTGCTTCCACTCTTACAAACGCCTTAATGCATCTTTCCGCATTTCGCACATGGAGGGAATCCTAAAGGTCCGATGGGTAGGTTGCCTCGGTTCGTTTGCGGTGCCTTTCCCTTCTATGGCTGCGGTTGGCTCTTTCCTTGCTACTGCTTCTTGGTTGGTTGGGTTCCACTATTCCACTTTCCTTTTCTTTTTCCATATTGGCCGTACTGGGGTTGTTGAGCAGACGCGGTCGTGATTAGCTGGGTTTGGGGTTGGGGATTCGCTGGGGGTTGCGATCCTTTTTCCGGTTGCATTGCTAATTCCATATCTAAGGCTCGGTTTAAAGCTTCGGCGTACGTCAAACTACTTTGGCTGGCGAGAACTATTCTAATATCTTGCCTAAGTCTTGCTCTAAACAACTCGCACATTTTCTCATCGGTGTCGACCATATCGGGCGTAAAATGAGCTAACTCACAAAACTCTCGGTCGTACTCGGCTACAGATCTTTTTCCTTGCTTCAGATTGGTAAACTCGTTGGATTTCTGCTTACGATAACTTCTTGGTACAAACTTTTCGTACAATGCTTCCTTAAACTGATCCCATGACAACTCTTCGCGTTTTTCGGGAGAATACATCCTTTGCTTTGCTTCCCACCAATAATCGGCTGTTCCTTTAAGCTGATACGTCATGCATTCTAAACGCTCGCGATCGGAACAACGAAGAAAACGAAAAATTCGCTCTAAAGAACGAATCCAGTCTTCGGCATCAGCTGGACTGCCTTTTCCATCGAACGTCGGGGGATTTTGTCGGAGAAACAACTCTTCGACTCGTCTTTCGTTTTGAGGGGGCGGAGTAGGGTCACGCTGCCCTTCTACATTATTTTCGGGAATCCTAACGTTTCTATGTCTTGGCGGCATTCTAATGATTAAAACGAGGGAAAAACTTTAACCACTCTAGGTTTTTATGCTTACAGGGAACCTTTCTCGATTCTGAACACATTTCTCTTTTGGGAGGAACACGATTCTAATCGGTACTTAGATAATTAACAACTTAAAACTTTTTTAAGCAATCATTACTTCAATTTCTCACATATACATGCATCACATTCAGTTTCTAATAATTGTCACATACTCATATCATCATATATTCATATCATCACATATTCATATCATCATATATTCATATCATCACATATTCATATCATCATCATATATTCTCAAATCAATCAATCATAATCACAGAGCAAATATCATCACCTCATATTCAAATATTCAATTCGATTCAATAACTCAGAAAATTTCAACTTCAATTCAAAGATCTAAATATTTTAATTTCCAAATGCTTAACAGCGGCCTTCTCTAGGACTTATAACACTTAGGGAATTTACTTTGGAAAACATTTCCCTTTTTCCTAGTCAAATTATGATAGTCTTCATCTTAAGTTACAACACAACTAAAGAAAAATAAAAGAGTTCAACTCTCAACACACTCGATTTAAAAACGATTGAATACGACAACTTTCTTGGAACATTCCTACATGTAGGAGTCATCTTCATTTGGTCCGCTATCATCATACTGTTCCGCTTCGGAATCCACTCCGTAGGGCTCTATAATTTCTTCATCTTCTTCCGGGTCTTCTTCCTCCTCTTCTTCTTCCTCTTCACGCATTTGTCCTTCAAACAGCACGTCATCTTCCTCGACATTATCATCTTCTATGGCGAAACACTCACGTTCGGCTTCTCTCAAGGCTTCTTCACACTCTTCTAGGGTATAATTCATCGCAACTAGCTCAGATTCGATCCGTGGCTGGGTAGGAAAAACATTGTTAGGTAGAGGCTGAAGATATTCGGTTCCTACAGTCGCTGCATCAACGGTTTCACTTCCATTCGCTTTATCGTCGCTTGAGCGGGTTTGGCTAGAGGATTCTGCTCTAGGATGGCTTACAAAGGTTGCTTGCGGATGATTCATATAAGCAGCTATTTGGTTTTCATTTGAAGAAGAATTTTCATCACATCCATTTGGTTGTAATGTTGATAAGTCAGAAAATAAAGAAATCAAGAAAATTAAGTTAAAAGCACACCACTTAAAAATGGGTAATCTGCAAGAGGATTCTGAGGTTGAAGATTAGTTCGTGGCGGTGAATTAATGTGGAGAGAAACAGTTCCACTTGGAGGAATTGGTGAAGGATTACGAACAAAGTCATTCAACAAGCTTGGAGTATCATTTTCATAAGGTTCGGGCGGAGGAGCACTATAGGACATAAAACGAGCTGAAATCGCGGATATAAAAGTATTTACGTCGCCGTAAAGGGTTCAGTCGAAATAACGGTAGCCTAGAAATCGAGAGACAAGAGATGCTGCCCAGTCCTTCCATTCTTCTGGTAGCGCTTGAATCAGGTGCGTCATGCCTTCTAACGGTCCTACATCCATATATTGAACTTTTCCCCAAATCGTATGGTATCGTGCTAAGAATTCTGCTAAAGATTCGTTATTTTCCATTCTCGCGTGCAAATACTCTTGCATCCAATCGACGTTGTCCATCCTATACAAATTTTAAACGCATAAGCATACTTAACAAACTATCGAACATATTACGAATTCTACTACCTACTCATTTCTGCGTTCTAAAGAGGGATTTTTGGGCAATTTCAAATCACGTAACCAATCGCACACACGTCTTATTCTTTCCGATCTTTTCACACGCACTCGCAAAGGGGTAGACATTCTAAAGCAATCTAGCTATTAAACAACTTAACAAATTTATCTCAAAACATCATAACTCAACGAAATAACTTTAAAGAAAATTCTCAACATTTAATAACTCAAACATCATTTTAACTTGAAAAGAAAACTTTTAGAAAAAGACATACCTGGTTGCCGGATGAGATGGAGGATAACTTGGTGTGGTTTACTGACTCATATAAGTCTAGGAATTAAATCTAGACTTGACTCATCAAAGAATAACAGACTTTAGAACAAATAAGAGCCATGCTCTGATACCAACCTGTCACGCCCCGACTCTCGGGGTGCGACTTACGAACAACAACAAACCTAAACAACTAAGGACTAACTCAAACAAAGGAAACATGCTCGGGGAAAACAAGGGCGGAATATAAGGCAATCGAATTTGGTTTTCAAAAGCATAAAGAATAATAATAACCGAGCATCTCAACTTCACTTTGAACGGGAATTCAAACAAGAAAATCATGCTGATGGGAAGGGAATTCCAACAAAAAGAGGAATCATACGAATATATACATCAAGAAAAGGGAACATGTTCAATCAACAAGTCAAGTTACGAGCCCATCACTCGGGATTACAAAATAAAGGGGTTACGAATTCAACAAGTATTCAAAGTCTTCGAGCACAACGCTCGGAATCAAGAACATGAGAATAAAAGTGCAGACATCAACAGACATAAGATCAAAAAGATTGCAGCGGAAATTAGCATCAACTCCCAACACTTGCACGTATGAAGACGTACAAATGCCAGTCCGAAATTCTACCAAACTTAACCAGCAAAACCAAACCATACCACCAAGTATCCACGCCATCGCCATCCAGTCAACTTGCATGTTTAGAAACACACGCAGGGCTGAGTACTTCGTACTCAGTGAACACAAGCCAAAACATTTGAATAAAGATGCTTCTTAAAGCTATATTAATTGAACTTGCCTTGCCAAACATCACAAGTATATAAGCAGTTTTAAAAACGGTTTTACTTGTGCATGCCAAAACATTTTTATTTAAAACGGACTGCGCAGTCAAATAACATAATATATATAATAGCATGTATCATCTATCACAAATAACTTCATGTGCCGAGAAGTAGGCCTCCTTCTCAAGCACTGTGACCGGCCTAACCGAAGCAAGGCTCACAGTCACCTCAACATCTACCACACGTGGGTTCCTGCTTTCACAGGATAATCACATCTTCATATAAATAGATGATAACACATACTAACTTCAATAAAATGGCAAGTCAATCACATTTGAAAACATAACATAATAGTTAATAGCATACTAATTTTCATCGATAGATTTTGGTTCAGAAAAGCCCACCTGACTTCCGAAGAACTAGCTAGGTGGTCTAGGGTTATTTGTCCTCGCTTAACGATCCGTCCGACTCGATCCTTCATAGGTTGACATCGATAGATAAGATATACTAAAGACGGACACAAAGGCTTGGACTTTAATTGACGGACTTCTATTTGAGTCGTCGCTCTCTTCGTTCTAACTTTTCTAAAAGATCTCACGTTCTCGTCTTTATTTTATTAACTCTATTCGAAAAGGTTAACTCTACTACTTAACATCGTATACTTTTCTCGTTCTAATTAATAACTTCATTGATACAGATTATTACTCGAGCTTTCTTTCACAGACTTTAGTTCGTTCTCAATTTAACAATCAATCATTTATCATACAAATTCAATCATATTTCACAATATAACATTATCATGCATCTAAACATATATTCACACATACAATAAAATCTTATAGAACAAACATACTTCAAGACACATTAACATTCATTCAATTTAGATCTTAAAATCTAACTCGATTATGCATTTCCTTTTATAGAGGCTTAAACTATTAATTCTATCTTTCTTATTTATATAGACAACGCTTCATTCTACATCCGCTATCTTATAAGGTATTTTATAACTCTTATTTATTTAACAAAAATTCTCTTAGTTTTTAATAAACTCTTTTGAAATTATAAATTCTTGTTAAATTCTAACTTGATTCTCATTTCTTAACTCGAATATTATCCTTTTAATTATTATCTCGGTTTATCCTTTCTTCGCTTGATTGGAAATAACGTACTCAATTAATTATTTAATTAATCTTCTTTCAATCTTATTATTCGACATCTTATTTTATTCTCATTTTCTCGATCAACTTATACGAGTATCTATCTTAACTCGTCTAGCATCTTTTCTTTATTCAATTTAACTTCCATTTTATTTCTTATCGATTAATTCTTCTTAACTCGGTTTTGTTTATTTCTCAAATAATTTCTTCTTTATTTGTTTTAAACCTTTAAGCTATTTCTTACTTAATGATTTCTTTATCTTTTGATAAACATTTTTAGGAATTTCTTCACTTTATTATAAAAGATCTTTTTGTTATATTTTTAGTAAAAATTTCAAGTCTTTAAATTTTAGTACAAGGTATTTAATTAAGAAATCTTTTTCATACATCTTTTATTTAATTAAAAGCTTTTCAAATTTAAATCTTTTTATCAAAACTTCTATCTTTTTTTCTATATTCAAACTATCATTCATACATACTTAAACATCCAATTATTTTTATTATTTCTATACTTAATTCTACAATTAATTTCTTTCAAAAATTTCAACATGCAATCTCATTTTCTTCACTTAAACACATGTATGATTATACTAACACAACATACAATCATTTCATAGATCAAAATATCACTCAATTCATCAACAAAATCAACAAAATAATTTCTCCATTTTCTTCAAAAACACACGGCACGCATGCACATATTTCGTGTGTTTTATTTCTCAATTTTTCATGCAATTAATCTCATTATTAACATGATAAAAATAACAATTCAAGCATCAAAATAACAATAACTCAAAGATTTCATATTTTTCCTATTTTTCTTATAAACGACTTAACAAACATATCACATCATCATCATCTCAGATAAATGGAACAGATAAATTCACACAAGATTCACAAGGCAATTTAAACGTTTATTCAAAACTCATCAATTAGAAAAGAAAAATTTTACTCCTAAATTCTCATCTTTGAACTACTCGGTTAATTAGACGCTCTCTTAAAGGGATAAAAACTCGGGGTATCACAAATAATCATAATGGAGAAAAATTCAGCTCGTTCGGAAAAGTACAAGTGACAAAACAATGTATTTTTCCGTTACTAAAGCTTTTTCGGAGCTAAAAGTCACCCCTCAAAACGTAAACCCTAAAAACCGTTAATCCAAACGCTTTGCAACTTCTACCACATGTTATCCTCGTATAAAAATCATAACGGCAAAAAAACCGGCTCATTCGGTCAAGTGCACGTGCCAAAACAAAGTATTTTTCCGTTTCCAAAGCTTTTTCGGGGCTAAAAGCCACCCCTCAAAACATGAACCCTAAGTACCGTTAACCCGAATACTTTGAAATTTCTACCACATGTTATCGTAGTATAAGAATCATAATGGCACAAAAATCAGCTTACTCGGACAAGTACAAGTGCCAAAATAATGTATTTTTCCGTTTCCAAAGCTTTTTCTAGGCTAAAAGTCACCCCTCAAAACATGAGCCCTAAGAACTGTTAATCCGAATGCTTTGAAACTTCTACCACATGTTATCCTCATATAAAAATCAAAATGGCGCTAAAATCAGCTCATTCGGACAAGTACAAGTGCCAAAACAATATATATTTCCGTTTCTAAAGCTTTTTCAAGGCTAAAAGTCACCTCTCAAAACATGAACCAAAAGAATATTCAGCCCAAACACTTTGAAACTTCTAATACATGTTATCCTCGTATAAAAATCACAACAGCGAAAAAATCGGCTCAATCGGACAAGCACAAGTGCCAAATTATAGTATTTTTCCGTTTCCAGAGCTTTTTTCGGGGCTACCTTAAAACATGAACTCTAAGAACCGTTAATCCTAATGCTTTGAAATCTCTACCACATGTTATTCTCATCTAATAATCACAATGGAGAAAAATTCACCTCGTTCGGAAAAGTACAAGTGATAAAACAATATATTTTTCCGTTTCCAAAGCTTTTTCGGGGGTAAAAGTCACCCCTCAAAATATAAACCCTAAGAATCGTTAACCCGAACGTTTTGCAACTTCTACCACATGATATCCTTGTATAAAGATCACAATGGCAAAAAAAAAGGCTCATTCGGTCAAGTACAAGTGCCAAAAAAAAGTATTTTTCCGTTTCCAAAGCTTTTTCGGGGATAAAAGTCACCCCTTAAAACATGAACCCCAAGAATATTCAGCCCGAACACTTTGAAACTTCTACTACATGTTATCCTCGTATAAAAATCACCACGGCAAAAAAATCAGCTCATTCGGACAAGCACAAGTGCCAAATTAAAGTATTTTTCCGTTTCTAGAGCTTTTTCCGGGGCTACCTTAAAACTTGAAATCTAAGAACCGTTAACCTGAATGCTTTGAAATATCTTCCACATGTTATTCTCATATAATAATCACAATGGAGAAAAATTCAGCTCGTTCGGAAAAGTACAAGTGACAAAACAATGTATATTTCCGTTTCTAAAGCTATTTCGGGACTAAAAGTCACCCCTCAAAACATAAACCTTAAGAACCTTTAACCCGAACGCTTTGCAACTTCTACCACATGTTATCCTAGTATAGAAATCACAACGGCAAAAAAACCGGCTCATTCGGTCAGGTACAAGTGCCAAAACAAAGTATTTTTCCGTTTCCAAAGCTTTTTCGGGGCTAAAAGCCACCCCTCAAAACATGAACCCTAAGTACCGTTAACCCGAACACTTTGAAATTTCTACCACATGTTATCTTAGTATAAGAATCATAATGGCACAAAAATCAGCTTACTCGGACCAGTACAAGTGCCAAAACAATGTATTTTTCCGTTTCCAAAGCTTTTTCTAGGCTAAAAGTCACCCCTCAAAACATGAGCCCTAAGAACTGTTAATCCGAATGCTTTGAGACTTCTACCACATGTTATCCTCATATAAAAATCAAAATGGCGCTAAAATCAGCTCATTCAGACAAGTACAAGTGCCAAAACAATATATATTTCCGTTTCCAAAGCTTTTTCGGGGATAAAAGTCACCCCTCAAAACATGAACCCAAAGAATATTCAGCCCGAACACTTTGAAACTTCTACTACATGTTATCCTCGTATAAAAATCACCACGACGAAAAAATCAGCTCATTCGGACAAGCACAAGTGCCAAATTAAAGTATTTTTACGTTTCTAGAGCTTTTTTTCAGGGATACCTTAAAACATGAACTCTAAGAACCGTTAACCCGAATGCTTTGAAATATCTTCCACATGTTATTCTCATATAATAATCACAATGGAAAAAAATTCAGCTCGTTCGGAAAAGTACAAGTGACAAAACAATGTATTTTTCCGTTTCTAAAGCTTTTTCGATGCTAAAAGTAACCCCTCAAAACATAAACCTTAAGAACCGTTAACCCGAACGCTTTGCAACTTCTACCACATGTTATCCTCGTATAAAAATCACAATGGCAAAAAAACCGGCTCATTCGGTCAGGTACAAGCGCCAAAACAAAGTATTTTTCCGTTTCCAAAGCTTTTTCGGGGCTAAAAGCCACCCCTCAAAACATGAACCCTAAGTACCGTTAACACGAACACTTTGAAATTTCTACCACATGTTATCTTAGTATAAGAATCATAATGGCACAAAAATCATCTTACTCGGACAAGTACAAGTGCCAAAATAATGTATTTTTCCGTTTCCAAAGCTTTTTCTAGGCTAAAAGTCACCCCTCAAAACATGAGCCCTAAAAACTGTTAATCCGAATGCTTTGAAACTTCTACCACATGTTATCCTCATATAAAAATCAAAATGGCGCTAAAATCAGCTCATTCAGACAAGTACAAGTGCCAAAACAATATATATTTCCGTTTCCAAAGCTTTTTCGGGGATAAAAGTCACCCCTCAAAACATGAACCCCAAGAATATTCAGCCTGAACACTTTGAAACTTCTACTACATGTTCTCCTCTTATAAAATTCACCACGGCGAAAAACTCAGCTCATTCGGACAAGCACAAGTGCCAAATTAAAGTATTTTTACGTTTCTAGAGCTTTTTTTCAGGGATACCTTAAAACATGAACTCTAAGAACCGTTAACCCGAATGCTTTGAAATATCTTCCACATGTTATTCTCATATAATAATCACAATGGAAAAAAATTCAGCTCGTTCGGAAAAGTACAAGTGACAAAACAATGTATTTTTCCGTTTTTAAAGCTTTTTCGGGGCTAAAAGTCACCCCTCAAAACATAAACCCTTAGAATCGTTAACCCGAACGCTTTGCTACTTCTACCACATGTTATCCTCGAATAAAAATCACAACGGCAAAAAAACCGGCTCATTCGGTCAAGTGCAAGTGCCAAAACAAAGTATTTTTCCGTTTCCAAAGCTTTTTCGGGGCTAAAAGCCACCCCTCAAAACATGAACCCTAAGTACCGTTAACCCGAATACTTTCAAATTTCTACAACATGTTATCCTAGTATAAGAATCATAATGGCACAAAAATCAGCTTACTCGGACAAGTACAAGTGCCAAAACAATGTATTTTTCCGTTTCCAAAGCTTTTTCTAGGCTAAAAGTCACCCCTTAAAACATGAGCCCTAATAACTGTTAATTCAAATGCTTTGAAACTTCTACCACATGTTATCCACATATAAAAATCAAAATGGCGCTAAAATCAGCTCATTCGGACAAGTACAAGTGCCAAAACAATATATATTTCCGTTTCTAAAGCTTTTTCAGGGTTAAAAGTCACCTCTCAAAACATGAACCCCAAGAATATTCAGCCCAAACACTTTGAAACTTCTACTACATGTTATCCTCGTATAAAAGTCACAACAGCGAAAAAATCGGCTCATTCGGACAAGCACAAGTGTCAAATTAAAGTATTTTTCCGTTTCCAGAGCTTTTTTCGGGGCTACCTTAAAACATGAACTCTAAGAACCGTTAACCCTAATGCTTTGAAATCTCTACCACATGTTATTCTCATATAATAATCACAATGGAGAAAAATTCAGCTCGTTCGGAAAAGTAAAAGTGACAAAACAATATATTTTTCCGTTTCCAAAGCTTTTTCGGGGCTAAAAGTCACCCCTCAAAATATAAACCCTAAGAATCGTTAACCCGAACGTTTTGCAACTTTTATCACATGATATCCTCGTATAAAAATCACAACGGCAAAAAAATAGGCTCATTCGGTCAAGTACAAGTGCCAACAAAAAGTATTTTTCCGTTTCCAAATCTTTTTCGGGGATAAAAGTCACCCCTCAAAACATGAACCCCAAGAATATTCAGCCCGAACACTTTGAAACTTCTACTACATGTTATCCTCGTATAAAAATCACCACGGCGAAAAAATCAGCTCATTCGGACAAGCACAAGTGCCAAATTAAATTATTTTTCCGTTTCTAGAGCTTCTTTTGGGGCTACCTTAAAACTTGAAATCTAAGAACCGTTAACCCGAATGCTTTGAGATATCTTCCACATGTTATTCTCGTATAATAATCACAATGGAGAAAAATTCAGCTCGTTCAGAAAAGTACAAGTGACAAAACAATGTATTTTTCCGTTTCTAAAGCTTTTTCGGGACTAAAAGTCACCCCTCAAAACATAAACCCTAAGAACCGTTAACTCGAACGCTTTGCAACTTCTACCACATGTTATCCTCGTATAAAATCACAACGGCAAAATAACTGACTCATTCGGTCAAGTACAAGTGCCAAAACAAAGTATTTTTTCGTTTCCAAAGCTTTTTCGGGGCTAAAAGTCACCCCTCAAAACATGAACCCTAAGTACCGTTAACCCGAACACTTTGAAATTTCTACCACATATTATCCTAGTATAAGAATCATAATGGCACAAAAATCAGCTTACTCGGACAAGTACATGTGCCAAAACAATGTATTTTTCAGTTTCCAAAGCTTTTTCTAGGCTAAAAGTCACCCCTCAAAACATGAGCCCTAAGAACTGTTAATCCGATTGCTTTGAAACTTCTACCACATGTTATCCTCATATAAAAATAAAAATAGCGCTAAAATCAGCTCATTCGGACAATTAAAAGTGCCAAAACAATGTATATTTCCGTTTCCAAAGCTTTTTCGGAGCTAAAAGTCACCCCTCAAAAAATGAACCCCAAGAATATTCAGCCCGAACACTTTGAAACTTCTACTACATGTTATCCTCGTATAAAAATCACCACGGCGAAAAAATCAGCTAATTCGGACAAGCACAAATGCCAAATCAAAGTATTTTTCCGTTTCCAGAGCTTTTTTCGGGGCTACCTTAAAATATGAACTCTAAGAACCGTTAATCCTAAAGCTTTGAAATCTCTACCACATGTAATTCTCATATAATAATCACAATGGAGAAAAATTCAGCTCGTTCGTAAAGTACAAGTGACAAAACAATGTATTTTTCCGTTTCTAAAGCTTTTTCGGGGCTAAAAGTCACCCATCAAAACATGAACCCTAAGAACCGTTAACGCGAACACTTTGAAATTTCTACCACATGTTATCCTAGTACAAGAATCATAATGGCACAAAAATCAGCTTAATCGGACAAGTACAAGTGCCAAAACAATGTATTTTTCCGTTTTCAAAGCTTTTTCTAGACTAAAAGTCACCCTTCAGAACATGAGCCCTAAGAACTGTTAATCCGAATGCTTTGAAATCTCTACCACATGTTATTCTCATATAATAATCAGAATGGAGAAAAATTCAGCTCGTTCGGAAAAGTACAAGTGACAAAACAATATATTTTTCCGTTTCCAAAGCATTTTCGGGGCTAAAATCCACCCCTCAAAACATGAACCCTAAGTACCGTTAACCCGAATACTTTGAAATTTCTACCACATGTTATCCTAGTATAAGAATCATAATGGCACAAAAATCAGCTTACTCGGACAAGTACAATTTCCAAAACAATGTATTTTTCCGTTTTCAAAGCTTTTTCTAGGCTAAAAGTCACCCTTCAAAACATGAGCCCTAAGAACTGTTAATCCGAATGCTTTGAAACATCTACCACATGTTATCCTCATATAAAAATCAAAATGGCGCTAAAATCAGCTCATTCGGACAAGTACAAGTGCCAAAACAATGTATATTTCCGTTTCCAAAGCTTTTTCGGGGATAAAAGTCACCCCTCAAAACATGAACCCCAAGAATATTCAGCCCGAACACTTTGAAACTTCTACTACATGTTATCCTCGTATAAAAATCACAACAGCGAAAAAATTGGCTCATTCGGACAAGCACAAGTGCCAAATTGAACTCTAAGAACCGTTAACCCTAATGCTTTGAAATCTCTACCACATGTTATTCTCATATAATAATCAGAATGGAGAAAAATTCAGCTCGTTCGGAAAAGTACAAGTGACAAAACAATATATTTTTCCGTTTCCAAAGCTTTTTCGGGGCTAAAAGTCACCCCTCAAAACATAAACCCTAAGAACCGTTAACCCGAATGATTTGCAACTTCTACCACATGTTATCCTCATATAAAAATCACAACGGCAAAAAAACGGGCTCATTCGGTCAAGTGCAAGTTCCAAAACAAAGTATTTTTCTGTTTCCAAAGCTTTTTCGGGGCTAAAAGCCACCCCTCAAAACATGAACCCTAAGTACCGTTAACCCGAATACTTTGAAATTTCTACCACATGTTATCCTAATATAAGAATCATAATGGCACAAAAATTCATCTCGCTCGGACAAGTACAAGTTCCAAAACAATGTATTTTTCCGTTTCCAAAGCTTTTTCTAGGCTAAAAGTCACCCCTCAAAACATGAGCCCTAAGATCTGTTAATCCGAATGCTTTGAAACTTCTACCACATGTTATCCTCATATAAAAATCAAAATGGCGCTAAAATCAACTCATTCGGACAAGTACAAGTGCCAAAATAATATATATTTCCGTTTCCAAAGCTTTTTCGGGGCTAAAAGTCACCCCTTAAAACATGAACCCCAAGAATATTCAGCCCGAACACTTTGAAACTTCTACTACATGTTATCCTCGTATAAAAATCACAACAGCGAAAAAATCGGCTCATTCGGACAAGCACAAGTGCCAAATTAAAGTATTTTTCCGTTTCCAGAGCTTTTTTGGGGGCTACCTTAAAACATGAACTCTAAGAACCGTTAACCCTATTGCTTTGAAATCTCTACCACATGTTATTCTCATATAATAATCACAATGGAGAAAAATTCATCTCGTTCGGAAAAGTACAAGTGACAAAACAATATATTTTTCCGTTTCCAAAGCTTTTTCGGGGCTAAAAGTCACCCCTCAAAATATAAACCCTATGTATCGTTAACTCGAACGTTTTGCAATTTTTACCACATGATATCCTCGTATAAAAATTACAACGGCAAAAAAACAGGCTCATTCGGTCAAGTACAAGTGCCAAAAAAAAGTATTTTTCCGTTTCCAAAGTTTTTTCGGGGATAAAAGTCACCCCTCAAAACATGAACCCCAAGAATATTCAGCCCGAACACTTTGAAACTTCTACTACATGTTATCCTCGTATAAAAATCACCAAGGCGAAAAAATCAGCTCATTCGGACAAGCACAAGTGCCAAATTAAAGTATTTTTCCGTTTCTAGAGCTTTTTTTGGGGCTACCTTAAAACTTGAAATCTAAGAACCGTTAACCCGAATGCTTTGAAATATCTTCTACATGTTATTCTCGTATAACAATGGAGAAAAATTCAGCTCGTTCGGAAAAGTACAAGTGACAAAACAATGTATTTTTCCGTTTCTAAAGCTTTTTCGGGGCTAAAAGTCACCCCTCAAAACATAAACCCTAAGAACATTTAACTCGAACGCTTTGCAACTTCTACCACATGTTATCCTTGTATAAAATCACAACGGCAAAAATACAAACTCATTCGGTCAAGTACAAGTGCCAAAACAAAGTATTTTTCCGTTTCCAAAGCTTTTTCGGGGCTAAAAGCCACCCCTCAAAACATGAACCCTAAGTACCGTTAACCCGAACACTTTGAAATTTCTACCACATGTTATCCTAGTATAAGAATCATAATGGCACAAAAATAAGCTTACTCGCACAAGTACATGTGCCAAAACAATGTATTTTTCCGTTTCCAAAGCTTTTTCTAGGCTAAAAGTCACCCCTCAAAACATGAGCCCTAAGAACTGTTAATCCGAATGCTTTGAAACTTCTACCACATGTTATCCTCATATAAAAATCAATATGGCGCTAAAATCATCTCATTCGGACAAGTACAAGTGCCAAAACAATGTATATTTCCATTTCCAAAGCTTTTTCGGGACTAAAGTCACCCCTCAAAACATGAACCCCAAAAATATTCCACCCGAACACTCTGAAACTTCTACTACATGTTATCCTCGTATTAAAATCACCACGGTGAAAAAATCAGTTCATTCGGACAAGCACAAGTGCCAAATCAAAGTATTTTTGCGTTTCAAGAGCTTTTTTTGGGGCTACCTTAAAACATGAACTCTAAGAACCGTTAACCCTAAAGCTTTGATATCTCTACCACATGTTATTCTCATATAATAATTACAATGGAGAAAAATTGAGCTCGTTCGGAAAAGTACAAGTGACAAAACAATGTATTTTCCGTTTCTAAAGCTTTTTCGGGGCTAAAAGTCACCCCTCAAAACATGAACCCTAAGGACTGTTAACCCGAACACTTTGAAATTTCTACCACATGTTATCCTAGTACAAGAATCATAATGGCATAAAAATCAGCATAATCGGACAAGTACAAGTGCCAAAACAATGTATTTTTCCTTTTCCAAAGCTTTTTCTAGGCTAAAAGTCACCCCTCAAAACATGAGCCCTAAGAACTGTTAATCCGAATGCTTTGAAACTTCTACCACATGTTATCCTCATATAAAAATCAAAATGGAGCTAAAATCATCTCATTCAGACAAGTACAAGTGCCAAAACAATGTATAGTTCCGTTTCCAAAGCTTTTTCGGGGCTAAAAGTCACCCCTCAAAACATGAACCCCAAGAATATTCCACCCGAACACTCTGAAACTTCTACTACATGTTATCCTCGTATTAAAATCACCACGGCGAAAAAATCAGCTCATTCGGACAAGCACAAGTGCCAAATCAAAGTATTTTTGCGTTTCCAGAGCTTTTTTCGGGGCTACCTTAAAACATGAACTCTAAGAACCGTTAACCCTAAAGTTTTGATATCTCTACCACATGTTATTCTCATATAATAATTACAATGGAGAAAAATTCAGCTCGTTTAGAAAAGTACAAGTGACAAAACAATGTAATTTTCCGTTTCTAAAGCTTTTTCGGGGCTTAAAGTCACCCCTCAAAACATGAACCCTAAGAACAGTTAATCCAAAAACTTTGAAATTTCTACCACATGTTCTCTTAGTACAAGAATCATAATGGCACATCTTAATCGGACAAGTACAAGTGCCAAAACAATGTATTTTTTTTTTCCAAAGCTTTTTCTAGGCTAAAAGTCACCCCTCAAAACATGAGCCCTAAGAACTGTTAATCCGAATGCTTTGAAACTTCTACCACATGTTATCCTCATATAAAAATCAAAATGGCGCTAAAATCAGCTCATTTGGACAAGTACAAGTGCCAAAACAATGTATATTTCCGTTTCCAAAGCTTTTTCAGGGCTAAGAGTCACCACTCAAAACATGAACCCCAAGAATATTCAGCCCGAATACTTTGAAACTTCTACTACATGTTAACCTCGTATTAAAATCACAACGGCGAAAAAATCGGCTCATACGGATAAGCACGAGGGCTAAATCAAAGTATTTTTCCGTTTTCAGAGCTTTTTTCGGGGTTACCTTAAAACATGAACTCTAAGAACCGTTAACCCTAAAGTTTTGAAATCTCTACCACATGTTATTCTCATATAATAATCACAATGGAGAAAAATTCAGCTCGTTCGGAAAAGTACAAGTGACAAAACAATGTGTTTTTCCGTTTCTAAAGTTTTTTCGGGGCTAAAAGTCACCCCTCAAAACATGAACCC
Source organism: Schizonepeta tenuifolia (assembly GCA_029490685.1). Lineage (NCBI taxonomy): Eukaryota > Viridiplantae > Streptophyta > Magnoliopsida > Lamiales > Lamiaceae > Schizonepeta > Schizonepeta tenuifolia. The sequence goes on along the minus strand of CM055955.1, from coordinate 118,704,811 downwards.
TAAGAACCGTTAACCCGAACACTTTAAAATTTTTACCACATGTTATCCTAGTACAAGAATCATAATGGCACAAAAATCAGCTTAATCGGACAATTACAAGTGCCAAAACAATGTATTTTTCCTTTTCCAAAGCTTTTTCTAGGCTAAAAGTCACCCCTCAAAACATGAGCCCTAAGAACTGTTAATCCGAATGCTTTGAAACTTCTACCACATGTTATCCTCATATAAAAATCAAAATGGAGCTAAAATCATCTCATTCAGACAAGTACAAGTGCCAAAACAATGTATAGTTCCGTTTCCAAAGCTTTTTCGGGGCTAAAAGTCACCCCTCAAAACATGAACCCCAAGAATATTCCACCCGAACACTCTGAAACTTCTACTACATGTTATCCTCGTATTAAAATCACCACGGCGAAAAAATCAGCTCATTCGGACAAGCACAAGTGCCAAATCAAAGTATTTTTGCGTTTCCAGAGCTTTTTTCGGGGCTACCTTAAAACATGAACTCTAAGAACCGTTAACCCTAAAGCTTTGATATCTCTACCACATGTTATTATCATATAATAATTACAATGGAGAAAAATTCAGCTCGTTCAGAAAAGTACAAGTGACAAAACAATGTATTTTTCCGTTTCTAAAGCTTTTTCGGGGCTAAAAGTCACCCCTCAAAACATGAACCCTAAGAACAGTTAATCCAAACACTTTGAAATTTCTACCACATGTTATCCTAGTACAAGAATCATAATGGCACAGCTTAATCGGACAAGTACAAGTGCCAAAACAATGTATTTTTCTTTTTCCAAAGCTTTTTCTAGGCTAAAAGTCACCCCTCAAAACATGAGCCCTAAGAACTGTTAATCCGAATGCTTTGAAACTTCTACCACATGTTATCCTCATATAAAAATCAAAATGGCGCTAAAATCAGCTCATTTGGACAAGTACAAGTGCCAAAACAATGTATATTTCCGTTTCCAAAGCTTTTTCAGGGCTAAGAGTCACCACTCAAAACATGAACCCCAAGAATATTCAGCCCGAATACTTTGAAACTTCTACTACATGTTAACCTCGTATTAAAATCACAACGGCGAAAAAATCGGCTCATACGGATAAGCACGAGTGCTAAATCAAAGTATTTTTCCGTTTTCAGAGCTTTTTTCGGGGTTACCTTAAAACATGAACTCTAAGAACCGTTAACCCTAAAGTTTTGAAATCTCTACCACATGTTATTCTCATATAATAATCACAATGGAGAAAAATTCAGCTCGTTCGGAAAAGTACAAGTGACAAAACAATGTGTTTTTTCCGTTTCTAAAGTTTTTTCGGGGCTAAAAGTCACCCCTCAAAACATGAACCCTAACAACCGTTAACCCGAACACTTTAAAATTTCTACCATATGTTATCCTAGTACAAGAATCATAATGGCACAAAAATCAGCTTAATCGGACAAGTACAAGTGCCAAAACAATGTATTTTTCCTTTTCTAAAGCTTTTTCTAGGCTAAAAGTCACCCCTCAAAACATGAGCCCTAAGAACTGTTAATCCGAATGCTTTGAAACTTCTACCACATGTTATCCTCATATAAAAATCAAAATGGCGCTAAAATCAGCTCATTCGGACAAGTACAAGTGCCAAAACAATGTATATTTCCATTTTCAAATCTTTTTCGGGGCTGAAAGTCACCCCTCAAAACATGAACCGCAAGAATATTGAGCCCGAACACTTTGAAACTTCTACTACATGTTATCCTCTTATAAAAATCACAACGGCGAAAAAATCGGCTCATTCGGACAAGCACAAGTGCCTAATCAAAGTATTTTTCCGTTTCTAGAGCTTTTTTCGGGGCTACCTTAAAACATGAACTCTAAGAACGGTTAACCTGAATGGTTTGAAATCTCCTCCACATGTTATTCTCATATAATAATCAAGAAGAAGAAAAATTCAGCTCGTTCGGAAAAGTACAAGTTACAAAACAATGTATTTTTCTGTTTCTAAAGCTTTTTCGGGGCTAAAAGTCACCCCTCAAAACATGAAACCTAAGAACCGTTAACCCTAAAGCTTTGAAATCTCTACCACATGTTATTCTCATATAATAATCACAATGGAGAAAAATTCAGCTCGTTTGGAAAAGTACAAGTGACAAAACAATATATTTTTCCGTTTCCAAAGCTTTTTCGGGGCTAAAAGTCACCCCTCAAAACATAAACCCTAAGAACCGTTAACCCGAATGCTTTGCAACTTCTACCACATTTATCCTCGTATAAAAATCACAACGGCAAAAAAACCGGCTCATTCGGTCATGTACAAGTGCCAAAACAAAGTATTTTTCCTTTTCCAAAGTTTTTTCGGGGCTAAAAGTCACCCCTCAAAATATGAACCCTAAGAACCGTTAACCCGAACACTTTGAAATTTCTACCACATGTTATCCTAGTATAACAATCATAATGGCACAAAAATCAGCTTACTCGGACAAGTACAAGTTCCAAAACAATGTATTTATCCGTTTCCAAAGCTTTTTCTAGGCTAAAAGTCACCCATCAAAACATGAGCCCTAAGAACTGTTAATCCTAATGCTCTGAAACTTCTACCACATGTTATCCTCATATAAAAATCAAAATGGCGCTAAAATTGTCACGCCCCGACTCCCGAGGTGCTACTTACGAATAACAACACAACCTAAACAACTAACAATCAACTCAATTAAGGAGAACATGCTCGGGGAAAACAATAATGAAAGACAAGACAATCGAATAAGGCTTTCAAAAATATAACGAAGTAATATCCGAGCATCTTAAAATCACATATAACAAGAATATGACAAGTATTCATGCTGACGGGGGGTAAGATTTCAACAAATACGAGAATTCCAAAAGTATATTAAGTCAGCAAGAACCAGATCCAACAAACATTCACAGTCAACGAGCTTATAGCTCGGAATCACAAATTAAGAAGTTAAGAATTCAACAAGTATTCAAAATCATCGAGCACAACACTCGGAATCAAAAACATAAGTATCAGAGTATAAGTATCAACAGACATCAATTCAAAAGGGTTGCAGCGGAAACTTGCATCAAAACGCAACATCTGCACGTATGAAGACGTACAAATGCCAGTCTGATATTTAACTCGACTCAACCAAAAGAACCACACCATACCACCAAGTATCCATGCCATCGGCATCCAGTCAACCTGCACGTTTAGAAACACACGCAGGGCAGAGTACTTCGTACTCAGTGAACACAAGCCAAAACATTTGAATAAAGATGCTTTTTAAAGCTATAACAATTGAACTTGCCTTGCCGAACATCACAAGTACTTAAGCAGTTTAAAAACAATTTTACTTGTGCATGTTAAAAATATTTTCTTTTTAAACAGACTGCGCAGTCAAACATAACATATAATAACAGTATGCCTCATCTGTCACAAACATTCTTACTGTGCCGAGAAGTAGGCCTCCTTCTCGAACACTGTGACCGGCCTAACCGAAGCAAGGCTCACAGTCACCTCAACATTTAACATACCGCACGTGGGTTCCCTGTCTTTCACAGGATAATAACATCTTCACATAAACGGATGATAACACATACCAAACTTCAATAAACACAGCAAGTCAATCGCATTTAAAATCATATCATAATACTTCATAGCATAAATAACTTGTATTGGTAGTTTTGGTTCAGAAAAGCCCACCTGACTTTCGAAGATTCTAGCTAGGCGGTTTAAGGGCTATTTGTCCTTGCTTAGTGATTCGTCCGGCTCGATCCTTCACAGTTCGACATCGATATAGGAAAAATAAGATACGCAAAAGACGGACAAAAAGGCGTTGAACTCAACTGAAGGACCTCTACTTGAGTCGTTTCTCTCTTCGCTTTAACTTTTCTAAAGTATCTCGCGTTTTCGTCTTTAAACTATTAACTCTACTCGATGATTGGTTAAGACTACTAACCAATGTCTTAACACTTTCTCACTTTAATTATTAAACGTCGTCTATCTACCTTCCATTACTTGATCTTCTTTTAAATACTAAATCACTTCTTGACTTAATAAATCAATAATTCCATCATCTTACATACAAACAATTTAGTAATTCTTCACATCACAATGAATATCATGCATTTAAGTACTTATTCAATCATGTAATGAATTCAAATAAATCAAACATACTTCAACACACATTAACATTTATTTGATTTAAACAATAGAATTTAATTCGATTATGAAATTTCTTAAACTAAAGACTTAAACAATTTAATTTGTCTTTTCTCTGCTTATAACCATTCTTTGTTCGAAATTTAATATCTTATGAAGTATTTTATAGCTTTTACTCAATCAAAACAAATTCTCTTTAATTATTATTAAACTCTTATGAATTTGGAATTTCCTTTCCACTTCTAACTCGATTTTCATTTCAACTATTATTTTTCCAATTATTAACTTGACAATTCTTCTCAGTTTATTTATAATTTGCATGGTTTGAAAACAACCCACTTAGTTAATTTTAATTAATTTCTTTCAAAGCCATTACTCGACATCTTATTCCATTATCATTTTTTTGATTAACTATACGAGTGTTTTAACTTATCTATTCTAGCATCTTTTCTCAATTTAGATTAAAACTTCTTTTCACTTCTTATCAATTAATCCTTTTAAACTCGGTTTTCTCAATTCTTGCTTATTTATTTAATAAATTCTTCTTCTTTGTTCTTAACTTTTAAACCACTTTCTTACTTAATAATTTTCTTTATTATTCAATAAACATTTTTATAAAAACTAGTTCATCTTATTAGTTAAATTACAAAATATCTTCTTGACTTAATTTATTAGAAATTCAAATCTTTAAGTTTTATTACAAGAAAACTTATTAGATATATCTTTTATATACTTTTCAATTTTTTAACATTTTCAAAGCTTCTAAACTTCATTCTTTTTGTTACAAAAATTTCTATCTTTTATCCATAATTTAAACTAGTATTTATGCACACATTATAACATCTAAACATTAAATCTTCTATATTATCATGAATTATTTTCTTTAATAACTTTGCATGCAATTCCATTTTCTTAAACTTAACAACATGTATGATTACATCAACATATCATATAATAAATTCATGATCAAAACATCACTCAATTCATCAATAAAATCAACAAAATAATTTCTCCAATTTTTAAAGAAACACACGGCATTGATACATATTTTAGGTCAATTCATTTCTCAAATTTTCATGCATATAATCTCATTCTAAACCTGATAAAAATCATAAATCAAGCATCAAAATAACAATAACTCAAAGAATTCATATTTTCCTATTTTTCATATGATTTTTGGTATTAATCAAATTTTTTAGGGATTTAATTTCTTTTTCTTCTCTTAATTCACCGATTAAATCCTAATGTTCGATTCTCCTAACGATTTCTTCTCACTCGATCTTCACAAGCACAACCTAAGTTTGCCTAAACATAAATAATTATCATGCATGCATGTTTTCTTTCTTTTAGGACTTAGAGATATACATATATACAATTAATCAAATGAATAATCATACTTTGAAAATTAAAAGGGATTTCTTCTCTTGGCTTCTTGGGATCGAATGAAAGGGGATTGAGCTTCAAAACTTGAACTTGAATGAAAGGAAGAACTCTTCTTGAATCCTCAAAGAAAAGATTAACATAAAAATTAATCATCCATCTCTTTTTGGGCTTAAGAGCCAAAATGAAGAAAATGGAGGATGATTATTGAATTTAAATTAAGAACTTGGATGGGTTTTTACCTTTTTCTTGAAAATATGGATGGAATAGATGGAGGATGATGTTCTTTACTTCATTTCCATGGATGATAACCTTGAATTCAAGGTTGCATGGAAGAAAACTAAAATGTAGGTGTGTGTGTGTGTGAATGCCGTGAGTGAGGGAGTGGGGAGGGAGAGAGAGTGTTTTTCTTTTCTTTCTTTGGTTGTTGGATGAAGATGAATGAATGAAATGAAATTCATTCTTTTGTATTAAAGAGAGAAATCGAGAGAGAGAGTGTATGGAGCTTGCATGTGCATCCAACAAAGAGAATAAACATGATGACATGTAGTATTGGAAATTGGAAATGTTTTAAGTGATTGATAGATAGTTGATGTGATGTGGTTTGCATGTAATCTTTTGGTAAGATTGCTAAGAAGACATAATGATGATAATTAGTATTGGGAATTGGAGAGAGATGGGAGAGGGGTGATGAGGTGGCGTGAGAGGGAGAGAGGTGACGACACTTGTCCTCGTCGTGTCGTTACGGGTATTAATTACCCGGTCGTAAAGGTTTTCCGGATAAAACGATTCGTATTAATTCTTTTATGCTATAAACGAGTCTAATCTCTCCTCGTCTCATTTCCGACACTAAAACATCTCAATCCTATTTCACGTCTCAATTAAAAGATTAACGGTTCCGATCATTTAGTCTTTTAAATCTTAAAAGAATTTAATCGGCTTGTTAATTCGTTTTTAATCTTTAAAAGATTAATTCCTCATTACTCTTTCTCAATTTATCTCGGATAAGCTCTTATCCTATCTCAATGACCTTAAAAGAAATTCTAGGTTCAAAGACCTTAATTCAACTTTATTCTAAGTTCATTAGCGTAAAGAAATTCCTCGGCGATCAACATTATTCAATTTCAATTAAACAAACTCTTCGGGATTTTTCTGGAAATTAATCTCATACTCATTCTCATATAAATGAACTCAACATATTCATCACATTATCATTTCAAGAAATTGAAAAGATAAATTCACACAATAACACATAAGACATTCCAGACGTTTTACTCATTTCTCTTTATTTTAAAAGAAAATTTTTATTCCACAAATCTCATCTTTTAACTTACTTGGTTAGTTATTACGCTCTCTAAAGGTAAAAAAGCTCGGGGTAACACAAAAATCATCTCATTCGGACAAGTACAAGTGCCAAAACAATGTATATTTCCGTTTCCAAAGCTTTTTCGGGGCTAAAAGTCACCCCTCAAAACATGAACCCTAAGAATATTCAGCCCGAACACTTTGAAACTTCTACTAAATGTTATCCTCGTATAAAAATCACCACGGCGAAAAAATTAGCTCATTCGGACAAGCATAAGTGCCTAATCAAAGTATTTTTCCGTTTCTAGAGCTTTTTTCGGGCCTACCTTAAAAGATGAACTCTAAGAACCGTTAACCCAAATGCTTTGAAATCTCTTCCACATGTTATTCACATATAATAATCACAATGGAGAAAAATTCAGCTCGTTCGGAAAAGTACAAGTGACAAAACAATGTATTTTTCTGTTTCTAAAGCCTTTTCGGGGCTAAAAGTCACCCCTCAAAACATGAACCTTAAGAACCGTTAACCCGAACACTTTGAAATTTCTACCACATGTTATCCTAGTACAAGAATCATAATGGCACAAAAATCAGCTTAATCGGACAAGTACAAGTGCCAAAACAATGTATTTTTCCTTTTTCAAAGCTTTTTCTAGGCTAAAAGTCACCCCTCAAAACATGAGCCCTAAGAACTGTTAATCCAAATGCTTTGAAACTTTTACCACATGTTATCCTAATATAAAAATCAAAATGGCGCTAAAATCAGCTCATTCGGACAAGTACAAGTGCCAAAACAATGTATATTTCCGTTTCCAAAGCTTTTTCGGGGCTAAAAGTCACCCCTCAAAACATGAACCCCAAGAATATTCAGCCCGAACACATTGAAACTTCTACTACATGTTATTCTCGTATAAAAATCACAACTGCGAAAAAATTGGCTCATTCGGACAAGCACAAGTGCCTAATCAAATTATTTTTCCGTTTCCATAGCTTTTTTTCGGGGCTACATTAAAATATGAACTCTAAGAACGGTTAACCCGAATGCTTTGAAATCTCTACAACATGTTATTCTCATATAATAATCAAAATAGAGAAAAATTCAGCTCGTTCGGAAAAGTACAAGTGACAAAACAATGTATTTTTCTGTTTCCAAAGCTTTTTCGGGGCTAAAAGTCACCCCTCAAAACATGAAACCTAAGAACCGTTAACCCGAACACTTTGAAACTTCTACCACATGTTGTCCTAGTATAAGAATCATAATGGCACAAAAATCAGCTAAATCGGACATGTACAAGTGACAAAACAATAAATTTTTCCTTTTCCAAAGCTTTTTCTAGGATAAAAGTCACCCCTCAAAACATGAGCCCTAAGAACTGTTAATCCGAATGCTTTGAAACTTCTACCACATGTTATCCTCGTATAAATATCACAACGGCAAAAAAACCGGCTCATTCGGTCAAGTACAAGTACCAAAACAAAGTATTTTTCTGTTTCCATAACTTTTTCGGGGCTAAAAGTCACCCTTCAAAACATGAACCCTAAGAACCGTTAACCCGAACACTTTGAAATTTCTACCACATGTTATCCTAGTATAAGAATCATAATGGCACAAAAATCAGCTTACCCGGACAAGTACAAGTGCCAAAACAATGTATTTTTCAATTTCCAAAGCTTTTTCTAGGCTAAAAGTCATCCCTTAAAACATGAGCCCTAAGAACTGTTAATCCGAATGCTTTGAAACTTCTACCACATGTTATCCTCATATAAAAATCAAAATGGCGCTAAAATCAGCTAATTCGGACAACTAAAAGTGCCAAAACAATGTATATTTTCGTTTCCAAAGCTTTTTCGGGGCTAAAAGTCACCCCTTAAAACATGAACTCCGAGAATATTCAGCCCGAACACTTTGAAACTTCTACTACATGTTATCCTCGTAAAAAATCACAACGGCGAAAAAATCGGCTCATTCGGACAAGCACAAGTGCTAAATCAAAGTATTTTTCCGTTTCTAGAGCTTTTTTTGGGGCTACCTTAAAACATGAACTCTAAGAACCGTTAACCCTAATGCTTCGAAATCTCTACCACATTTTATTCTCATATAATAATCAAAATGGAGAAAAATTCAACTCGTTCGGAAAAGTACAAGTGACAAAACAATGTATTTTTCTGTTTCCAAAGCTTTTTCGGGGCTAAAAGTCACCCCTCAAAACATGAACCCTAAGAACCGTTATCCCGAACACTTTGAAATTTCTACCACATGTTATCCTAGTATAAGAATCATAATGGCACAAAAATCAGCTTAATCGGACAAGTACAAGTGCCAAGACAATGTATTTTTCCTTTTCCAAAGCTTTTTCTAGGCTAAAAGTCACCCCTCAAAACATGAGCCCTAAGAACAATTATTCCGAATGCTTTAAAACTTCTACCACATATTATCCTCATATAAAAATCAAAATGGCGCTAAAATCAACTCATTCGGACAAGTACAAGTGCCAAAACAACGTATATTTCCGTTTCCAAAGCTTTTTCGGGGCTAAAAGTCACCCCTCAAAACATGAACCCCAAGAATATTCTGCCCGAACACTTTGAAACTTCTACTACATGTTATCCTCGTATAAAAATCACAACGGCGAAAAAATCGGCTCATTTGGAAAAGCACAAGTGCCAAATCAAAGTATTTTTCCGTTTCTAGAGCTTTTTTTGGGGCTACCTTAAAACATGAACTCTAAGAACCGTTAACCCTAATGCTTTGAAATCTCTAACACATATTATTCTAATATAATAATCACAATGGAGAAAAATTCAGCTCGTTGGGAAAAGTACAAGTGACAAAACAATATATTTTTGCGTTTCCAAAGCTTTTTCGGGGCTAAAAGTCACCCCTCAAAACATAAACCCTAAGAACCGTTAACCCGAACGCTTTGCAACTTCTACCACATGTTATCCTCGTATAAAAATCACAACGGAAAAAAAACCGGCTCATTCGGTCAAGTACAAGTCCCAAAACAAAGTATTTTTCTGTTTCCAACGCTTTTTCGGGGCTAAAAGTCACCCCTCAAAACATGAACCCTAAGAACCGTTAAACCGAACACCTTGAAATTTCTACCATATGTTATCCTAATATAAGAATCATAATGGTACAAAAATCAGCTTACTCGGACAAGTACAAGTGGCAACATATTGTATTTTTCCGTTTCCAAAGCTTTTTCTAGGCTATAAGTCACCCCTCAAAACATGAGCCCTAAGAACTGTTAATCCGAATGCTTTGAAACTTCTATCACATGTTATCCTCATATAAAAATCAAAATGACGCTAAAATCAGCTCATTCGGACAAGTACAAGTGCCAAAACAATGTATATTTCCATTTCCAAAGCTTTTTCGGGGCTAAAAGTCACCCCTCAAAACATGAACCCCAAGAATATTCAGCCCGAACACTTTAAAACTTCTATTACATGTTATCCTCGTATAAAAATCACCACGGCGAAAAAATCAGCTCATTCGGACAAGCACAAGTGCCAAATCAAAGTATTTTTCCGTTTCCAGAGCTTTTTTCGGTGCTACCTTAAAACATGAACTCAAAGAACCGTTAACCCGAATGCTTTAAAATCTCTACCACATGTTATTCTCATATAATAATCACAATGGAGAAAAATTCAGCTCATTCGGAAAAGTACAAGTGACAAAACAATGTATTTTTTCGTTTCTAATGCTTTTCGGGGTTAAAAGTCACCCCTCAAAACATGAACCCTAAGAACCGTTAACCCGAACACTTTGAAATTTCTACCACATGTTATCCTAGTATAAGAATCTTAATGGCACAAAAATCAGCTTAATCGGATAAGTACATGTGCCAAAACAATGTATTTTTCCTTTTCCAAAGCTTTTTCTAGGCTAAAAGTCACCCCTCAAAACATGAGCCCTAAGAACTGTTAATCCGAATGCTTTGAAACTTCTACCACATGTTCTCCGCATATAAAAATCAAAATGGCGCTAAAATCAGCTCATTCGGACAAGTACAAGTGCCAAAACAATGTATATTTCCGTTTCCAAAGCATTTTCGGGGCTAAAAGTCACCCCTCAAAATATGAACCCAAACAATATTCAGCCCGAACACTTTGAAACTTCACTACATGTTATCCTCGTAAAAAATCACAACGGCGAAAAAATCGGCTCATTCGGACAACCACAAGTGTTAAATCAAAGTATTTTTCCGTTTCCAGAGCTTTTTTCGGGGCTACCTTAAAATATGAACTCTAAGAACCGTTAACCCTAATGCTTCGAAATCTCTACCACATGTTATTCTCATATAATAATCAAAATGGAGAAAAATTCAGCTCGTTCGGAAAAGTACAAGTGACAAAACAATGTATTTTTCCGTTTCTAAAGCTTTTTCGGGGCTAAAAGTCCCCCCTCAAAACATGAACCTTAAGAACCGTTAACCCGAACACTTTGAAATTTCTACCACATGTTATCCTAGTACAAGAATCATAATGGCACAAAAATCAGCTTAATCGGACAAGTACAAGTGCCAAAACAATGTATTTTTCCTTTTCCAAAGCTTTTTCTAGGCTAAAAGTCACCCCTCAAAACATGAGCTCTAAGAATAGTTAATCCGAATGCTTTGAAACTTCTACCACATATTATCCTCATATAAAAATCAAAATGGCACTAAAATCAGCTCATTCGGACAAGTACAAGTGCCAAAACAATGTATATTTCCGTTTCCAAAGTTTTTTCGGGGCTAAAAGTCACCCCTAAAAACATGAACCCCGAGAATATTCAGCCCGAACACTTTTAAACTTCTACTACATGTTATCCTCGTATAAAAATCACAATGGCGAAAAAATCAGCTCATTCGGACAAGCACAAGTGCCAAATCAAAGTATTTTTCCGTTTCTAGAGCTTTTTTCGGGGCTACCTTAAAACATGAACTCTAAGAACCGTTAACCCTAATGCTTCGAAATCTCTACCACATGTTATTCTCATATAATAATCAAAATGGAGAAAAATTCAGCTCATTCGGAAAAGTACAAGTGACAAAACAATGTATTTTTCATTTCCAAAGCTTTTTCGGGGCTAAAAGTCACCCCTCAAAACATGAACCCTAAGAACCGTTATCCCGAACACTTTGAAATTTCTTCCACATGTTATCCTAGTATAAGAATCATAATGGCACAATAATCAGCTTAACCGGACAAGTACAAGTGCCAAAACAATGTATTTTACCTTTTCCAAAGCTTTTTCTAGGCTAAAAAAGTCACCCCTCAAAACATGAGTTTTAAGAACTGTTAATCCGAATGCTTTGAAACTTCTATCACATGTTGTCCACTTATAAAAATCAAAATGGCGCTAAAATCAGCTCATTCGGACAAGTACAAGTGCCAAAACAATGTATATTTCCGTTTCCAAAGCATTTTCGGGGCTAAAAGTCACCCCTCAAAACATGAACCCAAAGAATATTCAGCCCGAACACTTTGAAACTTCTACTACATGTTATACTCGTTATAAATCACCACGGCGAAAAAATCAGCTCATTCGGACAAGCACAAGTGCCAAATCAAAGTATTTTTCCGTTTCCAGAGCATTTTTCGGGGCTACCTTAAAACATGAACTCAAAGAACCGTTAACCCGAATAGTTTGAAATCTCTACCACATGTTATTCTCATATAATAATCACAATGGAGAAAAATTCAGCTCGTTCGAAAAAGTACAAGTGACAAAACAATGTATTTTTCCGTTTCTAAAGCTTTTTCGGGGCTAAAAGTCAACCCTCAAAACATGAACCCTTAGAACCGTTAACCCGAATTCTTTGAAATTTCTACCACATGTTATCCTAGTATAAGAATCATAATGGCACAAAAATCAGATTAATCGGACAAGTACAAGTGCCAAAACAATGTATTTTTCCGTTTCTAAAGCTTTTTCGGGGCTAAAAGTCACCCCTCAAAACTTGAACCCTAAGAACCGTTAACCCGAACACTTTGAAATTTCTACCACATGTTATCCAAGTATAAGAATCATAATGACACAAAAATCAGCTTAATTGGACAAGTACAAGTGCCAAAACAATGTATTTTTCCGTTTCCAAAAGTTTTTCTAGGCTAAAAGTCACCCCTCAAAACATGAGCCCTAAGAACTGTTAATCCGAATGCTTTGAAACTTCTACCACATGTTATGCGCATATAAAAATCAATATGGTGCTAAAATCAGCTCATTCGGACAAGTACAAGTGCCAAAACAATGTATATTTTCGTTTCCAAAGCTTTTTCGGGGCTAAAAGTCACCCCTCAAAACATGAACCCCAAGAATATTCAGCCCGAACACTTTGAAACTTCTACTACATGTTATTCTCGTATAAAAATCACAACTGCGAAAAAATCGGCTCATTCGGACAAGCACAAGTGCCTAATCAAATTATTTTTCCGTTTCCATAGCTTTTTTTCGGGGCTACATTAAAATATGAACTCTAAGAACGGTTAACCCGAATGCTTTGAAATCTCTACCACGTATTATTCTAATATAATAATCACAATGGAGAAAAATTCAGCTCGTTCGGAAAAGTACAAGTGACAAAACAATATATTTTTGCGTTTCCAAAGCTTTTTCGGGGCTAAAAGTCACCCCTCAAAACATAAACCCTAAGAACTGTTAACCCGAACGCTTTGCAACTTCTACCACATGTTATCCTCGTATAAAAATCACAACGGCAAAAAAAACCGGCTCATTCGGTCAAGTACAAGTGCCAAAACAAAGTATTTTTCCGTTTCCAACGCTTTTTCGGGGCTAAAAGTCACCACTCAAAACATGAACCCTAAGAACCGTTAGCCCGAACACTTTGAAATTTCTACCATATGTTATCCTAATATAAGAATCATAATGGTACAAAAATCAGCTTACTCGGACAAGTACAAGTGCAATTGTATTTTTCCGTTTCCAAAGCTTTTTCTAGGCTATAAGTCACCCCTCAAAACATGAGCCCTAAGAACTGTTAATCCGAATGCTTTGAAACTTCTACCACATGTCATCCTCATATAAAAATCAAAATGGCGCTAAAATCAGCTCATTCGGACAAGTACAAGTGCCAAGACAACGTATAATTTCCGTTTCCAAAGCTTTTTCGGGGCTAAAAGTCACCCCTCAAAACATAAACCACAAGAATATTCAGCCCGAACACTTTTAAACTTCTACTACATGTTATCCTCGTATAAAAATCACAATGGCGAAAAAATCAGCTCATTCGGACAAGCACAAGTGCCAAATCAAAGTATTTTTCCGTTTCTAGAGCTTTTTTCGGGGCTACCTTAAAACATGAACTCTAAGAACCGTTAACCCTAATGCTTCGAAATCTCTACCACATGTTATTCTCATATAATAATCAAAATGGAGAAAAATTCAGCTCATTCGGAAAAGTACAAGTGACAAAACAATGTATTTTTCTGTTTCCAAAGCTTTTTCGGGGCTAAAAGTCACCCCTCAAAACATGAACCCTAAGAACCATTATCCCGAACACTTTGAAATTTCTTCCACATGTTATCCTAGGATAAGAATCATAATGGCACAATAATCAGCTTAACCGGACAAGTACAAGTGCCAAAACAATGTATTTTACCTTTTCCAAAGCTTTTTCTAGGCTAAAAAAGTCACCCCTCAAAACATGAGTTTTAAGAACTGTTAATCCGAATGCTTTGAAACTTCTATCACATGTTGTCCGCTTATAAAAATCAAAATGGCGCTAAAATCAGCTCATTCGGACAAGTACAAGTGCCAAAACAATGTATATTTCCGTTTCCAAAGCATTTTCGGGGCTAAAAGTCACCCCTCAAAACATGAACCCAAAGAATATTCAGCCCGAACACTTTGAAACTTCTACTACATGTTATACTCGTTATAAATCACCACGGCGAAAAAATCAGCTCATTCGGACAAGCACAAGTGCCAAATCAAAGTATTTTTCCGTTTCCAGAGCTTTTTTCGGGGCAACCTTAAAACATGAACTCTAAGAACTGTTAACCCGATTGCTTTGAAATCTCTTCCACATGTTATTCTCATATAATAATCACAATGGAGAAAAATTCAGCTCGTTCGGAAAAGTACAAGTGACAAAACAATGTATTTTTCCGTTTCTAAAGCTTTTTCATGGCTAAAAGTCAACCCTCAAAACATGAACCCTAAGAACCGTTAACCCGAACATTTTGAAATTTCTGCCACATGTTATCCTAGTACAAGAATCATAATGGCACAAAAATCAGCTTAATCGGACAAGTACAAGTGCCAAAACAATGTATTTTTCCTTTTCCAAAGCTTTTTCTAGGCTAAAAGTCACCCCTCAAAACATGAGCTCTAAGAACAGTTAATCCGAATGCTTTGAAACTTCTACCACATATTATCCTCATATAAAAATCAAAATGGCGCTAAAATCAGCTCATTCGGACAAGTACAAGTGCCAAAACAATGTATATTTCCGTTTCCAAAGCTTTTTCGGGGATAAAAGTCACCCCTCAAAACATGAACCCCAAGAATATTCTGCCCGAACACTTTGAAACTTCTACTACCTGTTATCCTCGTATAAAAATCACAACGGCGAAAAAATCGGTTCATTTGGACAAGCACAAGTGCCAAATAAAAGTATTTTTCCGTTTCTAGAGCTTTTTTCGGGGCTACCTTAAAACATGAACTCTAAGAACCGTTAACCCTAATGCTTTGAAAGCTCTACCACATATTATTCTAATATAATAATCACAATGGAGAAAAATTCAGCTCGTTCGGAAAAGTACAAGTGACAAAACAATATATTTTTGCGTTTCCAAAGTTTTATCGGGGCTAAAAGTCACCCCTCAAAACATGAACCCTAAGAACCGTTAACCCGAACACTTTGAAATTTCTACCACATGTTATCCTAGTATAAGAATCATAATGGCACAAAAATCAGATTAATCGGACAAGTACAAGTGCCAAAACAATGTATTTTTCCGTTTCCAAAACTTTTTCTAGGCTAAAAGTCACCCCTCAAAACATGAGCCCTAAGAACTGTTAATCCGAATGCTTTGAAACTTCTACCACATGTTATCCTAGTATAAAAATCATAATGGCACAAAAATCAGCTTACTCGGACAAGTACAAGTGCCAAAACAATGTATTTTTCGGTTTCCAAAGCTTTTTCTAGGCTAAAAGTCACCCCTCAAAATATGAGCCCTAAGAACTGTTAATCCGAATGCTTTGAAACTTCTACCACATGTTATCCTCAAATAAAAATAAAAATGGCGCTAAAATCAGCTCATTCGGACAAGTACAAGTGCCAAAACAATGTATATTTCCGTTTCCAAAGCTTTTTCGGGGCTAAAAGTTACCCCTCAAAACATGAACCCCAAGAATATTCAGCCCGAACACTTTGAAACTTCTACTACATGTTATCCTCGTATAAAAATCACAACGGCGAAAAAATCGGCTCATTCGGACAAGCACAAATGCCAAATCAAAGTATTTTTTTCCGTTTCTAGAGCTTTTTTCGGGGCTACCTTAAAATATGAACTCTAAGAACCGTTAACCCGAATGCTTTGAAATCTCTACCACATGTGATTCTCATATAATAATCACAATGGAGAAAAATTCAGTTCGTTCGAAAAAGTACAAGTGACAAAACAATGTATTTTTCCGTTTCTAAAGCTTTTTTGGGGCTAAAAGTCACCCCTCAAATCTTGAACGCTTAGAACCGTTAACCCGAACACTTTGAAATTTCTACCACATGTTATCCAAGTATAAGAATCATAATGACACAAAAATAAGCTTAATTGGACAAGTACAAGTGCCAAAACAATGTATTTTTCCGTTTCCAAAAGTTTTTCTAGGCTAAAAGTCACCCCTCAAAACATGAGCCCTAAGAACTGTTAATCCGAATGCTTTGAAACTTCTACCACATGTTCTCCGCATATAAAAATCAAAATGGCGCTAAAATCAGCTCATTCGGACAAGTACAAGTGCCAAAACAATGTATATTTTCGTTTCCAAAGCTTTTTCGGGGCTAAAAGTCACCCCTCAAAACATGAACCCCAAGAATATTCAGTCCGAACACTTTGAAACTTCTACTATATGTTATCCTCGTATAAAAATCACAACGGCGAAAAAATCGGCTCATTCGAACAAGCACAAATGCCAAATCAAAGTATTTTTCCGTTTCTAGAGCTTTTTTCGGGGCTACCTTAAAACATGAACTCAAAGAACCGTTAACCCGAATGCTTTGAAATCTCTACCAAATGTTATTCTCATATAAAAATCACAATGGAGAAAAATTCAGCTCGTTTGAAAAAGTACAAGTGACAAAACAATGTATTTTTCTGTTTCTAAAGCTTTTTCGGGGCTAAAAGTCAACCCTCAAAACATGAACCCTAAGAATATTCAGCCCGAACACTTTGAAACTTCTACTACATGTTATCCTCGTATAAAAATCACAACGGCGAAAAAATCGGCTCATTCGGTCAAGCACAAATGCCAAATCAAAGTATTTTTCCGTTTCTAGAGCTTTTTTCGGGGCTACCTAAAAACATGAACTCTAAGAACCGTTAACCCGAATGCTTTGAAATCTCTACCACATGTTATTCTCATATAATAATCACAATGGAGAAAAATTCAGTTCGTTCGAAAAAGTACAAGTGACAAAACAATGTAATTTTACGTTTCTAAAGCTTTTTCGGGGCTAAAAGTCACCCCTCAAAACTTGAACCGTAAGAACCGTTAACCCGAACACTTTGAAATTTATACCACATGTTATCCAAGTATAAGAATCACAATGGCACAAAAATTAGCTTAATTGGACAAGTATAAGTGCCAAAACAATGTATTTTTCCGTTTGCAAAACTTTTTCTAAGGTAAAAGTCACCCCTCAAAACATGAGCCCTAATAACTGTTAATCCGAATGCTTTGAAACTTCTATCACATGTTATTCTCGTATAAATATCACAACGGCAAAAAAACCGACTCATTCGGTCAAGTACAAGTGCCAAAACAGAGTATTTTTCCATTTCCAAAGCTTTTTCGGAGCTAAAAGTCACCCCTCAAAACATGAACCCTAAGAACCGTTAACCCGAACACTTTGAAATTTCTACCACATGTTATCCTAGTATAAGAATCATAATGGCACAAAAATCAGCTTACTCGGACAAGTACAAGTGCCAAAACAATGTGTTTTTCCGTTTCCAAAGCTTTTTCTAGGCTAAAAGTCACCCCTCAAAATATGAGCCCTAAGAACTGTTAATCCGAATGCTTTGAAACTTCTACCACATGTTATCTTCAAATAAAAATAAAAATGGCGCTAAAATCAGCTCATTCGGACAAGTACAAGTGCCAAAACAATGTATATTTCCGTTTCCAAAGCTTTTTCGGAGCTAAAAGTTACCCCTCAAAACATGAACCCCAAGAATATTCAGCCCGAACACTTTGAAACTTCTACTACATGTTATCCTCGTATAAAAATCACAACGGTGAAAAAATCGGCTCATTCGGACAAGCACAAATGCCAAATCAAAGTATTTTTTTCCGTTTCTAGAGCTTTTTTCGGGGCTACCTTAAAATATGAACTCTAAGAACCGTTAACCCGAATGCTTTGAAATCTCTACCACATGTGATTCTCATATAATAATCACAATGGAGAAAAATTCAGTTCGTTCGAAAAAGTACAAGTGACAAAACAATGTATTTTTCCGTTTCTAAAGCTTTTTTGGGGCTAAAAGTCACCCCTCAAAACTTGAACGCTTAGAACCGTTAACCCGAACACTTTGAAATTTCTACCACATGTTATCCAAGTATAAGAATCATAATGGTACAAAAATCAGCTTACTCGGACAAGTACAAGTGCCAAAATATTGTATTTTTCCGTTTCCAATGCTTTTTCTAGGCTATAAGTCACCCCTCAAAACAGGAGCCCTAAGAACTGTTAATCTGAATGCTTTGAAACTTCTACCACATGTTATCCTCATATAAAAATCAAAATGACGCAAAAATCAGCTCATTTGGACAAGTACAAGTGCCAAAACAATGTATATTTCCGTTTCCAAAGCTTTTTCAGGGCTAAGAGTCACCACTCAAAACATGAACCCCAAGAATATTCAGCCCGAATACTTTGAAACTTCTACTACATGTTAACCTCGTATTAAAATCACAACGGCGAAAAAATCGGCTCATACGGACAAGCACGAGTGCTAAATCAAAGTATTTTTCCGTTTTCAGAGCTTTTTTCGGGGTTACCTTAAAACATGAACTCTAAGAACCGTTAACCCTAAAGTTTTGAAATCTCTACCACATGTTATTCTCATATAATAATCACAATGGAGAAAAATTCAGCTCCTTCGGAAAAGTACAAGTGACAAAACAATGTGTTTTTCCGTTTGTAAAGTTTTTTCGGGGCTAAAAGTCACCCCTCAAAACATGAACCCTAAGAACCGTTAACCCGAACACTTTAAAATTTTTACCACATGTTATCCTAGTACAAGAATCATAATGGCACAAAAATCAGCTTAATCGGACAATTACAAGTGCCAAAACAATGTATTTTTTTTTTCCAAAGCTTTTTCTAGGCTAAAAGTCACCCCTCAAAACATGAGCCCTAAGAACTGTTAATCCGAATGCTTTGAAACTTCTGCCACATGTTATCCTCATATAAAAATCAAAATGGCGCTAAAATCAGCTCATTTGGACAAGTACAAGTGCCAAAACAATGTATATTTCCGTTTCCAAAGCTTTTTCAGGGCTAAGAGTCACCACTCAAAACATGAACCCCAAGAATATTCAGCCCGAATACTTTGAAACTTCTACTACATGTTAACCTCGTATTAAAATCACAACGGCGAAAAAATCGGCTCATACGGACAAGCACGAGTGCTAAATCAAAGTATTTTTCCGTTTTCAGAGCTTTTTTCGGGGTTACCTTAAAACATGAACTCTAAGAACCGTTAACCCTAAAGTTTTGAAATCTCTACCACATGTTATTCTCATATAATAATCACAATGGAGAAAAATTCAGCTCGTTCGGAAAAGTACAAGTGCCAAAACAATGTGTTTTTCCGTTTCTAAAGTTTTTTCGGGGCTAAAAGTCACCCCTCAAAACATGAACCCTAAGAACCGTTAACCCGAACACTTTAAAATTTTTACCACATGTTATCCTAGTACAAGAATCATAATGGCACAAAAATCAGCTTAATCGGACAATTACAAGTGCCAAAACAATGTATTTTTCCTTTTCCAAAGCTTTTTCTAGGCTAAAAGTCACCCCTCAAAATATGAGCCCTAAGAACTGTTAATCCGAATGCTTTGAAACTTCTACCACATGTTATCTTCAAATAAAAATAAAAATGGCGCTAAAATCAGCTCATTCGGACAAGTACAAGTGCCAAAACAATGTATATTTCCGTTTCCAAAGCTTTTTCGGGGCTAAAAGTTACCCCTCAAAACATGAACCCCAAGAATTTTCAGCCCGAACACTTTGAAACTTCTACTACATGTTATCCTCATATAAAAATCACAACGGCGAAAAAATCGGCTCATTCGGACAAGCACAAATGCCAAATCAAAGTATTTTTTTCCGTTTCTAGAGCTTTTTTCGGGGCTACCTTAAAATATGAACTCTAAGAACCGTTAACCCGAATGCTTTGAAATCTCTACCACATGTGATTCTCATATAATAATCACAATGGAGAAAAATTCAGTTCGTTCGAAAAAGTACAAGTGACAAAACAATGTATTTTTCCGTTTCTAAAGCTTTTTTGGGGCTAAAAGTCACCCCTCAAAACTTGAACGCTTAGAACCGTTAACCCGAACACTTTGAAATTTCTACCACATGTTATCCAAGTATAAGAATCATAATGGTACAAAAATCAGCTTACTCGGACAAGTACAAGTGCCAAAATATTGTATTTTTCCGTTTCCAATGCTTTTTCTAGGCTATAAGTCACCCCTCAAAACAGGAGCCCTAAGAACTGTTAATCTGAATGCTTTGAAACTTCTACCACATGTTATCCTCATATAAAAATCAAAATGACGCAAAAATCAGCTCATTTGGACAAGTACAAGTGCCAAAACAATGTATATTTCCGTTTCCAAAGCTTTTTCAGGGCTAAGAGTCACCACTCAAAACATGAACCCCAAGAATATTCAGCCCGAATACTTTGAAACTTCTACTACATGTTAACCTCGTATTAAAATCACAACGGCGAAAAAATCGGCTCATACGGACAAGCACGAGTGCTAAATCAAAGTATTTTTCCGTTTTCAGAGCTTTTTTCGGGGTTACCTTAAAACATGAACTCTAAGAACCGTTAACCCTAAAGTTTTGAAATCTCTACCACATGTTATTCTCATATAATAATCACAATGGAGAAAAATTCAGCTCCTTCGGAAAAGTACAAGTGACAAAACAATGTGTTTTTCCGTTTCTAAAGTTTTTTCGGGGCTAAAAGTCACCCCTCAAAACATGAACCCTAAGAACCGTTAACCCGAACACTTTAAAATTTTTACCACATGTTATCCTAGTACAAGAATCATAATGGCACAAAAATCAGCTTAATCGGACAATTACAAGTGCCAAAACAATGTATTTTTTTTTTCCAAAGCTTTTTCTAGGCTAAAAGTCACCCCTCAAAACATGAGCCCTAAGAACTGTTAATCCGAATGCTTTGAAACTTCTGCCACATGTTATCCTCATATAAAAATCAAAATGGCGCTAAAATCAGCTCATTTGGACAAGTACAAGTGCCAAAACAATGTATATTTCCGTTTCCAAAGCTTTTTCAGGGCTAAGAGTCACCACTCAAAACATGAACCCCAAGAATATTCAGCCCGAATACTTTGAAACTTCTACTACATGTTAACCTCGTATTAAAATCACAACGGCGAAAAAATCGGCTCATACGGACAAGCACGAGTGCTAAATCAAAGTATTTTTCCGTTTTCAGAGCTTTTTTCGGGGTTACCTTAAAACATGAACTCTAAGAACCGTTAACCCTAAAGTTTTGAAATCTCTACCACATGTTATTCTCATATAATAATCACAATGGAGAAAAATTCAGCTCGTTCGGAAAAGTACAAGTGCCAAAACAATGTGTTTTTCCGTTTCTAAAGTTTTTTCGGGGCTAAAAGTCACCCCTCAAAACATGAACCCTAAGAACCGTTAACCCGAACACTTTAAAATTTTTACCACATGTTATCCTAGTACAAGAATCATAATGGCACAAAAATCAGCTTAATCGGACAATTACAAGTGCCAAAACAATGTATTTTTCCTTTTCCAAAGCTTTTTCTAGGCTAAAAGTCACCCCTCAAAATATGAGCCCTAAGAACTGTTAATCCGAATGCTTTGAAACTTCTACCACATGTTATCTTCAAATAAAAATAAAAATGGCGCTAAAATCAGCTCATTCGGACAAGTACAAGTGCCAAAACAATGTATATTTCCGTTTCCAAAGCTTTTTCGGGGCTAAAAGTTACCCCTCAAAACATGAACCCCAAGAATTTTCAGCCCGAACACTTTGAAACTTCTACTACATGTTATCCTCATATAAAAATCACAACGGCGAAAAAATCGGCTCATTCGGACAAGCACAAATGCCAAATCAAAGTATTTTTTTCCGTTTCTAGAGCTTTTTTCGGGGCTACCTTAAAATATGAACTCTAAGAACCGTTAACCCGAATGCTTTGAAATCTCTACCACATGTGATTCTCATATAATAATCACAATGGAGAAAAATTCAGTTCGTTCGAAAAAGTACAAGTGACAAAACAATGTATTTTTCCGTTTCTAAAGCTTTTTTGGGGCTAAAAGTCACCCCTCAAAACTTGAACGCTTAGAACCGTTAACCCGAACACTTTGAAATTTCTACCACATGTTATCCAAGTATAAGAATCATAATGGTACAAAAATCAGCTTACTCGGACAAGTACAAGTGCCAAAATATTGTATTTTTCCGTTTCCAATGCTTTTTCTAGGCTATAAGTCACCCCTCAAAACAGGAGCCCTAAGAACTGTTAATCTGAATGCTTTGAAACTTCTACCACATGTTATCCTCATATAAAAATCAAAATGACGCAAAAATCAGCTCATTTGGACAAGTACAAGTGCCAAAACAATGTATATTTCCGTTTCCAAAGCTTTTTCAGGGCTAAGAGTCACCACTCAAAACATGAACCCCAAGAATATTCAGCCCGAATACTTTGAAACTTCTACTACATGTTAACCTCGTATTAAAATCACAACGGCGAAAAAATCGGCTCATACGGACAAGCACGAGTGCTAAATCAAAGTATTTTTCCGTTTTCAGAGCTTTTTTCGGGGTTACCTTAAAACATGAACTCTAAGAACCGTTAACCCTAAAGTTTTGAAATCTCTACCACATGTTATTCTCATATAATAATCACAATGGAGAAAAATTCAGCTCCTTCGGAAAAGTACAAGTGACAAAACAATGTGTTTTTCCGTTTCTAAAGTTTTTTCGGGGCTAAAAGTCACCCCTCAAAACATGAACCCTAAGAACCGTTAACCCGAACACTTTAAAATTTTTACCACATGTTATCCTAGTACAAGAATCATAATGGCACAAAAATCAGCTTAATCGGACAATTACAAGTGCCAAAACAATGTATTTTTTTTTTCCAAAGCTTTTTCTAGGCTAAAAGTCACCCCTCAAAACATGAGCCCTAAGAACTGTTAATCCGAATGCTTTGAAACTTCTGCCACATGTTATCCTCATATAAAAATCAAAATGGCGCTAAAATCAGCTCATTTGGACAAGTACAAGTGCCAAAACAATGTATATTTCCGTTTCCAAAGCTTTTTCAGGGCTAAGAGTCACCACTCAAAACATGAACCCCAAGAATATTCAGCCCGAATACTTTGAAACTTCTACTACATGTTAACCTCGTATTAAAATCACAACGGCGAAAAAATCGGCTCATACGGACAAGCACGAGTGCTAAATCAAAGTATTTTTCCGTTTTCAGAGCTTTTTTCGGGGTTACCTTAAAACATGAACTCTAAGAACCGTTAACCCTAAAGTTTTGAAATCTCTACCACATGTTATTCTCATATAATAATCACAATGGAGAAAAATTCAGCTCGTTCGGAAAAGTACAAGTGCCAAAACAATGTGTTTTTCCGTTTCTAAAGTTTTTTCGGGGCTAAAAGTCACCCCTCAAAACATGAACCCTAAGAACCGTTAACCCGAACACTTTAAAATTTTTACCACATGTTATCCTAGTACAAGAATCATAATGGCACAAAAATCAGCTTAATCGGACAATTACAAGTGCCAAAACAATGTATTTTTCCTTTTCCAAAGCTTTTTCTAGGCTAAAAGTCACCCCTCAAAATATGAGCCCTAAGAACTGTTAATCCGAATGCTTTGAAACTTCTACCACATGTTATCTTCAAATAAAAATAAAAATGGCGCTAAAATCAGCTCATTCGGACAAGTACAAGTGCCAAAACAATGTATATTTCCGTTTCCAAAGCTTTTTCGGGGCTAAAAGTTACCCCTCAAAACATGAACCCCAAGAATTTTCAGCCCGAACACTTTGAAACTTCTACTACATGTTATCCTCATATAAAAATCACAACGGCGAAAAAATCGGCTCATTCGGACAAGCACAAATGCCAAATCAAAGTATTTTTTTCCGTTTCTAGAGCTTTTTTCGGGGCTACCTTAAAATATGAACTCTAAGAACCGTTAACCCGAATGCTTTGAAATCTCTACCACATGTGATTCTCATATAATAATCACAATGGAGAAAAATTCAGTTCGTTCGAAAAAGTACAAGTGACAAAACAATGTATTTTTCCGTTTCTAAAGCTTTTTTGGGGCTAAAAGTCACCCCTCAAAACTTGAACGCTTAGAACCGTTAACCCGAACACTTTGAAATTTCTACCACATGTTATCCAAGTATAAGAATCATAATGGTACAAAAATCAGCTTACTCGGACAAGTACAAGTGCCAAAATATTGTATTTTTCCGTTTCCAATGCTTTTTCTAGGCTATAAGTCACCCCTCAAAACAGGAGCCCTAAGAACTGTTAATCTGAATGCTTTGAAACTTCTACCACATGTTATCCTCATATAAAAATCAAAATGACGCAAAAATCAGCTCATTTGGACAAGTACAAGTGCCAAAACAATGTATATTTCCGTTTCCAAAGCTTTTTCAGGGCTAAGAGTCACCACTCAAAACATGAACCCCAAGAATATTCAGCCCGAATACTTTGAAACTTCTACTACATGTTAACCTCGTATTAAAATCACAACGGCGAAAAAATCGGCTCATACGGACAAGCACGAGTGCTAAATCAAAGTATTTTTCCGTTTTCAGAGCTTTTTTCGGGGTTACCTTAAAACATGAACTCTAAGAACCGTTAACCCTAAAGTTTTGAAATCTCTACCACATGTTATTCTCATATAATAATCACAATGGAGAAAAATTCAGCTCCTTCGGAAAAGTACAAGTGACAAAACAATGTGTTTTTCCGTTTCTAAAGTTTTTTCGGGGCTAAAAGTCACCCCTCAAAACATGAACCCTAAGAACCGTTAACCCGAACACTTTAAAATTTTTACCACATGTTATCCTAGTACAAGAATCATAATGGCACAAAAATCAGCTTAATCGGACAATTACAAGTGCCAAAACAATGTATTTTTTTTTTCCAAAGCTTTTTCTAGGCTAAAAGTCACCCCTCAAAACATGAGCCCTAAGAACTGTTAATCCGAATGCTTTGAAACTTCTGCCACATGTTATCCTCATATAAAAATCAAAATGGCGCTAAAATCAGCTCATTTGGACAAGTACAAGTGCCAAAACAATGTATATTTCCGTTTCCAAAGCTTTTTCAGGGCTAAGAGTCACCACTCAAAACATGAACCCCAAGAATATTCAGCCCGAATACTTTGAAACTTCTACTACATGTTAACCTCGTATTAAAATCACAACGGCGAAAAAATCGGCTCATACGGACAAGCACGAGTGCTAAATCAAAGTATTTTTCCGTTTTCAGAGCTTTTTTCGGGGTTACCTTAAAACATGAACTCTAAGAACCGTTAACCCTAAAGTTTTGAAATCTCTACCACATGTTATTCTCATATAATAATCACAATGGAGAAAAATTCAGCTCGTTCGGAAAAGTACAAGTGACAAAACAATGTGTTTTTCCGTTTCTAAAGTTTTTTCGGGGCTAAAAGTCACCCCTCAAAACATGAACCCTAAGAACCGTTAACCCGAACACTTTAAAATTTTTACCACATGTTATCCTAGTACAAGAATCATAATGGCACAAAAATCAGCTTAATCGGACAATTACAAGTGCCAAAACAATGTATTTTTCCTTTTCCAAAGCTTTTTCTAGGCTAAAAGTCACCCCTCAAAATATGAGCCCTAAGAACTGTTAATCCGAATGCTTTGAAACTTCTACCACATGTTATCTTCAAATAAAAATAAAAATGGCGCTAAAATCAGCTCATTCGGACAAGTACAAGTGCCAAAACAATGTATATTTCCGTTTCCAAAGCTTTTTCGGGGCTAAAATTACCCCTCAAAACATGAACCCCAAGAATATTCAGCCCGAACACTTTGAAACTTCTACTACATGTTATCCTCATATAAAAATCACAACGGCGAAAAAATCGGCTCATTCGGACAAGCACAAATGCCAAATCAAAGTATTTTTTTCCGTTTCTAGAGCTTTTTTCGGGGCTACCTTAAAATATGAACTCTAAGAACCGTTAACCCGAATGCTTTGAAATCTCTACCACATGTGATTCTCATATAATAATCACAATGGAGAAAAATTCAGTTCGATCGAAAAAGTACAAGTGACAAAACAATGTATTTTTCCGTTTCTAAAGCTTTTTTGGGGCTAAAAGTCACCCCTCAAAACTTGAACGCTTAGAACCGTTAACCCGAACACTTTGAAATTTCTACCACATGTTATCCAAGTATAAGAATCATAATGGTACAAAAATCAGCTTACTCGGACAAGTACAAGTGCCAAAATATTGTATTTTTCCGTTTCCAATGCTTTTTCTAGGCTATAAGTCACCCCTCAAAACAGGAGCCCTAAGAACTGTTAATCTGAATGCTTTGAAACTTCTACCACATGTTATCCTCATATAAAAATCAAAATGACGCAAAAATCAGCTCATTCGTACAAGTACAAGTGCCAAAATAATGTATATTTCCATTTCCAAAGCTTTTTCGGGGCTAAAAGTCACCCCTCAAAACATGAACCCCAAGAATATTCAGTCCGAACACTTTGAAATTTCTACTATATGTTATCCTCGTATAAAAATCACAACGGCGAAAAAATCGGCTCATTCGAACAAGCACAAATGCCAAATCAAAGTATTTTTCCGTTTCTAGAGCTTTTTTCGGGGCTACCTTAAAACATGAACTCAAAGAACCGTTAACCCGAATGCTTTGAAATCTCTACCAAATGTTATTCTCATATAAAAATCACAATGGAGAAAAATTCAGCTCGTTTGAAAAAGTACAAGTGACAAAACAATGTATTTTTCTGTTTCTAAAGCTTTTTCGGGGCTAAAAGTCAACCCTCAAAACATGAACCCTAAGAATATTCAGCCCGAACACTTTGAAACTTCTACTACATGTTATCCTCGTATAAAAATCACAACGGCGAAAAAATCGGCTCATTCGGACAAGCACAAATGCCAAATCAAAGTATTTTTCCGTTTCTAGAGCTTTTTTCGGGGCTACCTAAAAACATGAACTCTAAGAACCGTTAACCCGAATGCTTTGAAATCTCTACCACATGTTATTCTCATATAATAATCACAACGGAGAAAAATTCAGTTCGTTCGAAAAAGTACAAGTGACAAAACAATGTATTTTTACGTTTCTAAAGCTTTTTCGGGGCTAAAAGTCACCCCTCAAAACTTGAACCGTAAGAACCGTTAACCCGAACACTTTGAAATTTATACCACATGTTATCCAAGTATAAGAATCATAATGGCACAAAAATCAGCTTAGTTGGACAAGTATAAGAGCCAAAACAATGTATTTTTCCGTTTGCAAAACTTTTTCTAAGGTAAAAGTCACTCCTCAAAACATGAGCCCTAAGAACTGTTAATCCGAATGCTTTGAAACTTCTATCACATGTTATTCTCGTATAAATATCACAACGGCAAAAAAACCGACTCATTCGGTCAAGTACAAGTGCCAAAACAGAGTATTTTTCCATTTCCAAAGCTTTTTCGGAGCTAAAAGTCACCCCTCAAAACATGAACCCTAAGAACCGTTAACCCGAACACTTTGAAATTTCTACCACATGTTATCCTAGTATAAGAATCATAATGGCACAAAAATCAGCTTACTCGGACAAGTACAAGTGCCAAAACAATGTGTTTTTCCGTTTCCAAAGCTTTTTCTAGGCTAAAAGTCACCCCTCAAAACATGAGCCCTAAGAACTGTTAATCCGAATGCTTTGAAACTTCTACAACATGTTATCCGCATATAAAAATCAAAATAGCGCTAAAATCAGCTCATTCGGACAAGTACAAGTGCCAAGACAACGTATAATTTCCGTTTCCAAAGCTTTTTCGGGGCTAAAAGTCACCCCTCAAAACATAAACCAAAAGAATATTCAGCCCGAACACTTTTAAACTACTACTACATGTTATCCTCGTATAAAAATCACAATTGCGAAAAAATCAGCTCATTCGGACAAGCACAAGTGCCAAATCAAAGTATTTTTCCGTTTCTAGAGCTTTTTTCGGGGCTACCTTAAAACATGAACTCTAAGAACCGACAACCCGAATGATTTGAAATCTCTACCACATGTTATTCTCATATAATAATCAAAATGGAGAAAAATTCAGCTCGTTCGGAAAAGTACAAGTAACAAAACAATGTATTTTTCTATTTCTAAAGCTTTTTCAGGGCTAAAAGTCACCCCTCAAAATATGAACCCAAAGAACCGTTAACCGGAACACTTTGAAATTTCTACCACATGTTGTCCTAGTATAAGAATCATAACGGTATAAAAATCAACTTAATCGAACAAGTACGAGTGCCAAAACAATGAATTTTTCATTTTCCAAAGCTTTTTCTAGGCTAAAAGTCACCCCTCAAAATATGAGCCCTAAGAACTGTTAATCCGAATGCTTTGAAACTTCTATCACATGTTATCCTCGTATAAAAATCAAAATGGCGCTAAAATCAGCTCATTCGGACAAGTACAAGTATCAAAACAATGTATATTTCCGTTTCCAAAGCTTTTTCGAGGCTAAAAGTCACCACTCAAAACATGAACCCCAAGAATATTCAGCCCGAACGCTTTGAAACTTCTACTACATGTTATACTCGTATTAAAATCACAACGGCGAAAAAATCGGCTCATTTGGACAAGCACAAGTGCCAAATCAAAGTATTATTCCGTTTCCAAAGCTTTTTTCGGGGCTACCTTAAAACATGAACTCTAAGAACCGTTAACCCGAATGATTTGAAATCTGTACCACATGTTATTCTCATATAATAATCAAAATAAAGAAAAAATTCAACTCGTTCGGAAAAGTACAAGTGACAAAACAATGTATTTTTCTATTTCTAAAGCTTTTTCGGGGCTAAAAGTCACCCCTCAAAATATGAACCCGTAGAACCGTTAACCGGAACACTTTGAAATCTCTACCACATGTTATCCTAGTATAAGAATCATAATGGTACAAAAATCAGCTTAATCGGACAAGTACAAGTGCCAAAACAATGAATTTTTCCTTTTCCAAAGCTTTTTCTAGGCTAAAAGTCACCCCTCAAAATATGAGCCCTAAGAACTGTTAATCCGAATGCTTTCAAACTTCTACACATGTTATCCTCGTATAAAAATCAAAATGGCGCTAAAATCAGCTCATTCGGACAAGTACAAGTGTCAAAACAATGTATATTTCCGTTTCCAAAGCTTTTTCGGGGCTAAAAGTCACCCCTCAAAACATGAACCCCAAGAATATTCAGCCCGAACGCTTTGAAACTTCTACTACATGTTATCCTCGTATAAAAATCACAACGGCGAAAAAATCGGCTCATTTGGACAAGCACAAGTGCCAAATCAAAGTATTTTTCCGTTTCCAAAGCTTTTTTCGGGGCTACCTTAAAACATAAACTCTAAGAACCGTTAACCCTAATGCTTTGAAATCTCTACCAGATATTATTCTAATATAATAATAACAATAGAGAAAATTTCAGCTCGTTCGGAAAAGTACAAGTGAGAAAATAATATATTTTTCCGTTTCCAAAGCTTTTTCGGGGCTAAAAGTCACCCCTCAAAACATAAACCCTAAGAACCGTTAACCCAAACGCTTTGCAACTTCTACCACATGTTATCCTCGTATAAAAATGACAACAGCAAAAAAACCGGCTCATTCGGTCAAGTACAAGTGCCAAAACAAAGTATTTTACCGTTTCCAAAGCTTTTTCGGGGCTAAAAGTCACCCCTCAAAACATGAACGCTAAGATTCGTTTACCCGAACACTTTAAAATTTCTACCACATGTTATCCTAGTATAAGAATCATAATGGCACAAAAATCAGCTTACTCAGACAAGTACAAGTGCCAAAACAATGTAATTTTCCGTTTTCCAAAGCTTTTTCTAGGCTAAAAGTCACCCCTCAAAACATAAGCCCTAAGAACTGTTAATCCGAATGCTTTGAAACTTGTAGCACATGTTATCCTCATATAAAAATCAAAATAGCGCTAAAATCAGCTCATTCGGACAAATACAAGTGCCAAAACAATGTATATTTCCGTTTCCAAAGCTCTTTCAGGGCTAAAAGTCACCCCTCAAAACATGAACCCCAAGAATATTCAGCCCGAACACTTTGAAACTTCTACTACATGTTATCCTCGCATAAAAATCACAACGGCGAAAAAATCGGCTCATTCGGACAAGCACAAATGCCAAATCAAAGTATTTTTCCGTTTCTAGAGCTTTTTTTGGGGCTACCTTAAAACATGAACTCTAAGAACCGTTAACCCGAATGCTTCGAAATCTCTACCACATGTTATTCTCATATAATAATCAAAATGGAGAAAAATTCAGCTCGTTCGGAAAAGCACAAGTGACAAAACAATGTATTTTTCTATTTCTAAAGCTTTTTCGGGGCTAAAAGTCACCATTCAAAACATGAACCCTAAGAACCGTTAACCCGAACACTTTGAAATTACTACCACATGTTATCCTAGTATAAGAATCACAATGGCACAAAAATCAGCTTAATCGGACAAGTACAAGTGCCAAAACAATGTATTTTTCCGTTTCCAAAACTTTTTCTAGGCTAAAAGTCACCCCTCAAAACATAAACCCTAAGAACCGTTAACCCGAACGCTTTGCAACTTCTACCACATGTTATCCTCGTATAAAAATGACAACAGCAAAAAAACCGGCTCATTCGGTCAAGTACAAGTACCAAAACAAAGTATTTTACCGTTTCCAAAGCTTTTTCGGGGCTAAAAGTCACCCCTCAAAACATGAACGCTAAGAAACGTTTACCCGAACACTTTAAAATTTCTACCACATGTTATCCTAGTATAAGAATCATAATGGCACAAAAATCAGCTTACTCAGACAAGTACAAGTGCCAAAACAATGTATTTTTCCGTTTTCCAAAGCTGTTTCTAGGCTAAAAGTCACCCCTCAAAACATAAGCCCTAAGAACTGTTAATCCGAATGCTTTGAAACTTGTACCACATGTTATCCTCATATAAAAATCAAAATGGCGCTAAAATCAGCTCATTCGGACAAATACAAGTGCCAAAACAATGTATATTTCCGTTTCCAAAGCTTTTTCAGGGCTAAAAGTCACCCCTCAAAACATGAACCCCAAGAATATTCAGCCCGAACACTTTGAAACTTCTACTACATGTTATCCTCGCATAAAAATCACAACGGCGAAAAAATCGGCTCATTTGGATAAGCACAAATGCCAAATCAAAGTATTTTTCCGTTTCTAGAGCTTTTTTCGGGGCTACCTTAAAACATGAACTCTAAGAACCGTTAACCCGAATGCTTTGAAATCTCTACCACATGTTATTCTCATATAATAATCAAAATGAAGAAAAATTCAGCTCGTTCGGAAAAGCACAAGTGACAAAACAATGTATTTTTCTATTTCTAAAGCTTTTTCGGGGCTAAAAGTCACCCTTCAAAACATGAACCCTAAGAACCGTTAACCCGAACACTTTGAAATTACTACCACATGTTATCCTAGTATAAGAATCACAATGGCACAAAAATCAGCTTAATCGGACAAGTACAAGTGCCAAAACAATGTATTTTTCCGTTTCCAAAACTTTTTCTAGGCTAAAAGTCAGCCCTCAAAACATGAGCCCTAAGAACTGTTAATCCGAATGCTTTGAAACTTCTACAACATGTTATCCTCATATAAAAATCAAAATGGCGCTAAAGTTAGCTCATTCGGACAAGTACAAGTGCAAAAACAATGTATATTTCCGTTTCCAAAGCTTTTTCGGGGTTAAAAGTCTGCCCTCAAAACATGAACCCCAAGAATATTAAGCCCGAACACTTTGAAACTTCTACTACATGTTATCCTCGTATATAAATCACCACGGCAAATAAATCAGCTCATTCGGACAAGCACAAGTGCCAAATCAAAGTATTTTTCCGTTTCTAGAGCTTTTTTCGGGGCTACCTTAAAACATGAACTCTAAGAACCGTTAACCCGAATGATTTGAAATCTCTTCCACATGTCATTCTCATGTACTAATCACAATGGAGAAAAATTCAGCTCGTTTGGAAAAGTATAAGTGACAAAACAATGTATTTTTCCGTTTCTAAAGCTTTTTCGGGGCTAAAAGTCACCCCTCAAAACATGAACCCTAAGAACCGTTAACTCGAATACTTTGAAATTTATACCTCATGTTATCCTAGTACAAGAATCATAATGGCACAAAAATCAGCTTAATCGGACAAGTACAAGTGCCAAAACAATGTATTTTTCCTTTTCCAAAGCTTTTTCTAGGCTAAAAGTCACCCCTCAAAACATGAGCCCTAAGAACTGTTAATCTTAATGCTTTGAAACTTCTACCACATGTTATCCTCATATAAAAATCAAAATGGCTCTATAATCAGCTCATTCGGATAAGTACAAGTGCCAAAACAATGTATATTTCCGTTTCCAAAGCTTTTTCGGGGCTGAAAGTCACCCCTCAAAACATGAACCCCAAGAATATTCAGCCCGAACACTTTGAAACTTCTATTACATGTTAACCTCGTATAAAAATCACAACGGCGAAAAAATCGGCTCATTCGGACAAGCACAAGTGCCAAATCAAAGTATTTTTCCGTTTCCAGAGCTTTTTACGGGGCTACCTTAAAACATGAACTCTAGGATCCGTTAACCCGAATGCTTTGAAATCTCTACCATATGTTACTCTCATATAATAATCACAATGGAGAAAAATTCAGCTCCTTCGGAAAAGTACAAGTGACAAAACAATATATTTTTCCGTTTCCAAAGCTTTTTCGGGGCTTAAAGTCACCCCTAAAAACATAAGCCCTAAGAACCGTTAACCCGAATGCTTTGCAACTTCTACCACATGTTATCCTCGTATAAAAATCACAACGGCAAAAAAACCGGCTCATTTGGTCAAGTACAAGTGCCAAAACAAAGTATTTTTCCGTTTCCAAAGCTTTTTCGAGGCTAAAAGTCACCCCTCAAAATATGAACCTTAAGAACCGTTAACCCGAACCCTTTGAAATTTCTACCACATGTTATCCTAGTATAAGAATCATAATGGCACAAAAATCAGCTTACTCGGACAAGTACAAGTGCCAAAATAATGTATATTTCCGTTTCCAAAGCTTTTTCTGGGCTAAAAGTCACCCCTCAAAATATGAGCCCTAAGAACTATTAATCTGAATGCTTTGAAACTTCTACCACATGTTATCCTCATATAAAAAACAAAATGGCGCTAAAATTAGCTCATTCGGACAAGTATAAGTGCCAAAACAATGTATATTTCCGTTTCTAAAGCTTTTTTGGGACTGAAAGTCACCCCTCAAAACATGAACCCCAAGAATATTCAGCCCGAACACTTTGAAACTTCTACTACATGTTATCCTCGTATAAAAATCACAACGGCAAAAAAATCGGCTCTTTCGGACAAACACAAGTGCCAAATCAAAGTATTTTTCCGTTTTCAGAGCTTTTTTCGGGGCTACCTTAAAACATGAACTCTAAGAACCGTTAACCCGAATGCTTTGAAATCTCTTCCACATGTTATTCTCATATAATAATCACAATGGAGAAAAATTCAGCTCGTTCAGAAAAGTACAAGTGACAAAACAATGTATTTTTCCGTTTCTAAAACTTTTTCGGCGCTAAAAGTCACCCCTCAAAACATGAACCCTAAGAACCGTTAACCCGAACACGTTGAAATTTCTACCACATGTTATCCTAGTACAAGAATCATAATGGCACAAAAATCAGCTTAATCGGACAAGTATAAATGCCAAAACAATGTATTTTTCCTTTTCCAAAGCTTTTTCTAGGCTCAAAGTCACCCCTCAAAACATGAGCCCTAAGAACTATTAATCCGAATGCTTTGAAAATTCTACCACATGTTATCCTCATGTAAAAATCAAAATGGCGTTAAAATCAGCTCATTAGGACAAGTAAAAGTGCCAAAACAATGTATATTTCCGTTTCCAAAGCTTTTTCGGGGCTAAAAGTCACCCCTCAAAACATGAACCCCAAGAATATTCAGCCCGAACACTTTGAAACTTCTACTACATGTTATCCTCGAATAAAAATCACCACTACGAAAAATTAAGCTCATTCGAACAGGCACAAGTGCCAAATCAAAATATTTTTCCGTTTCCAGAGCTTTTTTCGGGGCTACCTTAAAACATGAACTCTAAGAACCGTTAACCTAAATGCTTTGAAATCTCTTCCACATGTTATTCTCATATAATCATCACAATGGAGAAAAATTCAGCTCGTTCGGAAAAGTACAAGTGACAAAACAATGAATTTTTCCGTTTCTAAAACTTTTTCGGGGTTAAAAGTCACACCTCAAAACATGAACCCTAAGAACTGTTAACCCGAAAACGTTGAAATTTCTACCACATGTTATCCTAGTACAAGAATCATAATGGCACAAAAATCAGCTTAATCGGACAAGTACAATTGCCAAAACAATGTATTTTTCCTTTTCCAAAACTTTTTCTAGGTTAAAAGTCACCCCTCAAAACATGAGCCCTAAAAACTGTTAATCCGAATGCTTTAAAACTTCTACCACATGTTATCCTCATATAAAAATCAAAATGGCGCTAAAATAAGCTCATTCAGAAAAATAAAAGTGATAAAACAATATATTTTTCCGTTTAAAAAGCTTTTTCGGGGCTAAAAGTCACCCCTCAAAACATAAGCCCTAAGAACCGTTAACCCGAATGCTTTGCAATTTCTACCACATGTAATCCTCGTATAAAAATCACAACGGCAAAAAAACCTGCTCATTTGGTCAAGTACAAGTGCCAAAACAAAGTATTTTTCCGTTTCCAAAGCTTTTTCGAGGCTAAAAGTCACCCCTCAAAATATGAACCCTAAGAACCGTTAACCCGAACACTTTGAAATTTCTACCACATGTTATACTAGTATAAGAATCATAATGGCACAAAAATTAGCTTACTCGGACAAGTACAAGTGTCAAAACAATGTATTTTTCAGTTTCCAAAGCTTTTTCTAGGCTAAAAGTCACCCCTCAAAACATGAGTCCTAAGAACTGTTAATCCGAATGCTTCGAAACTTCTACCCCATGTTATCTTCATATAAAAATCAAAATGGCGCTAAAATTAGCTCATTCGGACAAGTACAAGTGCCAAAACAATGTATATTTCCGTTTCCAAAGCTTTTTCGGGGCTAAAAGTCACCCCTCAAAACATGAACCAAAAGAATATTCAGCCTGAACACTTTGAAACTTCTACTACATGTTATCCTCGAATAAAAATCACCACAGCGAAAAAATAAGCTCATTCGGACAAGCACAAGTGCCAAATCAAAATATTTTTCCATTTCCAGAGCTTTTTTCGGGGCTACCTTAAAATATGAACTCTAAGAACCGTTAACCCGAATGCTTTGAAATCTCTTCCACATTTTATTCTCATATAATAATCACAATAGAGAAAAATTCAGCTCGTTCGGAAAAGTACAAGTGACAAAACAATGTATTTTTCCGTTTCTAAAACTTTTTCGGGGCTAAAAGTCACACCTCAAAACATGAACCATAAGAACTGTTAACCCGAAAAAGTTGAAATTTCTACCACATGTTATTCTAGTACAAGAATCATAATGGCACAAAAATCAGCTTAATCGGACAAGTACAAGTGCCAAAACAATATATTATCCTTTTCCAAAGCTTTTTCTAGGCTCAAAGTCACCCTCAAAACATGAGCCCTAAGAACTGTTAATCCGAATGCTTTGAAGAATCAACAACATGTTATCCTCATATAAAAATCAAAATGGCGCTAAAATAAGCTCATTCAGAAAAATAAAAGTGACAAAACAATATATTTTTCCGTTTCCAAAGCTTTTTCGAAGCTAAAAGTCACCCCTCAAAACATAAGCCCTAAGAACCGTTAACCCGAACACTTTAAAAATTCTACCACATGTTAACCTAGTATAAGAATCATAACGGCACAAAAATCAGCTTACTCGGACAAGTACAAGTGCCAAAACAATGTAATTTTCCGTTTCCAAAGCTTTATCTAGGCTTAAAGTCACCCCTCAAAACATGAGCCCTAAGAACTGTTAATCCGAATGCTTTGAAACTTCTACCACATGTTATCCTCATATAAAAATCAAAATGGCGCTAAAATTAGCTCATTCGGACAAGTACAAGTGCCAAAACAATGTATATATCCGTTTCCAAAGCTTTTTCGGGGCTAAAAGTCACCCCTCAAAACATGAACCCCAAGAATATTCAGCCCGAACGCTTTGAAACTTCTACTACATGTTATCCTCGTATAAAAATCACAACGGCGAAAAAATCGGCTCATTTGGACAAGCACAAGTGCCAAATCAAAGTATTTTTCCGTTTCCAAAGCTTTTTTCGGGGCTACCTTAAAACATAAACTCTAAGAACCGTTAACCCTAATGCTTTGAAATCTCTACCACATATTATTCTAATATAATAATAACAATAGAGAAAATTTCAGCTCGTTCGGAAAAGTACAAGTGAGAAAATAATATATTTTTCCGTTTCCAAAGCTTTTTCGGGGCTAAAAGTCACCCCTCAAAACATAAACCCTAAGAACCGTTAACCCAAACGCTTTGCAACTTCTACCACATGTTATCCTCGTATAAAAATGACAACAGCAAAAAAACCGGCTCATTCGGTCAAGTACAAGTGCCAAAACAAAGTATTTTACCGTTTCCAAAGCTTTTTCGGGGCTAAAAGTCACCCCTCAAAACATGAACGCTAAGATTCGTTTACCCGAACACTTTAAAATTTCTACCACATGTTATCCTAGTATAAGAATCATAATGGCACAAAAATCAGCTTACTCAGACAAGTACAAGTGCCAAAACAATGTAATTTTCCGTTTTCCAAAGCTTTTTCTAGGCTAAAAGTCACCCCTCAAAACATAAGCCCTAAGAACTGTTAATCCGAATGCTTTGAAACTTGTACCACATGTTATCCTCATATAAAAATCAAAATAGCGCTAAAATCAGCTCATTCGGACAAATACAAGTGCCAAAACAATGTATATTTCCGTTTCTAAAGCTCTTTCAGGGCTAAAAGTCACCCCTCAAAACATGAACCCCAAGAATATTCAGCCCGAACACTTTGAAACTTCTACTACATGTTATCCTCGCATAAAAATCACAACGGCGAAAAAATCGGCTCATTCGGACAAGCACAAATGCCAAATCAAAGTATTTTTCCGTTTCTAGAGCTTTTTTCGGGGCTACCTTAAAACATGAACTCTAAGAACCGTTAACCCGAATGCTTTGAAATCTCTACCACATGTTATTCTCATATAATAATCAAAATGGAGAAAAATTCAGCTCGTTCGGAAAAGCACAAGTGACAAAACAATGTATTTTTCTATTTCTAAAGCTTTTTCGGGGCTAAAAGTCACCCTTCAAAACATGAACCCTAAGAACCGTTAACCCGAACACTTTGAAATTACTACCACATGTTATCCTAGTATAAGAATCACAATGGCACAAAAATCAGCTTAATCGGACAAGTACAAGTGCCAAAACAATGTATTTTTCCGTTTCCAAAACTTTTTCTAGGCTAAAAGTCACCCCTCAAAACATAAACCCTAAGAACCGTTAACCCGAACGCTTTGCAACTTCTACCACATGTTATCCTCGTATAAAAATGACAACAGCAAAAAAACCGGCTCATTCGGTCAAGTACAAGTACCAAAACAAAGTATTTTACCGTTTCCAAAGCTTTTTCGGGGCTAAAAGTCACCCCTCAAAACATGAACGCTAAGAAATGTTTACCCGAACACTTTAAAATTTCTACCACATGTTATCCTAGTATAAGAATCATAATGGCACAAAAATCAGCTTACTCAGACAAGTACAAGTGCCAAAACAATGTATTTTTCCGTTTTCCAAAGCTGTTTCTAGGCTAAAAGTCACCCCTCAAAACATAAGCCCTAAGAACTGTTAATCCGAATGCTTTGAAACTTGTACCACATGTTATCCTCATATAAAAATCAAAATGGCGCTAAAATTAGCTCATTCGGACAAATACAAGTGCCAAAACAATGTATATTTCCATTTCCAAAGCTTTTTCAGGGCTAAAAGTCACCCCTCAAAACATGAACCCCAAGAATATTCAGCCCGAACACTTTGAAACTTCTACTACATGTTATCCTCGCATAAAAATCACAACGGCGAAAAAATCGGCTCATTCGGATAAGCACAAATGCCAAATCAAAGTATTTTTCCGTTTCTAGAGCTTTTTTCGGGGCTACCTTAAAACATGAACTCTAAGAACCGTTAACCCGAATGCTTTGAAATCTCTACCACATGTTATTCTCATATAATAATCAAAATGGAGAAAAATTCAGCTCGTTCGGAAAAGCACAAGTGACAAAACAATGTATTTTTCTATTTCTAAAGCTTTTTCGGGGCTAAAAGTCACCCCTCAAAGCATGAACCCTAAGGACTGTTAACCCGAACACTTTGAAATTTCTACCACATGTTATACTAGTATAAGAATCATAATGGCACAAAAATTAGCTTACTCGGACAAGTACAAGTGTCAAAACAATGTATTTTTCAGTTTCCAAAGCTTTTTCTAGGCTAAAAGTCACCCCTCAAAACATGAGTCCTAAGAACTGTTAATCCGAATGCTTCGAAACTTCTACCCCATGTTATCTTCATATAAAAATCAAAATGGCGCTAAAATTAGCTCATTCGGACAAGTACAAGTGCCAAAACAATGTATATTTCCGTTTCCAAAGCTTTTTCGGGGCAAAAAGTCACCCCTCAAAACATGAACCAAAAGAATATTCAGCCTGAACACTTTGAAACTTCTACTACATGTTATCCTCGAATAAAAATCACCACGGCGAAAAAATAAGCTCATTCGGACAAGCACAAGTGCCAAATCAAAATATTTTTCCATTTCCAGAGCTTTTTTCGGGGCTACCTTAAAATATGAACTCTAAGAACCGTTAACCCGAATGCTTTGAAATCTCTTCCACATTTTATTCTCATATAATAATCACAATGGAGAAAAATTCAGCTCGTTCGGAAAAGTACAAGTGACAAAACAATGTATTTTTCCGTTTCTAAAACTTTTTCGGGGCTAAAAGTCACACCTCAAAACATGAACCATAAGAACTGTTAACCCGAAAAAGTTGAAATTTCTACTACATGTTATTCTAGTACAAGAATCATAATGGCACAAAAATCAGCTTAATCGGACAAGTACAAGTGCCAAAACAATATATTTATCCTTTTCCAAAGCTTTTTCTAGGCTCAAAGTCACCCTCAAAACATGAGCCCTAAGAACTGTTAATCCGAATGCTTTGAAGAATCAACCACATGTTATCCTCATATAAAAATCAAAATGGCGCTAAAATAAGCTCATTCAGAAAAATAAAAGTGACAAAACAATATATTTTTCCGTTTCCAAAGCTTTTTCGAAGCTAAAAGTCACCCCTCAAAACATAAGCCCTAAGAACCGTTAACCCGAACACTTTAAAAATTCTACCACATGTTAACCTAGTATAAGAATCATAACGGCACAAAAATCAGCTTACTCGGACAAGTACAAGTGCCAAAACAATGTAATTTTCCGTTTCCAAAGCTTTATCTAGGCTTAAAGTCACCCCTCAAAACATGAGCCCTAAGAACTGTTAATCCGAATGCTTTGAAACTTCTACCACATGTTATCCTCATATAAAAATCAAAATGGCGCTAAAATTAGCTCATTCGGACAAGTACAAGTGCCAAAACAATGTATATTTCCGTTTCCAAAGCTTTTTCGGGGCTAAAAGTCACCCCTCAAAACATGAACCAAAAGAATATTCAGCCGAAACACTTTGAAACTTCTACTACATGTTATCCTCGAAAAAAAATCACCACTGCGAAAAATTAATCTCATTCGGACAGGCACAAGTGCCGAATCAAAATATTTTTCCGTTTCCGGAGCTTTTTTCGGGGCTACCTTAAAACATGAACTCTAAGAACCGTTAACTCGAATGCTTTGAAATCTCTTCCAAATGTTATTCTGATATAATAATCACAATGGAGAAAAATTCAGCTCGTTCGGAAAAGTACAAGTGACAAAACAATGTATTTTTCCGTTTCTAAAACTTTTTCAAGGCTAAAAGTCACCCCTCAAAACATGAACCCTAAGAACCGTTAACCCGAACACGTTGAAATTTCTACCACATGCTATCCTAGTACAAGAATCATAATGGCACAAAAATCAGCTTAATCGGACAAGTACAAGTGCCAAAACAATATATTTTTCCTTTTCCAAAGCTTTTTCTAGGCTCAAAGTCACCCTCAAAACATGAGCCCTAAGAACTGTTAATCCGAATGCTTTGAAACTTCAACCACATGTTATCCTCATATAAAAATCAAAATGGCGCTAAAATAAGCTCATTCAGAAAAATAAAAGTGACAAAACAATATATTTTTCCGTTTCCAAAGCTTTTTCGAAGCTAAAAGTCACCCCTCAAAACATAAGCCCTAAGAACCGTTAACCCGAACAAGTTAAAAATTCTACCACATGTTAAGCTAGTATAAGAATCATAATGGCACAAAAATCAGCTTACTCGGACAAGTACAAGTGCCAAAACAATGTAATTTTCCATTTCCAAAGCTTTATCTAGGCTTAAAGTCACCCCTCAAAACATGAGCCCTATGAACTGTTAATCCGAATGCTTTGAAACTTCTACCACATGTTATCCTCATATAAAAATCAAAATGGCGCTAAAATTAGCTCATTCGGACAAGTACAAGTGCCAAAACAATGTATATTTCCGTTTCCAAAGCTTTTTCGGGGCTAAAAGTCACCCCTCAAAACATGAACCAAAAGAATATTCAGCCGAAACACTTTGAAACTTCTACTACATGTTATCCTTGAAAAAAAATCACCACTGCGAAAAATTAAGCTCATTCGGACAGGCACAAGTGCCGAATCAAAATATTTTTCCGTTTCCGGAGCTTTTTTCGGGGCAACCTTAAAACATGAACTCTAAGAACCGTTAACTCGAATGCTTTGAAATCTCTTCCAAATGTTATTCTGATATAATAATCACAATGGAGAAAAATTCAGCTCGTTCGGAAAAGTACAAGTGACAAAACAATGTTTTTTTCCGTTTCTAAAACTTTTTCAAGGCTAAAAGTCACCCCTCAAAACATGAACCCTAAGAACCGTTAACCCGAACACGTTGAAATTTCTACCACATGTTATTCTAGTACAAGAATCATAATGGCACAAAAATCAGCTTAATCGGACAAGTACAAGTGCCAAAACAATTTATTTATCCTTTTCCAAAGCTTTTTCTAGGCTCAAAGTCACCCTCAAAACATGAGCCCTAAGAACTGTTAATCCGAATGCTTTGAAGAATCAACCACATGTTATCCTCATATAAAAATCAAAATGGCGCTAAAATAAGCTCATTCAGAAAAATAAAAGTGACAAAACAATATATTTTTCCGTTTCCAAAGTTTTTCGAAGCTAAAAGTCACCCCTCAAAACATAAGCCCTAAGAACCGTTAACCCGAACACTTTAAAAATTCTACCACATGCTAACCTAGTATAAGAATCATAACGGCACAAAAATCAGCTTACTCGGACAAGTACAAGTGCCAAAACAATGTAATTTTCCGTTTCCAAAGCTTTATCTAGGCTTAAAGTCACCCCTCAAAACATGAGCCCTAAGAACTGTTAATCCGAATGCTTTGAAACTTCTACCACATGTTATCCTCGTATAAAAATCAAAATGGCGCTAAAATTAGCTCATTCGGACAAGTACAAGTGCCAAAACAATGTATATTTCCGTTTCCAAAGCTTTTTCGGGGCTAAAAGTCACCCCTCAAAACATGAACCAAAAGAATATTCAGCCGAAACACTTTGAAACTTCTACTACATGTTATCCTCGAAAAAAAATCACCACTGCGAAAAATTAAGCTCATTCGGACAGGCACAAGTGCCGAATCAAAATATTTTTCCGTTTCCGGAGCTTTTTTCGGGGCTACCTTAAAACATGAACTCTAAGAACCGTTAACCCGAATGCTTTGAAATCTCTTCCAAATGTTATTCTGATATAATAATCACAATGGAGAAAAATTCAGCTCGTTCGGAAAAGTACAAGTGACAAAACAATGTATTTTTCCGTTTCTAAAACTTTTTCAAGGCTAAAAGTCACCCCTCAAAACATGAACCCTAAGAACCGTTAAGCCGAACACGTTGAAATTTCTACCACATGTTATCCTAGTACAAGAATCATAATGGCACAAAAATCAGCTTAATCAGACAAGTACAAGTGCCAAAACAATGTATTTTTCCTTTTCCAAAGCTTTTTCTAGGCTAAAAATCACCCCTCAAAACA
Source organism: Schizonepeta tenuifolia (assembly GCA_029490685.1). Taxonomy (NCBI): domain Eukaryota; kingdom Viridiplantae; phylum Streptophyta; class Magnoliopsida; order Lamiales; family Lamiaceae; genus Schizonepeta; species Schizonepeta tenuifolia. Next base: position 118,661,891 of record CM055955.1, on the reverse strand, counting down.
TGAGCCCTAAGAACTATTAATCCGAATGCTTTGAAACTTCTACCACATGTTATCCTCATGTAAAAATCAAAATGGCGTTAAAATCAGCTCATTAGGACAAGTAAAAGTGCCAAAACAATGTATATTTCCGTTTCCAAAGCTTTTTCGGGGCTAAAAGTCACCCCTCAAAACATGAACCCCAAGAATATTCAGCCCAAACACTTTGAAACTTCTACTACATATTATCCTCAAATAAAAATCACCACTGCGAAAATTTAAGCTCATTCGGACAGGCACAAGTGCTAAATCAAAATATTTTTCCGTTTCCAGAGCTTTGTTCGGGCCTACCTTAAAACATGAACTCTAAGAACCGTTAACCTGAATGCTTTGAAATCTCTTCCACATGTTATTCTCATATAATAATCACAATGGAGAAAAATTCAGCTCGTTCGGAGAAGTACAAGTGACAAAATAATGTATTTTTCCGTTTCTAAAACTTTTTTAGGGGCAAAAAGTCACACCTCAAAACATGAACCATAAGAACTGTTAACCCGAAAACGTTGAAATTTCTACCACATGTTATTCTAGTACAAGAATCATAATGGCACAAAAATCAGCTTAATCGGACAAGTACAAGTGCCAAAACAATATATTTTTCCTTTTCCAAAGCTTTTTCTAGGCTCAAAGTCACCCTCAAAACATGAGCCCTAAGAACTGTTAATCCGAATGCTTTGAAACTTCAACCACATGTTATCCTCATATAAAAATCAAAATGGCGCTAAAATAAGCTCATTCAGAAAAATAAAAGTGACAAAACAATATATTTTTCCGTTTCCAAAGCTTTTTCGAAGCTAAAAGTCACCCCTCAAAACATAAGCCCTAAGAACCGTTAACCCGAACACTTTAAAAATTTTACCACATGTTAACCTAGTATAAGAATCATAACGGCACAAAAATCAGCTTACTCGGACAAGTACAAGTGCCAAAACAATGTAATTTTCCGTTTCCAAAGCTTTATCTAGGCTTAAAGTCACCCCTCAAAACATGAGCCCTAAGAACTGTTAATCCGAATGCTTTGAAACTTCTACCACATGTTATCCTCATATAAAAATCAAAATGGCGCTAAAATTAGCTCATTCGGACAAGTACAAGTGCCAAAACAATGTATATTTCCGTTTCCAAAGCTTTTTCGGGGCTAAAAGTCACCCCTCAAAACATGAACCAAAAGAATATTCAGCCGAAACACTTTGAAACTTCTACTACATGTTATCCTCGAAGAAAAATCACCACTGCGAAAAATTAAGCTCATTCGGACAGGCACAAGTGCCGAATCAAAATATTTTTCCGTTTCCGGAGCTTTTTTCGGGGCTACCTTAAAACATGAACTCTAAGAACCGTTAACCCGAATGCTTTGAAATCTCTTCCAAATGTTATTCTGATATAATAATCACAATGGAGAAAAATTCAGCTCGTTCGGAAAAGTACAAGTGACAAAACAATGTATTTTTCCGTTTCTAAAACTTTTTCAAGGCTAAAAGTCACCCCTCAAAACATGAACCCTAAGAACCGTTAAGCCGAACACGTTGAAATTTCTACCACATGTTATCCTAGTACAAGAATCATAATGGCACAAAAATCAGCTTAATCGGACAAGTACAAGGGCCAAAACAATGTATTTTTCCTTTTCCAAAGCTTTTTCTAGGCTAAAAATCACCCCTCAAAACATGAGCCCTAAGAACTATTAATCCGAATGCTTTGAAACTTCTACCACATGTTATCCTCATGTAAAAATCAAAATGGCGTTAAAATCAGCTCATTAGGACAAGTAAAAGTGCCAAAACAATGTATATTTCCGTTTCCAAAGCTTTTTCGGGGCTAAAAGTCACCCCTCAAAACATGAACCCCAAGAATATTCAGCCCAAACACTTTGAAACTTCTACTACATATTATCCTCAAATAAAAATCACCACTGCGAAAATTTAAGCTCATTCGGACAGGCACAAGTGCTAAATCAAAATATTTTTCCGTTTCCAGAGATTTGTTCGGGCCTACCTTAAAACATGAACTCTAAGAACCGTTAACCTGAATGCTTTGAAATCTCTTCCACATGTTATTCTCATATAATAATCACAATGGAGAAAAATTCAGCTCGTTCGGAGAAGTACAAGTGATAAAATAATGTATTTTTCCGTTTCTAAAACTTTTTCGGGGCTAAAAGTTACACCTCAAAACATGAACCATAAGAACTGTTAACCCGAAAACGTTGAAATTTCTACCACATGTTATTCTAGTACAAGAATCGTAATGGCACAAAAATCAGCTTAATCGGACAAGTACAAGTGCCAAAACAATATATTTTTCCTTTTCCAAAGCTTTTTCTAGGCTCAAAGTCACCCTCAAAACATGAGCCCTAAGAACTGTTAATCCGAATGCTTTGAAACTTCAACCACATGTTATCCTCATATAAAAATCAAAATGGCACTAAAATAAGCTCATTCAGAAAAATAAAAGTGACAAAACAATATATTTTTCCGTTTCCAAAGCTTTTTCGAAGCTAAATGTCACCCCTCAAAACATAAGCCCTAAGAACCGTTAACCCGAACACTTTAAAAATTCTACCACATGTTAACCTAGTATAAGAATCATAATGGCACAAAAATCAGCTTACTCGGACAAGTACAAGTGCCAAAACAATGTAATTTTCCGTTTCCAAAGCTTTATCTAGGCTTGTCACCCCTCAAAACATGAGCCCTAAGAACTGTTAATCCGAATGCTTTGAAACTTCTACTACATGTTATCCTCATATAAAAATCAAAATGGCGCTAAAATTAGCTCATTCGGACAAGTACAAGTGCCAAAACAATGTATATTTCCGTTTCCAAAGCTTCTTCGGGGCTAAAAGTCACCCCTCAAAACATGAACCAAAAGAATATTCAGCCGAAACACTTTGAAACATCTACTACATGTTATCCTTGAAAAAAAATCACCACTGCGAAAAATTAAGCTCATTTGGACAGGCACAAGTGCCGAATCAAAATATTTTTCCGTTTCCGGAGCTTTTTTCGGGGCTACCTTAAAACATGAACTCTAAGAACCGTTAACCCGAATGCTTTGAAATCTCTTCCAAATGTTATTCTGATATAATAATCACAATGGAGAAAAATTCAGCTCGTTCGGAAAAGTACAATTGACAAAACAATGTATTTTACCGTTTCTAAAACTTTTTCAAGGCTAAAAGTCACCCCTCAAAACATGAACCCTAAGAACCGTTAACCCGAACACGTTGAAATTTCTACCACATGTTATCCTAGCACAAGAATCATAATGGCACAAAAATCAGCTTAATCGGACTAGTACAAGTGCCAAAACAATGTATTTTTCCTTTTCCAAAGCTCTTTCTAGGCTAAAAATCACCCCTCAAAACATGAGCCCTAAGAACTATTAATCCGAATGCTTTGAAACTTCTACTACATGTTATCCTCATGTAAAAATCAAAATGGCGTTAAAATCAGCTCATTAGGACAAGTAAAAGTGCCAAAACAATGTATATTTCCGTTTCCAAAGCTTTTTCGGGGCTAAAAGTCACCCCTCAAAACATGAACCCCAAGAATATTCAGCCCAAACACTTTGAAACTTCTACTACATATTATCCTCAAATAAAAATCCCCACTGCGAAAATTTAAGCTCATTCGGACAGGCACAAGTGCTAAATCAAAATATTTTTCCGTTTCCAGAGCTTTGTTCGGGCCTACCTTAAAACATGAACTCTAAGAACCGTTAACCTGAATGCTTTGAAATCTCTTCCACATGTTATTCTCATATAATAATCACAATGGAGAAAAATTCAGCTCGTTCGGAGAAGTACAAGTGACAAAATAATGTATTTTTCCGTTTCTAAAACTTTTTCGGGGCAAAAAGTCACACCTCAAAACATGAACCATAAGAACTGTTAACCCGAAAACGTTGAAATTTCTACCACATGTTATTCTAGTACAAGAATCGTAATGGCACAAAAATCAGCTTAATCGGACAAGTACAAGTGCCAAAACAATATATTTTTCCTTTTCCAAAGCTTTTTCTAGGCTCAAAGTCACCCTCAAAACATGAGCCCTAAGAACTGTTAATCCGAATGCTTTGAAACTTCAACCACATGTTATCCTCATATAAAAATCAAAATGGCGCTAAAATAAGCTCATTCAGAAAAATAAAAGTGACAAAACAATATATTTTTCCGTTTCCAAAGCTTTTTCGAAGCTAAAAGTCACCCCTCAAAACATAAGCCCTAAGAACCGTTAACCCGAACACTTTAAAAATTCTACCACATGTTAACCTGGTATAAGAATCAAAATGGCACAAAAATCAGCTTACTCGGACAAGTACAAGTGCCAAAACAATGTAATTTTCCGTTTCCAAAGCTTTATCTAGGCTTAAAGTCACCCCTCAAAACATGAGCCCTAAGAACTGTTAATCCGAATGCTTTGAAACTTCTACCACATGTTATCCTCATATAGAAATCAAAATGGCACTAAAATTAGCTCATTCGGACAAGTACAAGTGCCAAAACAATGTATATTTCCGTTTCCAAAGCTTTTTCGGGGCTAAAAGTTACCCCTCAAAACATGAACCAAAAGAATATTCAGCCGAAACACTTTGAAACATCTACTACATGTTATCCTTGAAAAAAAATCACCACTGCGACAAATTAAGCTCATTCGGACAGGCACAAGTGCCGAATCAAAATATTTTTCCGTTTCCGGAGCTTTTTTCGGGGCTACCTTAAAACATGAACTCTAAGAACCGTTAACCCGAATGCTTTGAAATCTCTTCCAAATGTTATTCTGATATAATAATCACAATGGAGAAAAATTCAGCTCGTTCGGAAAAGTACAAGTGACAAAACAATGTATTTTTCCGTTTCTAAAACTTTTTCAAGGCTAAAAGTCACCCCTCAAAACATGAACCCTAAGAACCGTTAACCCGAACACGTTGAAATTTCTACCACATGTTATCCTAGTACAAGAATCATAATGGCACAAAAATCAGCTTAATCGGACAAGTACAAGTGCCAATAAAATGTATTTTTCCTTTTCCAAAGCTTTTTCTAGGCTAAAAATCACCCCTCAAAACATGAGCCCTAAGAACTATTAATCTGAATGCTTTGAAACTTCTACCACATGTTATCCTCATGTAAAAATCAAAATGGCGTTAAAATCAGCTCATTAGGACAAGTAAAAGTGCCAAAACAATGTATATTTCCGTTTCCAAAGCTTTTTCGGGGCTAAAAGTCACCCCTCAAAACATGAACCCCAAGAATATTCAGCCCAAACACTTTGAAACTTCTACTACATATTATCCTCAAATAAAAATCACCACTGTGAAAATTTAAGCTCATTCGGACAGGCACAAGTGCTAAATCAAAATATTTTTCCGTTTCCAAAGCTTTGTTCGGGCCTACCTTAAAACATGAACTCTAAGAACCGTTAACCTGAATGCTTTGAAATCTCTTCCACATGTTATTCTCATATAATAATCACAATGGAGAAAAATTCAGCTCGTTCGGAGAAGTACAAGTGACAAAACAATGTATTTTTCCGTTTCTAAAACTTTTTCAGGGCTAAAAGTCACACCTCAAAACATGAACCATAAGAACTGTTAACCCGAAAACGTTGAAATTTCTACCACATGTTATTCTAGTACAAGAATCATAATGGCACAAAAATCAGCTTAATCGGACAAGTACAAGTGCCAAAACAATATATTTTTCCTTTTCCAAAGCTTTTTCTAGGCTCAAAGTCACCCTCAAAACATGAGCCCTAAGAACTGTTAATCCGAATGCTTTGAAACTTCAACCACATGTTATCCTCATATAAAAATCAAAATGGCGCTAAAATAAGCTCATTCAGAAAAATAAAAGTGACAAAACAATATATTTTTCCGTTTCCAAAGCTTTTTCGGAGCTAAAAGTCACCCTTCAAAACATATGCCCTAAGAACCGTTAACCCGAACACTTTAAAAATTCTTCCACATGTTATCCTAGTATAAGAATCATAATGGCACAAAAATCAGCTTACTCGGACAAGTACAAGTGCCAAAACAATGTATTTTTCCTTTTCCAAAGCTTTATCTAGGCTAAAAATCACCCCTCAAAACATGAGCCCTAAGAACTATTAATCCGAATGCTTTGAAACTTCTACCACATGTTATCCTCATGTAAAAATCAAAATGGCGTTAAAATCAGATCATTAGGACAAGTAAAAGTGCCAAAACAATGTATATTTCCGTTTCCAAATCTTTTTCGGGGCTAAAAGTCACCCCTCAAAACATGAACCCCAAGAATATTCAGCCCAAACACTTTGAAACTTCTACTACATATTATCCTCAAATAAAAATCACCACTGTGAAAATTTAAGCTCATTCGGACAGGCACAAGTGCCAAATCAAAATATTTTTCCGTTTACAAAGCTTTGTTCGGGCCTACCTTAAAACATGAACTCTAAGAACCGTTAACCTGAATGCTTTGAAATCTCTTCCACATGTTATTCTCATATAATAATCACAATGGAGAAAAATTCAGCTCGTTCGGAGAAGTACAAGTGATAAAACAATGTATTTTTCCGTTTCTAAAACTTTTTCGGGGCTAAAAGTCACACCTCAAAACATGAACCATAAGAACTGTTAACCCGAAAACGTTGAAATTTCTACCACATGTTATTCTAGTACAAGAATCATAATGGCACAAAAATCATTTTAATCGGACAAGTACAAGTGCCAAAACAATATATTTTTCCTTTTCCAAAGCTTTTTCTAGGCTCAAAGTCACCCTCAAAACATGAGCCCTAAGAACTGTTAATCCGAATGCTTTGAAACTTCAACCACATATAAAAATCAAAATGGCGCTAAAATAAGCTCATTCAGAAAAATAAAAGTGACAAAACAATATATTTTTCCGTTTCCAAAGCTTTTTCGGAGCTAAAAGTCACCCCTCAAAACATATGCCCTAAGAACCGTTAACCGGAACACTTTAAAAATTCTTCCACATGTTATCCTAGTATAAGAATCATAATGGCACAAAAATCAGCTTACTCGGACAAGTACAAGTGCCAAAACAATGTATTTTTCCTTTTCCAAAGCTTTATCTAGGCTAAAAATCAACCCTCAAAACATGAGCCCCAAGAATATTCAGCCCAAACACTTTGAAACTTCTACTACATGTTATCCTCAAATAAAAATCACCACTGCGAAAAATTAAGCTCATTCGGACAGGCACAAGTGCCAAATCAAAATATTTTTCCGTTTCCAGAGCTTTGTTCGGGCCTACCTTAAAACATGAACTCTAAGAACCGTTAACCTGAATGCTTTGAAATCTCTTCCACATGTTATTCTCATATAATAATCACAATGGAGAAAAATTTAGCTCGTTCGAAGAAGTACAAGTGACAAAACAATGTATTTTTCCGTTTCTAAAACTTTTTCGGGGCTAAAAGTCACACCTCAAAACATGAACCATAAGAACCGTTAACCCGAAAACGTTGAAATTTCTACCACATGTTATTCTAGTACAAGAATCATAATGGCACAAAAATTAGCTTACTCGGACAAGTACAAGTGCCAAAACAATGTATTTTTCGGTTTCCAAAGTTTTTTCTAGGCTAAAGTCACCCCTCAAAACATGAGCCCTAAGAACTGTTAATCCGAATGCTTTGAAACTTCTACCACATGTTATCTTCAAATAAAAATAAAAATGGCGCTAAAATCAGCTCATTCGGACAAGTACAAGTGCCAAAACAATGTATATTTCCGTTTCCAAAGCTTTTTCGGGGCTAAAATTACCCCTCAAAACATGAACCCCAAGAATATTCAGCCCGAACACTTTGAAACTTCTACTACATGTTATCCTCATATAAAAATCACAACGGCGAAAAAATCGGCTCGTTCAAACAAGCACATAAATCAAAGTATTTTTCCGTTTCAAGTGCTTTTTTCGGGGCTACCTTAAAATATGAACTCTAAGAACCGTTAACCCGAATGCTTTAAAATCTCTACCACATGTTATTCTCATATAATAATTAAAATGGAGAAAAATTCAGCTCGTTCGAAAAAGTACAAGTGACAAAACAATGTATTTTTCTGTTTCTAAAGCTTTTTCGGGGCTAAAAGTGACCCCTCAAAATATGAACCCTAAGAACCGTTAACCCGAACACTTTGAAATTTCTACCACATGTTATCCTAGTATAAGAATCATAATGGAACAAAAATCAGCTTAATCGGACAAGTACAAGTGCCTAAACAATGTATTTTTCCTTTTCCAAAGCTTTTTCTAGGCTAAAATTCACCCCGCTAAACATGAGCCCTAAGAATAGTTAATCCGAATACTTTGAAACTTCTACCATATGTTATCCCCGTATAAATATCACAACGGCAAAAAAATCATAATGGCACAAAAATTAGCTTAATCGGACAAGTACAAGTGGCAAAACAATGTATTTTTTGGTTTCCAAAGTTTTTTCTAGGCTAAAAGTCACCCCTCAAAACATGAACCCTAAGAACTGTTAATCCGAATGCTTTGAAACTTCTATCACATGTTATCCTCGTATAGATATCACAATGGCAAAAAAACCGGCTCATTCGGTCAAGTACAAGTGCCAAAACAAAGTATTTTTCCGTTTCCAAACTTTTTCGGGGCTAAAAGTCACCCCTCAAAACATGAACCCCAAGAATATTCAGCCCGAACACTTTGAAACTTCTACTACATGCTATCCTCGTATAAAAATCACAACGGCGAAAACATCTGCTCATTCAGACAAGCACAAGTGCCAAATCAAAGTATTTTTCCGTTAACCCGAATAATTTGAAATCTCTACCACATGTTATTCTCATATAATAATAAAAATGGACAAAATTTCAGCTCGTTCGGAAAAGTACAAGTGACAAAACAATGTATTTTTCCATTTCTAAAACTTTTTCGGGGCTAAAAGTCACCCCTCAAAATATGAACCCTAAGAAATGTTAATCCGAATGCTTTGAAACTTCTACCACATGTTATCCTCATATAAATATCACAACGGCAAAAAACCCGGCTCATTCGGTCAAGTACAAGTGCCAAATCAAAGTATTTTTCCGTTTCCAGAGCTTTTTTCGGGGCTACCTTAAAACAAGAACTCAATGAACCGTTAACCCGAATGCTTTGAAATCTCTACGACATGTTATTCTCATATAATAATCACAATGGAGAAAAATTCAGCTCGTTCAGAAAAGAACAAGTGACAAAACAATGTAGTTTTTTCGTTTCTAAAGCTTTTTCGGGGCTATAAGTCACCCCTCAAAACATGAACCCTAAGAACCGTTAACCCGAAAACTTTGAAATTTCTACCACATGTTATCCTAGTATAAGAATCATAATGGCACAAAAATCAGCTTAATCGGACAAGTACAAGTGCCAAAACAATGATTTTTTCCTTTTCCAAAGCTTTTTCTAGGCTAAAAGTCACCCCTCAAAACACAAGCCCTACGAACTGTTAGTCCGAATGCTTTGAAACTTCTATCACATGTTATCCTCGTATAGATATCACAATGGCAAAAAAACCGGCTCATTCGGTCAAGTACAAGTGCCAAAACAAAGTATTTTTCCATTTCCAAAGCTTTTTCGGGGCTAAAAGTCACCCCTCAAAACATGAACCCCAAGAATATTTAGCCCGAACACTTTGAAACATCTACTCCATGCTATCCTCGTATAAAAATCACAACGGCGAAAACATCTGCTCATTCAGACAAGCACAAGTGCCAAATCAAAGTATTTTTCCGTTTCCAGAGCTTTTTTCGGGGCTACCTTAAAGCATGAACTCTAAGAACCGTTAACCCGAATGCTTTGAAATATCTACCACATGTTATTCTCATATAATAATCAGAATGGAGAAAAATTCAGCTCGTTCGGAATAGTACAAGTGACAAAACAATATATTTTTCTGTTTCTAAAGTTTTTTCGGGGCTAAAAGTCACCCCTCAAAACATAAACCCTAAGAACCGTTAACTTGTACGCTTTGCAACTTCTACCACATGTTATCCTCATATAAAAATCACAGTGGCAAAAAAACCGGCTCATTCGGTCAAGTACAAGTGCCAAAACAAAGTATTTTTCCATTTCCAAAGCTTTTTCGGGGCTAAAAGTCACCCCTCAAAACATGATCCTTAAGAACCGTTAACTCGAACACTTTTAAATTTCTACCACATGTTATCCTAGTATAAGAATCATAATGGCACAAAAATCAGCTTACTCGGACAAGTACAAGTGCCAAAACAATGTATTTTTCGGTTTCCAAAGCTTTTTCTAGGCTAAAAGTCACCCCTTAAAACATGAGCCCTAAGAACTGTTAATCAGAATGCTTTGAAACTTTTACCACATTTTATCCTCATATAAAAATCAAAATGGCGCTAAAATCAGCTCATTCGGACAAGTACAAGTGCCAAAACAATGTAAATTTCCGTTTCAAAAGCTTTTTCGGGGCTAAAAGTCACCCCTCAAAACATGAACGCCAAGAATATTCAGCCCGAACACTTTGAAACTTCTACCACATGTTATCCTCGTCTAAAAATTACAACGGCGAAAAAATCGGCTCATTCCGACAAGCACAAATGCCAAATCAAAGTATTTTTCCGTTTCCAGAGCTTTATTCGGGGCTACCTTAAAACATGAACTCTAAGAACCGTTAACCCGAATGCTTTGAAATCTCTACCACATGTTATTCTCATATAATAATCAAGATGGAGAAAATTTTAGCTCGTTCGGAAAAGTACAAGTGACAAAACAATGTATTTTTCCGTTTCTAAAACTTTTTCGGGGCTAAAAGTCACCCCTCAAAACATGAACCCTAAGAACCGTTAACCCGAAAACTTTGAAATTTCTACCATATGTTATCCTAGTATAAGAATCATAATGGCACAAAAATCAGCTTAATCGGACAAGTACAAGTGCCAAAACAATGAATTTTTCCTTTTCCAAAGCTTTTTCTAGGCTAAAAGTCACCCCTCAAAACATGAGCCCTAAGAACTGTTAATTCGAATGCTTTGAAACTTCTATCACATGTTATCCTCGTATAAATATCACAACGGCAAAAAAACCGGCTCATTCGGTCAAGTACAGGTGCCAAAACAAAGTATTTTTCCGTTTCCAAAGCTTTTTCGGGGCTAAAAGTCACCCCTCAAAACATGAACCCTAAGTACCGTTAACCCGAACACTTTGAAATTTCTACCACATGTTATCCTAGTATAAGAATCATAATGGCACAAAAATCAGCTTACTCGGACAAGTACAAGTGCCAAAACAATGTATTTTTCCGTTTCCAAAGCTTTTTCTAGGCTAAAAGTCACCCCTCAAAACATTAGCCCTAAGAACTGTTAATCCGAATGCTTTGAAACTTCTACCACATGATATCCTCATATAAATATCACAACGGCAAAAAACCCGGCTCATTCGGTCAAGTACAAGTGCCAAATCAAAGTATTTTTCCGTTTCCAGAGCTTTTTTCGGGGCTACCTTAAAACAAGAACTCAAAGAACTGTTAACCCGAATGCTTTGAAATCTCTACGACATGTTATTCTCATATAATAATCACAATGGAGAAAAATTCAGCTCGTTAAGAAAAGTACAAGTGACAAAACAATGTATTTTTTCGTTTCTAAAGCTTTTTCGGGGCTAAAAGTCACCCCGCAAAACATAAACCCTAAGAACCGTTAACTCGAAAACTTTGCAACTTCTACCACATGTTATCCTCGTATAAAAATCACAACGGCAAAAAAACCGGCTCATTCGGTCAAGTACAAGTGTTAAAACAAAGTATTTTTCCGTTTCCAAAGCTTTTTCGGGGCTAAAAGTCACCCCTCAAAACATGAACCCTAAGAACCGTTAATCCGAACACTTTGAAATTTCTACCACATGTTATCCTAGTATAAGAATCATAATGGCACAAAAATTAGTTTATTCGGACAAGTACAAGTGCCAAAACAATGTATTTTTCCTTTTCCAAAGCTTTTTCTAGGCTAAAGTCACCCCTCAAAACATGAGCCCTAAGAACTGTTAATCCGAATGCTTTGAAACTTCTACCACATGTTATCCTCATACAAAAATCAAAATGGCGCTAAAATCAACTCATTCGGACAAGTACAAGGGCCAAAACAATGTATATTTCCGTTTCCAAAGCTTTTTCGGGGCAAAAAGTCAACCCTCAAAACATGAACCCCAAGAATATTCAGCTCGAACACTTTGAAACTTCTACTACAAGTTATCCTCGTATAAAAATCATTACGGCGAAAAAACTGGCTCATTCGGTCAAGTACAAGTGCCAAAACAAAGTATTTTTCCATTTCCAAAGCTTTTTCGGGGCTAAAAGTCACCCCTCAAAACATGAACGTTAAGAACTGTTAACCCGAACACTTTTAAATTTCCACCACATGTTATCCTAGTATAAGAATCATAATGGCACAAAAATCAGCTTACTCGGACAAGTACAAGTGCCAAAACAATGTATTTTTCGGTTACCAAAGCTTTTTCTGGGCTAAAAGTCACCCCTCAAAACATGAGCCCTAAGAACTGTTAATCCGAATGCTTTGAAACTTCTATTACACGTTATCCTCATATAAAAATCAAAATGGCGCTTAAATCAGCTCATTCGGACAAGTACAAGTGCCAAAACAATGTAAATTTCCGTTTCCAAAGCTTTTTCGGGGCTAAAAGTCACCCCTCAAAACATGAACCCCAAGAATATTCAGCCCGAACACTTTAAAACTTCTACTACATGTTATCCTCGTCTAAAAATCACAACGGCGAAAAAATCGGCTCATTCGGACAAGCACAAATGCAAAATCAAAGTAATTTTCCGTTTCCCGAGCTTTTTTCGGGGCTACCTTAAAACATGAACTCTAAGAACCGTTAACCCGAATGCTTTGAAATCTCTACCACATGTTATTCTCATATAATAATAAAAATGGATAAAATTTCAGCTCGTTCGGAAAAGTACAAGTGACAAAACAATGTATTTTTCCGTTTCTAAAACTTTTTCGGGGCTAAAAGTCACCCCTCAAAATATGAACCCTAAGAACCGTTAACCCGAACACATCTAAATTTCTACCACATGTTATCCTAGTACGAGAATTTTAATGGCACAAAAATCAGCTTAATCGGACAAGTACAAGTGCCAAAACAATGTATTTTTCCTTTTCCAAAGCTTTTTCTAGGCTAAAAGTCACCCCTCAAAACATGAGCCCTAAGAACTGTTAATCCGAATGCTTTGAAACTTCTACCACATGTTATCCTCATATAAAAATCAAAATGGCGCTAAAATCAGCTCATTCGGACAAGTACAAGTGCCAAAATAATGTAAATTTCCGTTTCCAAAGCTTTTTCGGGGCTAAAAGTCACCCCTCAAAACATGAACCCCAAGAATATTCAGCCCGAACACTTTAAAACTTCTACTACATGTTATCCTCGTCTAAAAATCACAACGGCGAAAAAATCGGCTCATTCGGACAAGCACAAATGCCAAATCAAAGTATTTTTCCGTTTCCAGAGCTTTTTTCGGGGCTACCTTAAAACATGAACTCTAAGAACCGTTAACCCGAATGCTTTGAAATCTCTACCACATGTTATTCTCATATAACAATAAAAATGGAGAAAAATTCAGCTCGTTCGGAAAAGTACAAGTGACAAAACAATGTATTTTTCCGTTTCTAAAACTTTTTCGGGACTAAAAGTCACCCCTCAAAGCATGAACCCTAAGAACCGTTAACCCGAACACGTTGAAATTTCTACCACATGTTATCCTAGTATGAGAATTTTAATGGCACAAAAATCAGCTTAATCGGACAAGTACAAGGGCCAAAACAATGTATTTTTCCTTTTCCAAAGCTTTTTCTAGGCTAAAAGTCACCCCTCAAAACATGAGCCCTAAGAACTGTTAATCCGAATGCTTTGAAACTTCTACCACATGTTATCCTCATATAAAAATCAAAATGGCGCTAAAAACAGCTCATTCGGACAAGTACAAGTGCCAAAACAATGTATATTTCCGTTTCCAAAGCTTTTTCGGGGCAAAAAGTCACCCCTCAAAACATGAACCCCAAGAATATTCAGCCCGAACACTTTGAAACTTCTACTACATGTTATCCTCGTATAAAAATCACAACGGCGAAAAAATCGGCTTATTTGGACAAGCACAAGTGCCAAATCAAAGTATTTTTCCATTTCCAGAGCTTTATTCGGGGCTACCTTAAAACATGAACATTAAGAACCGTTAACCCGAATGCTTTGAAATCTCTACCACATGTTATTCTCATATAATAATAAAAATGGAGAAAAATTCAGCTCGTTCGGAAAAGTACATGTGACAAAACAATGTATTTTTCCGTTTTAAAACTTTTTCGGGGCTAAAAGTCACCCCTCAAAACATGAACCCTAAGAACCGTTAAACCGAACACGTTGAAATTTCTACCATATGTTATCCTAGTACGAGAATTTTAATGGCATAAAAATCAGCTTAATCGGACAAGTACAAGTGCCAAAACAATGTATTTTTCCTTTTCCAAAGCTTTTTCTAGGCTAAAAGTCACCCCTCAAAACATGAGCCCTAAGAACTGTTAATCCGAATGCTTTGAAACTTCTACCACATGTTATCCTCATATAAAAATCAAAATGGCGCTAAAATCAGATCATTCGGACAAGTACAAGTGCCAAAACATAGTAAATTTCCGTTTCCAAAGCATTTTCGGGGCTAAAAGTCACCCCTCAAAACATGAACCCCAAGAATATTCAGCCCGAACACTTTAAAACTTCTACTACATGTTATCCTCGTCTAAAAATCACAACGGCCAAAAAATCGGCTCATTCGGACAAGCACAAATGCAAAATCAAAGTAATTTTCCGTTTCTAGAACTTTTTTCGGGGCTACCTTAAAACATGAACTCTAAGAACCGTTAACCCGAATAATTTGAAATCTCTACCACATGTTATTCTCATGTAATAATAAAAATGGAGAAAATTTCAGCTCGTTCGGAAAAGTACAAGTGACAAAACAATGTATTTTTCCGTTTCTAAAACTTTTTCGGGGCTAAAAGTCACCCCTCAAAACATGAACACTAAGAACCGTTAACCTGAACACGTTGAAATTTCTACCACATGTTATCCTAGTATGAGAATTTTAATGGCACAAAAATCAGCTTAATCGGACAAGTACAAGTGCCAAAACAATGTATTTTTCCTTTTCCCAAGCTTTTTCTAGGCTAAAAGTCACCCCTCAAAACATGAGCCCTAAGAACTGTTAATCCGAATGCTTTAAAACTTCTACCACATGTTATCCTCATATAAAAATCAAAATGGCGCTAAAATCAGCTCATTCGGACAAGTACAAGTGCCAAAACATTGTATATTTCCGTTTCCAAAGCTTTTTCGGGGCAAAAAGTCACCCCTCAAAACATGAACCCCAAGAATATTCAGCCCGAACACTTTGAAACTTCTACTACATGTTATCCTCGTATAAAAATCACAACGGCGAAAAAATCGGCTTATTTGGACAAGCACAAGTGCCAAATCAAAGTATTTTTCCATTTCCAGAGCTTTTTCCGGGGCTACCTTAAAACATGAACTCTAAGAACCGTTAACCCGAATGCTTTGAAATCTCTACCACATGTTATTCTCATATCATAATCAAAATGGAGAAAAAATCAGCTCGTTCGGAAAAGTACAAGTAACAAAACAATATATTTTTCTGTTTCTAAAGGTTTTTCGGGGCTAAAAGTCACCCCTCAAAACATAAACCCTAAGAACCGTTAACTTGTACGCTTTGCAACTTCTACCACATGTTATCCTTGTATAAAAATCACAGTGGCAAAAAAATCGGCTCATTCGGTCAAGTACAAGTGCCAAAACAAAGTATTTTTCCATTTCCAAAGCTTTTTTGGGGCTAAAAGTCACCCCTCAAAACATGATCCTTAAGAACCGTTAACCCGAACACTTTTAAATTTCTACCACATGTTATCCTAGTATAAGAATCATAATGGCACAAAAATCAGCTTACTCGGACAAGTACAAGTGCCAAAACAATGTATTTTTCGGTTTACAAAGCTTTTTCTAGGCTAAAAGTCACCCCTCAAAACATGAGCCCTAAGAACTGTTAATCCGAATGCTTTGAAATCTCTACCACATGTTATTCTCATATAATAATAAAAATGGATAAAATTTCAGCTCGTTCGGAAAAGTACAAGTGACAAAACAATGTATTTTTCCGTTTCTAAAACTTTTTCGGGGCTAAAAGTCACCCCTCAAAATATGAACCCTAAGAACCGTTAACCCGAACACATCTAAATTTCTACCACATGTTATCCTAGTACGAGAATTTTAATGGCACAAAAATCAGCTTAATCGGACAAGTACAAGTGCCAAAACAATGTATTTTTCCTTTTCCAAAGCTTTTTCTAGGCTAAAAGTCACCCCTCAAAACATGAGCCCTAAGAACTGTTAATCCGAATGCTTTGAAACTTCTACCACATGTTATCCTCATATAAAAATCAAAATGGCGCTAAAATCAGCTCATTCGGACAAGTACAAGTGCCAAAATAATGTAAATTTCCGTTTCCAAAGCTTTTTCGGGGCTAAAAGTCACCCCTCAAAACATGAACCCCAAGAATATTCAGCCCGAACACTTTAAAACTTCTACTACATGTTATCCTCGTCTAAAAATCACAACGGCGAAAAAATCGGCTCATTCGGACAAGCACAAATGCCAAATCAAAGTATTTTTCCGTTTCCAGAGCTTTTTTCGGGGCTACCTTAAAACATGAACTCTAAGAACCGTTAACCCGAATGCTTTGAAATCTCTACCACATGTTATTCTCATATAATAATCAAGATGGAGAAAATTTCAGCTCGTTCGGAAAAGTACAAGTGACAAAACAATGTATTTTTCCGTTTCTAAAACTTTTTCGGGGCTAAAAGTCACCCCTCAAAACATGAACCCTAAGAACCGTTAACCCGAACACGTTGAAATTTCTACCACATGTTATCCTAGTACGAGAATTTTAATGGCATAAAAATCAGCTTAATCGGACAAGTACAAGTGCCAAAACAATGTATTTTTCCGTTTCCAAAGCTTTTTCTAGGCTAAAAGTCACCCCTCAAATCATGAGCCCTAAGAACTGTTAATCCGAATGCTTTGAAACTTCTACCACATGTTATCCGCATATAAAAATCAAAATTGCGCTAAAATCAGCTCATTCGGACAAGTACAAGTGCCAAAACAATGTATATTTCCGTTTCCAAAGCTTTTTCGGTGCTAAAAGTCACCCCTCAAAACATGAACCCCAAGAATATTCAGCCCGAACACTTTGAAACTTCTACTACATGTTATCCTCGTATAAAAATCACAACGGCGAAAAAATCGGCTCATTCGGACAAGCACAAGTGCCAAATCAAAGTATTTTTCGGTTTCCAGAGCTTTTTTGGGGCTACCTTAAAACATGAACTCTAAGAACCGTTAACCTTAATGCTTTGAAATCTCTTCCACATGTTATTCTCATATACTAATCATAATGGAGAAAAATTCAGCTCGTTCGGAAAAGTACAAGTGACAAAACAACGTATTTTTCCGTTTCTAAAGCTTTTTCGGGGCTAAAAGTCACCCCTCAAAACATGAACCCTAAGAACCGTTAACCCGAACACTTTGAAATTTCTACCACATGTTATCCTAGTACGAGAATTTTTATGGCATAAAAATCAGCTTAATCGGACAAGTACAAGTGCCAAAACAATGTATTTTTCCGTTTCCAAAGCTTTTTCTAGGCTAAAAGTCACCCCTCAAAACATGAGCCCTAAGAACTGTTAATCCGAATGCTTTGAAACTTCTACCACATGTTATCCGCATATAAAAATCAAAATGGCGCTAAAATCAGCTCATTCGGACAAGTACAAGTGCCAAAACAATGTATATTTCCGTTTCCAAAGCTTTTTTGGTGCTAAAAGTCACCCCTCAAAACATGAACCCCAAGAATATTCAGCCCGAAAACTTTGAAACTTCTACTACATGTTATCCTCGTATAAAAATCACAACGGCGAAAAAATCGGCTCATTCGGACAAGCACAAGTGCCAAATCAAAGTATTTTTCGGTTTCCAGAGCTTTTTTCGGGGCTACCTTAAAACATGAACTCTAATAACCGTTAACCTTAATGCTTTGAAATCTCTTCCACATGTTATTCTCATATATTAATCATAATGGAAAAAAATTCAGCTCGTTCGGAAAAGTACAAGTGACAAAACAACGTATTTTTCCGTTTCTAAAGCTTTTTCTAGGCTAAAAGTCACCGCTCAAAACATGAACCCTAAGAACCGTTAACCCGAACACTTTGAAATTTCTACCACATGTTATCCTAGTACAAGAATCATAATGGCACAAAAATCAGTTTAATCGGACAAGTACAAGTGCTAAAACAATGTATTTTTCCGTTTCCAAAGCTTTTTCTAGGCTAAAAGTCACCCTTCAAAACATGAGCCCTAAGAACTGTTAATCCGAATGCTTTGAAACTTCTACCACATGTTATCCTCATATAAAAATCAAAATGGCGCTAAAATCATCTCATTCGGACAAGTACAAGTGCCAAAACAATGTATATTTCCGTTTCCAAAGCTTTTTCGGGGCTAAAAGTCACCCCTCAAAACATGAACCCCGAGAATATTCAGCCCGAACACTTTGAAACTTCTACTACATGTTATCCTCGTATAAAAATCACAACGGCGAAAAAATCGGCTGATTCGGACAAGCACAAGTGCCAAATCAAAGTATTTTTCGGTTTCCAGAGCTTTTTTCGGGGCTATCTTAAAACATGAACTCTAAGAACCGTTAACCTTAATGCTTTGAAATCTCTTCCACATGTTATTCTCATATACTAATCATAATGGAGAAAAATTCAGCTCGTTCGGAAAAGTACAAGTGACAAAACAACGTATTTTTCCATTTCTAAAGCTTTTTCTAGGCTAAAAGTCACCGCTCAAAACACGAACCCTAAGAACCGTTAACCCGAACACTTTGAAATTTCTACCACATGTTATCCTAGTACAAGAATCATAATGGCACAAAAATCAGTTTAATCGGACAAGTACAAGTGCTAAAACAATGTATTTTTCCGTTTCCAAAGCTTTTTCTAGGCTAAAAGTCACCCCTCAAAACATGAGCCCTAAGAACTGTTAATCCGAATGCTTTGAAACTTCTACCACATGTTATCCTCATATAAAAATAAAAATGGCGCTAAAATCATCTCATTCGGACAAGTACAAGTGCCAAAACAATGTATATTTCCGTTTCCTAAGCTTTTTCGGGGCAAAAAGTCACCCCTCAAAACATGAACCCCGAGAATATTCAGCCCGAACACTTTGAAACTTCTACTACATGTTATCCTCGTATAAAAATCACAACGGCGAAAAAATCGGCTCATTCGGACAAGCACAAGTGCCAAATCAAAGTATTTTTCGGTTTCCAGAGCTTTTTTCGGGGCAACCTTAAAACATGAACTCTAAGAACCGTTAACCTTAATGCTTTGAAATCTCTTCCACATGTTATTCTCATATACTAATCATAATGGAGAAAAATTCAGCTCGTTCGGAAAAGTACAAGTGACAAAACAACGTATTTTTCCATTTCTAAAGCTTTTTCTAGGCTAAAAGTCACCGCTCAAAACACGAACCCTAAGAACCGTTAACCCGAACACTTTGAAATTTCTACCACATGTTATCCTAGTACAAGAATCATAATGGCACAAAAATCAGTTTAATCGGACAAGTACAAGTGCTAAAACAATGTATTTTTCCGTTTCCAAAGCTTTTTCTAGGCTAAAAGTCACCCCTCAAAACATGAGCCCTAAGAACTGTTAATCCGAATGCTTTGAAACTTCTAGCACATGTTATCCTCATATAAAAATTAAAATGGCGCTAAAATCATCTCATTCGGACAAGTACAAGTGCCAAAACAATGTATATTTCCGTTTCCAAAGCTTTTTCGGGGCTAAAAGTCACCCCTCAAAACATGAACCCCGAGAATATTCAGCCCGAACACTTTGAAACTTCTACTGCATGTTATCCTCGTATAAAAATCACAACGGCGAAAAAAATCAGCTCATTCGGACAAGCACAAGTGCCAAATCAAAGTATTTTTCCGTTCCAGAGTTTTTTTCGGGGCTACCTTAAAACATGAACTCTAAGAACCGTTATCCCGAATGCTTTGAAATCTCTACCACATGTTATTCTCATATAATAATCACAATGGAGAAAAATTCAGCTCGTTCAGAAAAGTACAAGTGACAAAACAATGTATTTTTTCGTTTCTAAAGCTTTTTCGGGGCTAAAAGTCACCCCTCAAAACATAAACCCTAAGAACCGTTAACCCGAACACTTTGCAACTTCTACCACATGTTATCCTCGTATAAAAATCACAACGGCAAAAAAACGGGCTCATTCGGTCAAGTACAAGTGTTAAAACAAAGTATTTTTCCGTTTCCAAAGCTTTTTCGGGGCTAAAAGTCACCCCTTAAAACATGAACCCTAAGAACCGTTAATCCGAACACTTTGAAATTTCTACCACATGTTATCCTAGTATAAGAATCATAATGGCACAAAAATCAGCTTAATCGGACAAGTACAAGTGCCAAAACAATGTATTTTTCCTTTTCCAAAGCTTTTTCTATGCTAAAAGTCACCCCTCAAAACATGAGCCCTAAGAACTGTAAATCTGAATGCTTTGAAACTGTAATGCCCCGTAAATTCCTTACGATCTTAAAATTTTAAAGTTAATTAAATAAATGGCTTTGCACGCCTAAGTTTACGATTTTGAATTCTAAGACTAACGGTCGTATCCGTTTCTGAAAATAAATTGCAGAAGTCAGCTAGACGACTACTGTATTTAGGGTTAGTGCGTACGAAAAGTTTTTAGTTCGTGAACTCTGAACGGAAAACCGTCTGATTTTTTCATTCACGAAATCGCGATACGAACTCGCCTGAGAAACTTCATTTTTATGATTTTCCGGACGAAACTCGGACTGTGTCGTCCCGAGTTTTTGTCAAAATAAATTTTGCAAATTTATTTTCCAATTACGTTTTGTACGTTAGAATTTACGGTCAGATCGGTTCGTGATGATTTTGTGCCGAGCTTCATTTTTCGTCGAACGTTTTCCGCAACGTCAGATCGCGCTGGAAAAACGCGTATTCTTTTCCCTCTCCCACACCTTGGCCGACATCCCCATCCCTTTATTGTTAGATTTTTGTGTTTTATATGTTATTTAAGAGGATATTTATGTTTTATATGATTTAATTAGAGGACACCTAAGGGTACACTATTTCTACTTTACACCTTGCATCTTATAACTTAGTTAACAAAATTAAAACAACTCCTTCCCTCCCAACTCACCCAAAATCGGCAGCCTCCCCTCTCCATTCTCTCATTTCATTTCATCATCCTCCATTGAAGAATCCTTTAAGAACACCAAGAAGAAACACACAAGTCTTGATCCAACCATCCAAACCTCTTTCTCCTTTCATTAAATAGCAAGGTAATTATCTCCTCTATAATTCTATCCAACCATCTTTCTCTTCTTCTCATTTCTTCTTTTGGATCGAAAATTAAGGTATTGGAATGGATGAATTGATCTTGAATTAATGAAATTGGATGTGTTAGATAGGTTAATTAGGGTTTAGAATTGAGCAAAAATCAAGAACCCTAATACTACATTATTACCGAAAATTAGGGTTAATTTGTAGGATTTTGGATTTCTTCAATTGATGATAGATTCATGCTTAAGAGATGTTTAATTAGTGATTAGAACAAAGAGGAATCGAAAGCCCCATGTTTTTGTGAAATTCAATTAGGGTTTGAGTAATGAAATTGGGGGTTTATGCATGTTAGTTTGAAATTGTTTTTGCAATTGATGAATTGTTGATATAATAGGATGATTAGTGGATAAATATTGTTAATTGGAGAAGAAAATCACCCTCTTAATATATAGATGTATACCGAAATTATTTGAGTAATTAGGGGTTTCCACATGTTTGATTTAATTGATGACTTGTTGATGGAATTATGTAGTAATTGATGTGAATTGATAATAGGAATTTAATTAGATTTTTCTAAAAATATTGTATGTAATGTAAGAGACGAAGAACACTTTATAAGTTGAAATGTAGTGATGTTATGACATGATTGCATGCATGAAAGTGATTCACGTTAGACGTAGTTTAATGACGTAAAATTTGAACGGAATCCGACAACTTTGAAAATCGCGTAAGAGACGAACATTTAGTCGTAACTAATAACCGAGAAGTCGAATGAGAATTCTAATTTGATATTATTGTCTATGATGAGCTTGAGAACAACTTTGTAGTTGATGTCATGAGTTTTCGAGCTATTATAATATGAGCTATAGTTATAGTCGAGAACTAGAACGCGTTTTAAATAACTTGTTGGTTTAGTAATTGTTAGTTGAAAGCCGATGTATAGAACGTCGTGCTATTGGACGAGTTTTGAGAAGGAGTTCACCACGTACGGGAGTATGTGATGACTGCCTTGAGGGTCCAGTTTCTAAGGAAATCGAATACGAGAGCTTAGAACGAACCTAAGACGTTATACGTCGAATCCATCGAGCAATTAGGGTTTTCGCGGCAGTTTTGCGACCCTCGCTGGAAACTGTAATAACTTTTAGCTCTTTTATCGGATTTGTGATCCGTAAATTGGAGCGTAATCTAGACATCCCAAACTTTCCAATGGTACAGAGCTCATCCCCTGTTTCAAAATCCCCTGTTCTGAGCAGCCTCCAGAGTTACTGGATTGCGCAGTGAAATTTCAGTTTCAATTCTCTTAAGTTGTTTCGTTCACAACTTAGTTTCTTTCGATCGTTTAAGCCATATTATCTAACGAATATCTCCCTACTGACCCTAGAGTCAAGTAAAGGACCTTGAGTGATGAAAATCAGTCGAGATCTTATCTTTTATCCTTTCAAATAAAGAAGTAGTAAGTGAGAAATTTCATAAGTCTTTTAATGAACTAAAACGTAATTCTCCTAAGTTGATTCTTTCCAACTTAGTTCCTTATGATCTTTTAAGTCGTATCGAGCTATCGACTACCTTCTCTACTGACCTAAGAGTCGAGTATGAGACCTTCAGAGTTCTAAACGGGATTTGAATGAGTCTCGTTCCCTTTTAAGTAAAATGAATCTAGTAAGCGTGCAATTGCCTAAAGAATGAAACGACTAAAACTTATTTCGATTCTCTTTGATTGATTATCTTTTACGACCCGTTTTTAAATATTATTATTTTACGATGAAGGAGGAAGCCAACTGTGAAGAAAGGACGGAAGATCCGAAGTTTGGAAGCTTTTTCTTTTAAGTTCTGTATATCAAGGTGGGCTTTTATATACAAAATAAAACGAGCAATGCTCGAAAAATCTTTCTTTATCGCTTTGATATCTATGTTTTCAAAGTGATAATATGGCATGAACTTTTTTATGTTTTATGTGAGTTCTCTTGTACCTATCTGAGTCAACATTCGTGTTTTCCAGATTTAGAGTTAATCTAACTAGGTTAACTAACGATCGGCTCTGAGTTAGCTGCTAAGTGCTTTCCAGAGTTAGTGCACTTTGTAACCTGTGGTGTATGTGATATCCTGTTGAGGGGCACTAGCCACGGTGAATGAGAATTGGTCAAGATTGAACATAGCATACCTGAAAATACTCGGTCGAGTAAATTGTGAAAATAAGTCAAAAAATGTTTAGTAGACACGGATTCTTTCAATAAAACCCCGATGTGCTACGATTATGAAATGCCATATTTATCTATACTTATGATTATGATTTTGGCATCGTGCCCACTAAGTACGTTTGTACTTAGCCCTGCATTGCTTTCTAAATGTGCAGGTTGAAGCGACGGTGAGCGGCGACGGTTGATGTTGAGTTGAAAGATAGGTTGCTTTAGTTAGAACTCTTCCGCTGCAAAACTCTAAATCTTTTGAATATGTACCTTTTGAACAATACATTGTAGTTTAATTCTGTAATTATGAACTTAGCTTCTACCGTGTACTTTTGTCGAGTAATCCGTAGTGATTAACTCTTTCTTTTATATTCAAGTCTTGTTCATAGTTTGTTTGATGTCTTTTATGTATGTTTAGTCAGTTAGCCCCCTTCTTCCCCGCTTCTTTAATCCAACCCCAGTCGCACCCCGGCTTCTGCCGTCCCTCGGGATTTGGGGCCGTGACAGAGTGGTATCAGAGCAAGGTCTATTTTCCTGCTCTGACTATGAGTCAATCTTCTAGTTCGAGTCAATTTTATAGTATGAGTTATTCTTTTAGTAATACCACTAAGTGGTAACGGAGCAGTAAGTTGTTTCCTGCTCTGGTTATGAGTCATCTTCTTCTAATACGAGTCATTCCTTTAAGTAATATCACAGAGTGGTATTTTTATGCAAGTCTTCCTTCGAGAAATAATATAGAGTATTCGTTCGTACTCTATATTGAGTCTTCTTTCGAGTCATGAGACACGGTATTTGTGTATACTTGGGATCAGAGTCGTCTTTTCAAGTATAAGATAAGAGTCAAACTCTAATACTAAGATTGAGAACATAGATGTCAACTCAACCGCCCGCTACGTCGACTCAACGAGGAAAAGGAAAGAATTTTATGATGTGATTTCTTTTAAATAAGAAATTTATTGAACGAGTATTCAATAAAAATTGAGAATGAGAATGAGTTATGTTTTAAAAATGAGAATTTTACAGAAGTATAATTTTTATACTTTATATGATTATGCGATAGTACAAGTACTATCTTATGTGAAATTATTTGCGCAATAATTTCCTTTTTATGAAAAATTATGCGGATACAAGAATATAGTCGGATTTTAGGGATTTCTCCCGGTTCAATGAGAATGTAGACTTGAAAACCTAAGAACTTTCCGGTTCTTCGAGAATTTAGACGTTTTTAAGAAACGTTGTCTTGAAATGATTTCGAAAGGAGATCCCCAACGCAAGAAGGACTTCTACTGATGAATGTCATGTGTGTTAAGTGACATGAATAAAGGTTCGGCAAAGTCGAACTTGTTTTCTAAAAATTTCCTGCGAGGAAAATGAACAAAAATGATTCGATAAATCGTGTTAGTAAACAAAGGGAACGATTAGACGTTCGAGAAGCTTTCGGCTTCGAGTTAAGAAAGATATGAACGAAACGACGAAAATCGAGTAAATTGGAATCAAGTTAAGCGAAATAAGTGAACGTTACTTGCGTGTAAGTAACTTAAATGACGTCAGTTCGTGACACGTCATTTCTTTTTCTTCTCGTTTCGTGTTTCAATAGGGTTGTGACACTAAGCACCTGGTTTGATTCTTCTACCTTCAATTCTAGGTTCTCTATGCAAATGCTAGATATAAACGAATGCGAAGCTCTCGTATCGAACAAAACAATAACAAGTATGCCATTAAGCTTTCCCATACCTGCCAAATTTCCTTTGTCCTTCTCTAGCGGTTTCTGCTCAATTACGTAGGCTCTTTGGAAATGCGGAGGCTCTTGCTGAAGAGGTTGCTGCTTTGG
Organism: Schizonepeta tenuifolia; assembly: GCA_029490685.1. NCBI lineage: Eukaryota > Viridiplantae > Streptophyta > Magnoliopsida > Lamiales > Lamiaceae > Schizonepeta > Schizonepeta tenuifolia. The sequence goes on along the minus strand of CM055955.1, from coordinate 118,636,320 downwards.
CTGCGGCGGTTTACGTTGATGATGGACAAACTTTTGCAGAGGAGTTGCCTCAATGGCTTTCATCTGTGAAGGCTGGAATTGATTCGGTCTTCCGCCTCTCAATCCTTATTGCTTACTCGGGCACTGGTTCGAGAAATGACCAGGTTGACCACAAGTATAGCAAACATTACTCCCGCTCTTGCAGACGCCTTGATGCATTTTGCCACATTTCGCACAAGGAGGGAATCCTAAAGGTCCTACAGGTAGGTTATTTCGATTGGCCTGCGGAGCTCTTCCCTTCTGGGGTTGCTGTTGGCTTTTCCCTTGCCATTGTTCTTGTTTGGGTGGTTTCCACCATTTCATTTTCCCTTCCTCTTTCCGTACTGGCCAAATTGGGATTGTTGAGTTGATACAGTCGTGGTTGTCTGGCTTTGAAATTGAGGATTCGCTGGAGGATGCGATCCTTTCTCTGGTTGCATTGCCAACTCCATATCTAGGGTTTGGTTCAAGGCTTCAGCATAAGTCAGACTACTCTGACTAGCAAGAACTACTCGGATCTTGCCTCCGTCCTGCTCGAAACAACTCACACATTTTCTCATCAGTATCCACCATGTCAGGCGCAAATCGAGCTAACTCGCAGAATTCTCGATCATACTCGGCCACAGATTTCTTCCCTTGCTTCAGATTGGTGAATTCATTTGCTTTCTGCTTGCGATAACTCCTCGGCACATACTTTTCATACAAAGCTTCCTTAAACTGATCCCACATCAAGTTCTCGCGCTATTCGGGGGAATACATTCTTTGCTTCGCCTCCCACCAGTAGTCGGCAGTTCCTTTCAACTGATACGTCATACACTTCAGACGTTCACAATCGGAGCAATGAAGAAAATGAAAAATTTGCTCAAGAGAATGAATCCAGTCCTCAGCATCAGCCGGACTGCCTTTACCATCGAAGGTTGGGGGATTCTATCGAAGAAAAAGTTCTTCGACTCGTCTCTCATTCGGAGGGGGCGGAGTAGGATCACGCTGTCCCTCAGGGTTTTCTTCAGGGTTTCTGACATTTCTACATCTTGGCAGCATTCTAAAAATTTACAACAAGAAAACTTTAGCCACTCCAATTCTTTAGTTAAATAGGAACCTTTCTCGATTCTGAAAACATTTCTCTTTTTGGGAGGAATACGATTCTCGATCGGTACTTAAATAAAGAAAAGCAATCAAAGACTTTCTCAATAATTTCATTATTTCAAATTTTCATATATACATACATCTCATTCAATTTCCAATAGTCATTAAACATTCATATCATCATCACATATTCTCAAAACAATCAATCACAATCATAGAATAAAATATCATCACTTTCATATTCACATACTCAATTCACAATGATAACTCAAGAGACTCATAATTAATTTTAATAGCTTAAAGGCTCATTTTCATATCACCCGACGGCAGCCTCTTTTAAGGACTTATAAAGAATAGGGATTCAATTGAAAATTTCCCTTTCTCCTACTCGAATTAAGCAAGTTTTAAACCAAAAATTACATCACTGCTGAAAAATATAAAAGAGTTCGTCTCTCAAACACACACAATAAAATACTTAAATTTCCACTGCTTCCTTGAATCACTTTTACATGCAGGAATCATCATCGCTCGGCCCATTATCATCATATTGCTCCGCATCGGAGTCTACTTCAAAGTGCTCTATGGGATCTTCCTCCTCCTCAGTGTCTTCTTCCTCTTCTTCCTCTTCCTCAAGCATGTGGTCTACGAACTGGCCTTCTTCATCGACGTTATCGTCCTCAGTGGCGAAACACTCGCGTTCAGCTTCCCTCAAAGCTTCTTCACAGTCTTCCAAAGTGTAGTTCATCGCGGCTAGCTCAGATTCAACCCATGGCGGGGTGTTGGGGTTTTTTTCTTGACGAAGGTAAGAAGCTACATCAGTTGAGACACCAATTTGAGAGTTGTGCTCGTCTTCTGGCCTTGCTAGAGAGGTAGATGCACAAGCAAAAGAGGCAGGAAAGACATTGCTAGGTAAGGCTTGAAGATATCCTTTTTCTACTATTGCTGCATCAGTTGGCTCATTTTCGTTCTCGTTGTCGTTTCTTGGACGGGTTGGCCTAGAAGATTTTGCTTCGAGATGAATTGAAAAGTTGCATGCTGACGATGCATATAAGCGGCAAACTGATCTTCATTCGATGAAGGGTTTCCATTGCATCCGCTCGGAAATGAATAATCTGAGTGGGAATTTCGAGGTTCAAGCACGGTTCGGGGCGGTGAATTAATTTGGAGGAAGACGGGGTCATCTTGAGGAATTGATGGAGGAGCACGGACAATTTCATTTAGCAAGCTTGGAGAGTCATCATCATATGGCTCTGGCGGCGGAGCACCATAGGTCATGAAACGGGCTGATATTGTGGAGATAAACGCATTCACATCGCCGTACAAAGTTCGGTCGAAGTAGCGATAACCTAAAAATCGAGGAACAAGGCATGCTGCCCAATCTTTCCATTCTTGAGGTAGAGCTTGAATTAGATGCGTCATGCCTTCCAGCGGTCCTATGTCCATGTACTGGACTTTTCCCCATATCGAATGATAGCGCGCTAGAAATTCCGCTAGTGACTCAGTACTCATCTTTCTCACGTGCAAGTACTCCTACATCCAGTCGTTATTTTCCATCCTATACGAATTTTATACGCATAAGCACACTTAAACAATAAATCGAGCATACTAGAATTTCCACCACATACTCATTTTTGCGTTCCAAAGAGGGATTTTCGTTCATGGATTCGGGCAATTCCAAATCACGTAACCAATCGCACACGCGTTTCATCCTTTATGATTTTTCCACACGAACACGCATTGGGGAGGACATTCTAAAGCAATCTAGTTATCAATCAACTTAACAACTTTCATCTCTAAACATCATAACTCATAAATAACTCAAAAGAAATTCTCAATATCTTGATAACTCATACATCACTTTAACTTGAAAAACTTTTAGAAAATAACATACCTGGTTGCCGGATGAGATGGAGGATAGCTTGGTGTGGTTTACTGACTCAAGTAAGTCTAGGAATTAAATCTAGACTCGACTCATCAAAGAATATCAAACCTCAGAGCAATCAAAACCTTGCTCTGATACCAACCTGTCACACCCCGACTTCCGAGGGGCGACTTACAACAACAACATAACCTAATCAATTAACCATTAACTCAAATACGGGGAACATGCTCGGGGAAAACATTAATGAAAGCAACAGCACACGAATAAGACAATCAAAGACATAAAGAAACAATGACCGAGCATTTCAAAATCACATACCAACGAGGATAGAATAAGTATTTCAAGTCATGAGATTAAGAATTCAACAAGTATTTAAAACATCGAGCACATCGCTCGGAATAAAAAACTATAAGTATCAGAGTATATATATATATATCAACAGACATCATTTCAAAGAGTTGCAGCGGAAACTTGACTCAAAACCCAACATTCACACATATGGAGACGTGCAAATGCCAGTCCGACATCCAACTCGACTCAACCAAGGACACCACACCACCAAGTATCCATGCCATCACCATCCTGTCAACCTGCACGTTTAGAAACACACGCAGGGCTAAGTACTTCGTACTCAGTGAACACATGCCAAAAACATTTGGAAAAGATGCTCTTAAAAAGCTATATCAATTGAACTTGCCTTGCCGAAACATCACAAGTATTTAAGCAACTTAAAACAGTTTTACTTGTGCATGTTAAAACATTTTCTTTTAAATAGACTGCGCAGTCAAAACATTACATATATCAATAGTATGCATCATCTGTCATAAATTAACTCACTGTGCCGAGAAGTAGGCCTCCTTCTCAAACACTGTGACCGGCCTAGCCGAAGCAAGGCTCACAGTCACCTCAACATTCAACATACTACACGTGGGTTTTCTGCCTTTCACAGGATGATAATATCTCAGATAAACAGATGATAACACATACTAAACTCAATAAAACGGCAAGTTAATCGCATTTAAAATCATATAATCATACTCAACAGCATAATAACTTTCATCGATAGTTTTGGTTCAGAAAAGCCCACCTGACTTCCGAAGATTCTAGCCAGGCGGTTTAAGGGCTATTGTCCTCGCTTAACGATCCGTCAGGCTTGATCCTTCACAGATCGACATCGATAAAGAAAAATAAGATACGCAAAGACGGATAAAAGGCGTCGGTCTTGACTGAAGGACTTCTACTTGAGTCGTTTCTCTCAAAACTATACTTTTTTAAAAGATCTCGCGTTTTCGTTTTTAAGCCATTAACTTTACTCGATGATTGGTTAATATTACTAACCAATGTCTTAGCACTTCACGCTTTAATTAAGAAACGTTGTCTATCTACACTCCATTACTCGAGCTTTCTTTTAAAAATTTAATCAATTCTCGATTTAATTAACAACTCAATAGCTCAGTTATTTTTGCATACAAAACAACTCAGTAATTCTTCACGTCATCAAATAATATCATTTATTCAAACATATTAATTTAATTGCATAATAACTCCAAATAAATTAAATACATTGTTTCAACTTTAATCACACTTCAAGACACATTAACGTCTACTTAACTTTTATTTTAGAACTTAATTCCAATAAGGATTCTTTTTATAAAAACTCAACAATATACTTTGTCTTTCTCAATTTATAAATAACACTTTTCCAAATTCGTTGTCTTATGAAGCATTTTATAACTCTTTACTCAATTAGTAAAAATTCTTTTAAATTTTTATTAATCTCTTATGAAATAGGAATTTCCTTTCCATTTCTAACTCGATTCTCATTTCTTAACTTAACTATTATTCTTCTAATTATTAACTCGTCAATTCTCTTCGGTTTATTCTCAATCTACATGGTTTGAAAAATAACTTAATTAATTAATTTTAATTTATTTCTTTCAAAATCATTGCTCGACATCTTATTCCATTATTTTCTTGATTAAACTATACGAGTGTTTAATTTAAAACTTCTTTTCATTTCCTTATTATTTTATTCTTTTTAACCCGATTTTCTCGACTCTTATTTATTTAATTGATAAATTCTTTTTCTTCTGTGTTCTTAACTTAAGACCAATTTCTTAATTTTTATAAAAACTAGTTTATCTTATTAATTTAATTACAAAATTTCTTTTTGATTTAGTTTATTAAAAATTCAAATCTTCAAGTTTTATTTTAAGAACACTTAGAACATTTAAAACACTTACTAGATATATCTTTCTATGCATTTTTCAAATTCTTAACATTTTTAAAGCTTTTAAACTTCATTCTTTTATCACATTAAATCCTATTTTCATCTAGGATTCAAATTAACATTTTAACACATATCATCAACATTATAACATCAAAATCATCAATTCATCATATGATTATTTCCTTCAAAAATTTTACATGAAATTCGATTTTCTTATACTCAACATCATCAAAGATTAAATCATCAATTCACATAATAACTTCATGATCAAAACATCAACTAGATCATCAACAAAATCAACAAAATAATCCCTTCTTTTTCCTTAAAAACTCACGGCATTCATACCTAAATCGGGGCAATTTATTTCTCAATTTTTCATGCATATAATTCCATTCTCAACATGATAAAAATCATAAATCAAGCATCAAAATATCAATAACTCAAGGAATTCACATTTTCCTATTTTTCTCTAAAATTTTCGGCATTAATCATTTTTTTAGGGTTTCAATTTCTTTTTCTTCTCTTAATTCATCGATTAAATCCTAGTGTTCGATTCTCCTATCGATTTCTTCTCACTTAATTCTCACATCGATAACCTAAGTTTGCCTAAACATAAAATAAATACCATGCATGCATGTTTTCTTTCTTTTAGGGCTTAGAGATATACATATATACAATTAATCAAATGAATTATCATACTTTATGATGGTCCCGAAACGAGTTACTGGTGTATGGGGGGGGGGGGAATACACCAGTTGGAATTTTAAAAATTAACCCTTAAAAATACTTCAACTGAGTAAAACGGACTCAGTTGGAATCTCACAGCTGAGTAAGCAACCTCAGCTGGAAGAGTGAGGCTGTGCGGAATGTGGTGGAAAATTAAACTCGTTATAAACAACTCACGCTTTTAGTGCAGGGTTGGTCAACAACCAAAACAGTTGAGAATGCTCAGATATGCAGATTTGTATGCCGGTTAGTTTGGTCAGTTAATAATGCAAAAAGCAACTGAATAAAAATAAACACAGACACACGGAATTTAACGTGGTTCGGAGATAACCCTCCTACGTCCACGGGGAGATGTGAATCCTCACACCTCAGTCCAAGTTCTTCTGGACAGATCCACACAGCTTACCCGGGCTGTGCAACCGTTGCAATAAGTTTACGGGTACTTATCAACCTTCACAGTTAAGTTTACGGGTACTTAACAACCTATGTCAAGTTTGCGGATACTTGACAACCTAACTACTCAATTACAGGAAGAGTAAGGTCCTAGCAAACACTTTTTAGGGTGTGGGTGGGATTTCCAACTACAGCTCGATCACGAATGAGAGCTGGATCTAAGGCTTGAACGAATAAACACTCAAACTAAGATCTAAGACAGATTTTCACTCTATGAACCCTCAGCTACTAATGTTCTATTACTCTTGAACTCTCAGCTGCTGATGTTCTTAGAATAGGATTTTTGCAGATTTTTCTTTCGCTTGATTCTCTTGTGATTGCACTTCTCTGTCTCGCTTCTATATCTTCGTTATCTTCTCGAATGAGAGAATGCCTCTATTTATAGGCGGAGAGTATCAACTAGCCGTTGGAAGAGCTGTTGATCTCTAATCGTTGAAAGCGAAGGCTTGTCTCTTATCTCTGCAGACTTTTCCGATATGGCATCTGTGCTCTTCTACTTTCCATCTGAGACAGCCTTGTGTTGGGCCAGATGGGGTAGTGACTGAACGGTCAAACCCTCATGTGATTTCCTTTTGAAATTCAAATCTTAACCTTTCTGACAGTCAACCTTGGTTAGTCGGTTGAAAGTCTTGATCTTCATCTGAGTGGTCTTCAGCTGATGTTCTGATCTGTTGAACTCTCAGCTAACTTTGAACTTCAAGCAGTTGATCTTCTTGTTCGAGTTCTACAACTGAGGTTCTGAAATTGAACACTCAGTTGTCTTCCTTGTATTTACTTAGTTGAGTTTGAACCCTCAGATGACTTTCCTTTTCATCTGATGTTCTCTTCCTCTCTACTGTTTCTCATCAGACGAATCCTCAGTTGGTCTTTACAACTGATGTTCTGAAGACTTCCCCCTCATTCCTTCTGAACAAATGAACTCTCAGTTGTCTTTCATCATAACTGATGTTCTGTCTGAGTAATGCCTTGTTGCCATCTTCAGCTGGAGACTTGTAAAGATAAAATCTTAACTTTTTTCAAACAGCGAGCCTAAATTCTAATCATTAGGTTCTGGCAACATCTACTCGGTTGGGGTCAGTCGGTTTTGGAATTCATCAAAACTTTTACTAATAAATTTCCCAACACTTTATAAATTAAATTGGATCTTCTCCTCTTGTAATACCCCAGATTTTCCGTACAGTCTTAAAATTTTAAAGTTAATAATAAAAATGGCTTTGCACGCCTAAGTTTACGATTCTGAATTCTAAAACCAACGGTGAAATCCATTTTCGAAAATAAATTACGGAAGTCAGTTAGATGACTACTGTATTTAGGGTTATCGCGTACAAAAACTTTTTAGTTCTAGAACTCAGAACGGAAAACCGTCTGATTTTTACATTCACGAAATCGCGATACGAACTCGCTTGAGAAAGTTCGTTTTTTTGATTTTCCGGACGAAACTCGGACTGTGACGTCCCGAGTTTTTGTTGGAATTAAGTTTTTAAATATTACTTTTCGAATAAGTTAAATACGTTAGAATTTTTGGTCGAATCGGAATTTGACGATTTTGTGCCGAGCTACGTTTTTCGTCTTTCGATTTCCGTAGCGTCGTATCGCGCCGGAAAATCGCGTAATTTCTCTTTTTCTTTCCCCTCTAGCCGACTTCACCTCTCTCACATAGCTAGATATTTCAATTCTATAGTATTATAACACTATGACTCACTACTTAGATCGTTTAATTACTTTACACCTATTAACTTTGTTAGATACATAATAACATAATTAATCATCATCCTCACTACTCTCTCCCTCCCAATTCGAAACACACACACACACACTTTATCTCTCTCAATCTTCATTTCACCATTGAAGAAGCTCCAAGTTCTTGGACAAAGATTTTCCACAAGTTCATCATCCAACCATCAAATCCTCTAACTTCCTTTAGTAAAGTTCAAGGTATTCATCTCCTCTCTAATCCTATCCAATTGGATTCCATTTCTTTTAATTTTTTCATGTGGATCGAAATTTTGGATGATGGAGATTAGATGTTTTGATCTTTAATTAGTGTAATAGGATGGATTAGATATGGATCTATGGTTAAAATTGAAAGAAAATCAAGGACCCTAAATCCTAATTAATACCGATTTTTAGGGCTTTCTATTAGGATGTTTGAATTCTTCAATTAGTTGGATAATTAGACTTAGAAATAGTTCAATTGATGATTAAAACAAAAAGAAATCAAAACCCCTATGAATTTAAGTGAGGACCGAGTTTATGCTAGGGTTTGAGTTTTCAATTTAATGATGTAATAAGACTTGAATTGATTAATTGATGATATAGTAGTATGATAAATGGATTAATGAGGTTATTTGATGAAGAAAATCACCCCCTTTAAATTTATGTCATTACCGATTTTTCATGAAGGATTGGGGGATTTCATGTAGCTTGTTTTTATTGATGAAATGATGACGGATTAAGGTTCTAGGTAATGAAAGATAATGTTATGAATTTAATTGGAATTTTCTAAAATTATTAATGAAATTGTAAGAGACAAAGAAGTGGATTTAAGTTGAGTTTAAGTAATGATATGGAGTGATGATGTATATAACAATGAATCTCGTTAGATGATGATTAATGTCGTAGAAAATCAACGAATTCCGATAACTTTTGGAATCTTGTAAGAGACGAACAAGTGGACGTAATTAATAATCGAGAAGTCGAGTAAGGATTCTAATTTGATAATAGTGTTTATAATGGACTAAGGAACGACTTTGTAGTTGACGACATGAGCATGCAGAATATTATAATATGAGTTGTAGTTATAGTCGAGAACTAGAAACGAGAATTTGTTAACTTGTTGTTGGTTTAGTAAATGGTAGTTGAAACGATGAGGTTTGATCGTCGTGGTTATAAACGAGTTTTGAAAAGGAGTTCTTCACGTACGAGAGTACGTGTTGACTGCCTTAAGAGTGCAGTTTCGTTAGAAATCAAGTACGAGAACTTAGAACGAACTTAGAAAGTTCAACGTCGTTTTTATCGAGCAATTAGGGTTAGCCGTGGCAGTTTTGCGATCCTTCCCGGAAACTGTAATATCTCTTAGCTCGTTTATCGGATTTGAGATCCGTAAATTGGAGCGTAAACTAGACTTTCCAAGCTTTCTAGGTACAGGGCTCATCCCCTGTTTCCAATTCCTCTGTTCTGGGAAGTCCCCAGAACTACTGCATTGCGCAGTGAAAATTTCAGAACTTGAAATCCTAAGTTGTTTCTTCGCAACTTAGTTTCTTTCGATCGTTTAAGCCGTAATAAGTTAACGACTAACTTTTCTACTGACCTAAGAGTCGAGTATGAAACCTTTCGAGTTCTAAACGAGATTTGTTCAAGTCTCGTTCCCGTTTAATTAAAAAAAAAACTAGTAGCGTGCAAATGCCTAAAGAAACGAAACGACTAAAACCTAATTCGAATTTCCATGTTCGATTATCTTTTACGACTGATTTTAAAGTGTTATTATTTTACGATGAAGGAGTAAACCAGCAGTAAGGAAAGGACGGAAGATCAGGAGAATGGAAGCTCGTATTTAGTTCTGTAAACGCTAAGGTGGGCTTTCATATATAAAATAAAACGAGCAATGCTCGAAAACTTTTCTTTATCGCTTTGATATCTGTGTTTTCAAAGTGATAATTGTGGCATGAACTGTTTTATGTTTTATGTGAGTTCTCTTGTACCTATCTGAGTTAACATTCGTGTTTTCCAGATTTATGAGTTAATCAAAATAGGTTAACTAACGATCGGCTCTGAGTTAGCTATTAAGTGCTTTCCAGAGTTAGTGCACTTTGTAACCTGTGGTGTATGTGGTATCCTGTTGAGGGGTAACCAGTCACGGTGAATGAGAATTGGTCAAGATTTGAACGTAACATACCAGAAAATGCTCAGCCGAGTAAATTGTGAAAATGAGTCAGAAAATGTTTAGTAGACACGGGCTAATTTAAAATAAAACTCCGATGTGCTACAAATTATGAAATGCCAGATTATCTATACTTATGCTTATGTTTTCGGCAACGTGCCCACTAAGTACTTTTGTACTTAGCCCTACATATGTTTTCTAAATGTGCAGGTTGAAGCGACGAGAGCAGCAGTGGTTGAAGTTGAGTCGAGTTGAGAAGTTAGGATTGTTTTAGCTATGACCTACTTTCCGCTGCAAAACTCTAGACTTTTTAACGTTATGTACATTTGGTGAATCACTGTAGTTTGAGTCTGTAAACTTTAACTTAGTTGCTTTCGAATACTTTCTGTCGAGTAATCCTTCGTGATTAACTCTTCTTTTTGATTAGTAAAGTCTTGTTCATTGAATGTATGATGTCTTTTATGTATGTTTAATTAGCCAGCCCCTTTCTTCCTCGCTTCTTTAATCCAATCCCAGTCGCACCCCGGCTTCTGCCGTCCCTCGGGATTTGGAGCTGTGACACCTCTTGAACCTCTTGAAATCGAAATGGATGGAAGAAAAAGGGCTCAACTTCTAGCTTGGATTCCTCTTGGAAGAACTTGACTTGAATCCTCAAAGAAAATACCATACAATAATTAATCATCCATTTTTAGGGCTTAAGAGCCAAAAATGAAGAAAAATGGGGGATGATTATTGGATTTGAACTCAAGAACTTGAAGGATTATTACCTTCCAACTTGTAGATTGGGAGAACTAAGATGATGGTGATGATTTTCTGTTGATTTGCATGTGATTGAAGCTTGAATTCAAGGCTTTAATGGAAGAAATCTCAAGTGTGTGTGAGGGTGTGTGTATTACAGCATTAGGGGGAGAGAGGGATAGAATTTTTCTTCTTCTTGTTTTCTTGAGAGATTTCGAAAGTGAGAGAGAGATAGGGATTGAATGAATGAACTCTTCTATTTTGAATAGGATGCATGTATTTGATTTCCAACATAAGGAATAAAGAATGATGACAATTTGTGTTGGAACTTGGTGTGATTAAGAGGTTGATGTGATGGCATTTGCATGCAATCTTTTGTTAAGATTTTGGTAAGACATCATGATTAAAGCTATAGAGTAGGTTGGAGAGAGATTAGGGAGAGAGATAGGGTGAGGTGGCGGTGAGAGGGAGAGAGATGAGCGACACTTGTCTCGTTGCTTCATTACGGGTATTAATTACCCGGTCGTAAAGAGTTTTCCGGATAAAAAGGTCCGTATTATTCCATTTATGCTATAAACGGGTCTAATCTCTCCTCGTCTCGTTTCTGACACTAAAACATCTCAAACCTAATTCACATCTCATTAAAAAGATTAATGATTCCGATCATCTAGTCTTTTAAGTCTTAAAAGAAATTAGTCGGCTTATTAATCCGCTTATTAATCCTTCAAAGATTAAATTCTCGTAACTCTTCTCAAATTGTCTCGGATAAGCTTCTATCTGATCTCAATAACCTTAGAAGAAATTCTAGGTTCAAAGATTTTAATTAAAATCTATTCTAAGTTCTTCGGCGCATAGTAATTTCTCGGTTATTAACATTACTCACTTTCAATCAAAAAACTTCGGAATTTTTATGAAAATCATACTCGTACTCATTCTCATACAAGCAAACTCAATAAATATATCACATTATCATTTAAAGAAATAGCACAGATAATCTCACGTAAAAACACATAAGGGCATTTTAGTCATTTTACTCATTTCTATTTATTTAGAAAAATTTTATTCCTCAAATCTCGTCATTTAATCTTACTCGGTTAATTAACATGCTCACTAATGATATAGAAGTTCGGGGTATTACAGCTTTGAAACTTCTACCAAATCTTATCCTTATATAAAACTCACAACGGCGAAAAAATCGGCTCATTCGGTCAAGCACAAGTGCCAGAACTATGTATTTTTCAGTTTCTCGAGCTTTTTTCGGGGCTACCTCAAAACATGAAACCTAAGAAGTGTTAACTCGAATGCTCTGAAATTTCTACTACATGTTTTGCTCATATAAGAGACACAATGGCGTAAAAATCGGCTCTTTCGGACAAGTACAAGTGCTAAACCAATGTATTTTTCCATTTCCAAAGCTTTTTCGGGGTTAAAAGTCACCCTTCAAAACATGAACCCTAAGAACCGTTAAGCCCGAACGCTTTGAAACTTCTACCACATGATATTCTCGTATAAAAATCACAACGGCAAAAAAATCGGCTCATTCGGTCAAGTACAATTGCCAAAAAAAAGTATTTTTCCGTTTCCAGAGTTTTTTTTTCGGGGTTACCTCAAAACATGAACACTAAGAACCATTAATCCGAATGCTTTGAAATTTCTATCACATGTTATCCTCGGATAAGAATCACAATCGCGCAAAAATCGGCTTATTCGGACAAGTACAAGTGCCAAAACAATGTATTTTTCCGTTTCCAGAGCTTTTTCGTGGCTAAAAGTCACCCCTCAAAACAAGAACCCTAAGAACCGATACCCCGAACACTTTGAAACTTCTATCACATGTTATCCTCGTATAAAAATCACAACAGCAAAAAATTGAAACATTCGGACAAGCACAAGTGCCAAAACAATGTATTTTTCCGTTACAAGAGCTTTTTTCGGGGCTACCTCAAAACATGAACCCTAAGAACCGTTAACCCGAATGCTTTGAAATTATTTACCAAATGTTATCCTCATATAAAAATCACAATGGTATAAAAATCGGTTCATTCAGACAAGTGCAAGTGCCAAAACAATGTATTTTTCCATTTCAAGAGTTTTTTTCGAGGCTACCTCAAAACAGAACTCTAAGAACCGTTAACCCGAATACTTTGAATTTTTTATAACATGTTATCCTCGTATAACAATCATAATGGCGTAAAAATCGGCTAAATCGGACAAGTACAAGTGCCAAAACAATATATTTTTCCGTTTTCAAAGCTTTTTCGGGGCTAAAAGTCACCCCTCAAAACATGAACCCTAAGAACCGTTAGCCCAATCACTTTGAAACTTCTACCATGTGTTATCCTCATATAAAAATCACAACTGCGAAAAAATTGGCTCATTTGGACAAGCACCAGTGCAAAAACAAAGTATTTTTCCGTTTCCAGAGCTTTTTTCGGGTCTACCTTAAAACATGAACTCTAAGAACCGTTAACTCGAATGGTTTAAAATTTCTACCACAGGTTATTCTCATATAAGAATCACAATGGAGCAAAAATTGGCTCGTTCAGAAAAATTAAAGTGTCAAAACAATATATTTTTCCGTTTCCAAGTTTTTTTAGGGCTAAAAGTCACCCCTCAAAACGTGAACCCTAAGAACCGTTAACCCGAACACTTTGAAATTTCTACCACATGTTATGCTCGTATAAGAGTCACAATGGTGTAAGCATCGACTCATTTGGACAAGTACAAGTGCCGGAACAATGTATTTTTCCGTTTCCAAAGCTTTTTCGGGGCTAAAAGTCACCCCTCAAAACATGAACCCTAAGAACTGTTAACCCGAACAGTTTAAAACATCTACCACATGTTATCCTCGTATATAACTCACAACATCAAAAAAAATCGGCTCATTTGGTAAGGCACAAGTGCCAAAACAAAGTATTTTTCATTTTCCAAAGCTTTTTTCAGGGCTACCTCAAAACATGAAACCTAAGAACCGTTAACTCGAACGCTTTGAAATTTCTACCACATGATATTCTCATATAAGAGTCACAATGGCACAAAAATCGGCTAATTCGGACAAGTACAAGTGCAAAAACAGTGTATTTTTCCGTTTCCAAAGCTTTTTTTAGGGCTAAAAGTTACCCCTCAAAATGTGAACCCTAAGAACCGTTAATCCGAACACTTTGAAATTTCTATAACATGTTATCCTCGTATAAAAATAATAATGGCGTAAAATTGGCTCAATCGGACAAGTACAAGTGCCAAAACAATGTATTTTTCCGTTTTCAAAGCTTTTTTGGGGCTAAAAGTCACCCCTCATAACATGAACCCTAAGAATCGTTAACCCGAATGCCTTGAAACTTCTACCACATGTTATCCTCATATAAAAATCACAACGGCGCAAAAATCGGCTCATTCTGACATGCACAAGTGCCAAAACAATGTATTTTTCCGTTTTCAAATTTTTTTGAGGTTAAAAGTCACCACTAAAAACATGAACCCTAAGAACCGTTAACCCGAACGCTTTGAAACTTCTACCTCATATTTTTCTCGTATAAAACTCACAACGACGTAAAACATGAAATCTAAGAACCGTTACCCGAACGTTTCAAAATTTCTACCACATGTTATACTTGTATAAGAAACACAATGGCACAAAAATTGGCTCAATCGAACAAGTATAAGTTCAAAAATAATGTATTTTTCCATTTCCAAAGCTTTTTGTGGGCTAAAAGTCACCCTTAAAAACATGAACCCTAAGAACCGTTAGCCCGAATGATTTGAAACTTCTACCACATGTTATTCTCGTATAAAACTCACAACGGTGAAAAAATTGGCTCATTCGGTCAAGCACAAGTGTCAAAACAAAGTATTTTTCAATTTCTAGAGCTTTTTTCGGGTCTACCTCAAAACATAAAACCTAAGAACCGTTAATCCGAATGCTTTTGAAATTTGTACCACATGTTATTCTCGTATAAGAGACAAAATGGCGCAAAAATCAACTCATTCGGACAAGTACAAGTTCTAAAACAATGTATTTTTCCGTTTCCAAAGCTAAAAGTCACCCCTCAAAACATGAACCCTAAGAACCGGTAGCCCGAACACTTTAAAACTTCTACCACATGTTATCCTCATATAAAAATCACAACGGCAAAAAAATCGACTCATTCGGACAAGCACAAGTGTCAAAACAAAGTATTTTTTAGTTTCTAGAGCTTTTTTCGGGGCTACCACAAAACATGAAACCTAAGAACCGTTTACCCGAATGCTTTGAAATTTCTACAACATATTATCCTCATATAAGAATCATAATGGCGCAAAAATGAGCTTAATTGCGCAAGTACAAGTGCCAAAACAATGTATTTTTCCGTTTTCAAAGCTTTTTCGGGGCTAAAAGTCACCCCTCAAAACATGAATCCTAAGAACCGTTAACCCGAACGCTTTGAAATTTATACCACATGTTATACTCTTATAAGAATCCCAATGGCGGAATAATCGGCTCATTCGGACAAGTCCAAGTGCCAAAACAATGTATTTTTCCATTTTCAAAGCTTTTTCATGGCTAAAAGTCACCCCTCAAAACATGAACCATAAGAACCGTTAACCCGAATACTTTGAAACTTCTACCACATGTTATCCTCGTATAAAACTCACAACAACGAAAAAATCGGCTCATTCAGTCAAGCACAAGTGTCAAAAAAAGTATTTTTCATTTTCTAGAGCTTTTTACGGGGCTACCTCAAAATATGAAACCTAAGAACCGTTAACCCGAACGCTTTAAAATTTCTACCACATGTTATTCTCGTCTAAGAGTCATAATGGCTCAAAAATCAACTAATTCGGATAAGTACAAGTGCCAAAACAATGTATTTTTCCGTTTTCAAAGCTTTTTTGGGGCTAAAAGTCACCCCTCATAACATGAACCCTAAGAATCGTTAACCCGAATGCCTTGAAACTTCTACCACATTTTATCCTCATATAAAAATCACAATGGCGCAAAATCGGCTCATTCTGACATGCACAAGTGCCAAAACAATGTATTTTTCCGTTGTTAAAGCTTTTTTGGGGTTAAAAGTCACCCCTAAAAACATGAACCCTAAGAACCGTTAACCCGAACGCTTTGAAACTTCTACCTCATGTTTTCCTCTTATAAAACTCACAACGATGTAAAAATCAGGTCATTGGGTCAAGCACAAGTGTCAAAACAAAGTATTTTTCAGTTTCCACAGCTTTTTTCGGGGCTACCTCAAAACATGAAATCTAAGAACCGTTACTCGAACGTTTTGAAATTTCTACCACATGTTATACTTGTATAAGAGACACAATGGCACAAAAATTGGCTCAATCGAACAAGTACAAGTTCCAAAACAATGTATTTTTTCGTTTCCAAAGCTTTTTTGGGGCTAAAAGTCACCCTTAAAAACATGAACACTAAAACCGTTAGCCCGAATGATTTAAAACTTCTACCACATGTTATTCTCGTATAAAACTCACAACGGCGAAAAAATTGGCTCATTCGGTCAAGCACAAGTGTAAAACCAAAGTATTTTTCAATTTCTGGAGCTTTTTTCGGGTCTACCTAAAACATTAAACCTAAGAACCGTTAATCCGAATGCTATTGAAATTTGTACCACATGTTATTCTCGTATAAGAGACAAAATGGCACAAAAATCGACTCATACGGACAAGTACAAGTTCCAAAACAATGTATTTTTCCGTTTCCAAAGCTAAAAGTCACCCCTCAAAACATGAACCCTAAGAACCATTAGCCCGAACACTTTGAAACTTCTACCACATATTATCCTCGTATAAAAATCACAACGGCAAAAAAATCGACTCATTCGGACAAGCACAAGTGCCAAAACAAAGTATTTTTCAGTTTCTAGAGCTTTTTTCGGGGCTACCTCAAAACATGAAACCTAAGAACCGTTAACCCGAATGTCTTGAAATTTCTACAACATGTTATCCTCATATAAGAATAATAATGGCACAAAAATGAGCTTAATTGCACAAGTACAAGTGCCAAAACAATGTATTTTTCCGTTTCCAAAGCTTTTTCGGGGCTAAAAGTCACCCCTCAAAACATGATTCCTAAGAACCGTTAACCCGAACGCTTTGAAATTTATACCACATGTTATACTCTTATAAGAATCCTAATGGCGGAATAATCGGCTCATTCGGACAAGTCTAAGTGCCAAAACAATGTATTTTTCCGTTTTCAAAGCTTTTTCGTGGCTAAAAGTCACCCCTCAAAACATGAACCATAAGAACCGTTAACCCGAATACTTTGAAACTTCTACCACATGTTATCCTCGTATAAAACTCACAACAACGAAAAAATCGGCTCATTCAGTCAAGCACAAGTGTCAAAAAAAGTATTTTTCATTTTCTAGAGCTTTTTACGGGGCTACCTCAAAATATGAAACCTAAGAACTGTTAACCCGAACGCACTACTAAAAAAACACGCTCATACATAACGGTATTTTGCGTTATGTATGTACAAAAAAAAAGCGTTATATAACGCTGTGTCGTATATGAGGGGCGCTCATACGTAACGGAAATTCACCGTTACGTATGAAGAAATACATAACGTATAATCTAGCACATACGTAACACATTTTCTACGTTATCTATAATGTTATACGTAACGGTCTAACGCCGTTATGAATGAAATTTTTTCCGTAATGTATTATCATTATACATAACGCTTGTCCGTATTTTATATAACAATCCTTCATCGTTATCTTTTTGCATCAAACATAACAGTTGCTCGTCTTTTTTTTTCTTTTCGATTTAGGTATTTTTAAATACTAAAAAATTAATAAATAATACCTTAGAATCATAAAATCATACATTTATTATCATCCAAACATAGTCTACAAACATTAACATCCAAACATATTACGTTTCACAAAAAGTCCTATATAGGCGAAAATTATCAAACATTAAACATGCAAGTAACTAAATTTCTCTAGTTCTACTTAACTCATATCCATCCACTTCTTTGCTACTCCACCTGCCCCATTTTCATCGAGAGCTCGCCTCAATTCCTTTTGTCATGACTAGCCATGTAGCTTCTTTATTAGGATAATAACTCACCTTCAACCCAACAATAAACCTGTTGCAAGCAATGAGAAAAAAAAAAGAAAACATATCCAATTTCACAAAATCATGAATCTTATAAACTAATATCTCAAAAGAAAAAGGAAACAAGTTCCATAGCTAAAAGGGATATCCACTAGTTTCCTTTTTTTTTATTAAACTGACGTGAAGAACCAGAAGAGTGAGTGTGCAGAACAGAAAGCTCGACATTGCATAAACAACGTAGGCCGACAACTGAAAGTAAGGTGGTTTATATATTTGATTAGTAAAACCTTTAGTAAATCTATACTCATACCTCAAGTTCAAGCCAATCCATACAGAAAAACATTTTTAAAGTTTTACGATAACAGATTAGACATTAATCCATGCCATGCTATTAACCAAGAAACATGATGGTAGAAAGAAATCACAACCAAAACAAATACTAGATAGTATAGATGACTCAAGTAGATAATCTAATTAAAAATGGAAACTTAGGCTTAGATTTTCTTATAATGAACTCCCAAAATAGGTCTGTGAACAAGTGGTTTGAAAAAATAAAAAAAAATAGTAGCCTACTTTAAAGTAGGCTACTGATTAATTAATTTGCTTATAAACAATTAAGAATAACTTCAACCGGCATAATAGAACCATATGAAACAAGAAACTAGTGTACATTATCAAAGATGATTTCTTTACACATATTCTACCAACACCAAGATCGCAACTCCGTCTACAAGCACTAAGTTACAATCCTAAAAGATCAATCAAATGTACACCATATACAATTCTGACAACTTCAAAATATATGAGTGAAAAACTTGAAGATCATACCATCATTTGGTGCTTGAATCCACATAGCACTTTAATTATCTCGTGGAACAGATTCACATGTCCACCACGATATACGTGGCATTTCCCACAAGTAAGCACAAGAATAGCAGACTGCAATAATGACACCAAAATGTAATTGAATTCATAAACATAAACACCTGCAATTGATAATGCTCGAGGCTAAGCAGCAGCAGTGCATCGTGAAGAAAGCAGCATCTGCATCGGCATGTGATATCTAGAAAATTAAAACATATACTTGATATTACACTCCAGCCAAAATGAATCTCATATATAAAACACAGAAGATGTTATGCATTTATCATATAGATTATACAAAACTGAAAATTAAAACTTAAAAACTTACTACATTTTACAATAGGAAGATCTGCTACCACTTTGACATACTTCACAAGTGCAATCTGTTGGAGCACTTATCTCTAATATGTATTGTAAATTAAATGTGAAAAATTTATATTGCTGCAAATTAAAAACACTAAAAAAAGAAGGAAAATTAAAGGCCACAATAACAATGAGAGAGAAGGGTAATTTAAAAAAGCATCATCACACAATTCATACCTTACGGTAATTATGCCAAAACAAATAACAAATACGACAATCAACATTTCAGAAGGATTCTAGAACTCATGGTCCCAGGCCAAGTTTGGTTCAGTTTTTCCCCCAATTCGAACAATGAACGAGGAATGGATACGAATCAGCTCTAATCATCAAATACGATATATTTTGCCCTAATTCGATTCTAGAGAGAAGAAACTATTAAAAGAACGACCAACCTGGGAGAGTGGGGACAACAACCACCAGAACGAGAGGCTTGAGGCGACTGGTGGTGCTGAAATCTGAAGAGGCGACGACGGCCCTATGTACGGTGGAGCAGAAGAGTTCTATGTCGAAGGAATGGAATTGGAAATTTTAGGGCTATAAAAGCACACACATACAAAGGCTACTTTTATAGGGTGTTGTTAGGTGTTTTCACCCACTCTATAAAAGCACACACATACAAAGGCGACGGCGGCTCTGGAAGGAAGCCACGTCGGTGGGAAGGCCGTGGCGGCAGCTCTGGAAGGAAGCCACGACGGTGGCGACAGCAGCTCTGGAATGAAGCTACGACAGCGGCGACGGTGGTGGCTCTGGACGGAAACGGCGTCTGCGCAGGAGGAGCAGATGGAAGGTGGAGAATGGAGATAGGTGACGAACGCGAAGGTTGGGGAATTGGGGGAAAATTTTCTGAAATTGGGGAAGGTTGGGGGAATTGGGGGGAAATTTTGGAATTGGGGGAAAATTTTCTGGAATTGAAGAAATTGGGGCGGGGGGAGTACACTGTACACGTTTCCTTATTAGTACTATTAATTATTATATATTTATTTTAATTTTTTTTAATTTTACAATAGTTCAAAAATATCTATTGTCTATATATTTAATAGACAATAAGTATGTAGAGCCCTTGTTTATATGCATCATTATAGACAATAATAAAAAAATATGTGTTGTTTACTATAACAATAGACAATAGTTAAAAAAATCAGTTGTCTAGAAAATAAAAAATGCGGTCATAGACAACAGGTTTCGGAACCTATTGTCTATAACCGCACGTTTTTATGGTTAAAGACAACAGGTTTGGCTTTGGCACTTGTCTATTTCGTAATTAACAACACGTTTCACTAAAACCTATTGTCTGCTCTGTGTTGTCTATGACCGAAATTCTTGTAGTGTCCAATTTCACAGAGAAGAGAAGACAGGGGTTTCAATTGGGGAATCCAGGGTTTCTTTGAATGTTTTGACCGAGAAATTACCCAATCCAGGAGCTCGGTGGCGAGAGAGAGGTTGTACGGAGGAGATGGCGGTCGACGGCGAGGTAGGCGGCGAGATTTCACCGGATAGAAACACACGGTGAACATATATGAAGGAATGAATCTCTGTAGAAGAACCCCTATTTTTATGAAAACAAATGAAATATTTATTTGAAAAAAACGAAAATAAGAAATAATATAAAAAAAGAAATCAGATGTACATATATAACATATGCATTTAACGGTTCAAGATACCGTTACATATGTTTAATAAAATTTCGCTCATACATAACGAAAGGCTTAACAGTTAGATAAATCGTTATATATGTGTCTAAAAAATAACGCTTTGGCATAACGGATGTGTCACAGCCCCAAATCCCGAGGGACGGCAGAAGTCGGGGTGCGACTGGGGTTGGATTAAAGAAGCGGGGAAGAAGGGGGCTAACTGACTAAACATACATGAAAAGGCATCGACAAAACATAAACTAGAAATGAATATAAATAAGAAAGAGTTAATCCCTAAGGATTACTCGACAAAAGTACAAACAGAAACTAAGTTCATATTACAGACTTAGACTACAAAGTATTGTTCAAAAGTACATCTCAAAAAGAAATACAGAGATTGGCAGCGGAAGGGTTCTAACTATGCATTCTATACTTTAACTCAACATCAACCGTCGCCGCTCTCCGTCGCTTCAACCTGCACATTTAGAAAGCAATGCAGGGCTAAGTACAAACGTACTTAGTGGGAACGATGCCGAAATCATAATCATAAGTATAGATAAATATGGCATTTCATAAACGTAGCACATCGGAGTTTAATTGAAAGAATCCGTGTTTACTAAACATTTTCTGACTTTTTCTCATAAATCACTCGCGCGAGCATTTTCTGACTAATGTTACGTTCAATCTTGACCAATTCTAATTCACCGTGGCTGGTACCCCTCAACAGGGTATCACATACACCACAGGTTACAAAGTGCACTAACTCTGGAAAGCACTTAGCAGCTAACTCAGAGCCGATCGTTAGTTAATCTAAAAAGACTAACTCTAAATCTGGAAAACATGAATGTTGACTCAGATAGGTACAAGAGAACTCACATAAAAACATAAAACAGTTCATGCCATAATATCACCTTGAAAACACAGATATCAAAGCGATAAAGAAAGATTTTCCGAGCATTGCTCGTTTTATTTTGTATATAAAAAGCCCACCTTGTAAATACAGAACTTATAAGCAAAAACTTCCAACTTTGGATCTTCCGTTCTTCCTCCTTCATCGTAAAATAAACATACTTAAAAACGGGTCGTAAAAGATAATCGAAGAAAGAGAATCGAAGAAAGATTTAGTTGTTTCATTCTTTAGGCATTTGCACGCTTATTAGATTCGTTTTACTTAAACGGGAAACGAGACTCGTACCAATCTCGTTTAGAACTCGGAAGATCTCATACTTGACTCTCGGGTCAGTAGAGAAGGTAGTCGATATCTTAATACGACTTTAAAGATTAAAAGAAACTAAGTTGGAAGGAATCAACTTAGGCGATTTACGTTTTAGTTCTTTGAACGACTTATGAAATTTCTCGTTTATTACTTCTTTAATGAAAGGATAAGATATATGATCTCGACTGGTTTTCATCACTCCAGGTCATGTACTTGACTCTAGGGTCAGTAGAGAGATGTTCGTTAGATAAAACGGCTTAAATGATCGAAAGAAACTAAGTTGTGAACTAAACAACTTAGAAAACAAGAAACTGAAATTTTCACTGCACAGTCCAGTAACTCTGGAGGCTGTCCAGAACAGAGGATTTGGAAACAGGGGGTGAGCCCTATACCACGAGAAAGCTCAGGAAGTCTAGTTCGCACTCCAATTTACGGATCACAAATCCGATAAACGAGCTGGAAGTTATTACAGTTTCCGGCAAGGGTTGCAAAACTGCCGCGAAAACCCTAATTGCTTGATAGGTTCGACGTATAACGTCTTCGGTTCGTTTTAAGCTCTCGTATTCATTTTTTTAGAAACTGAACTCTCAAGGCAGTCATCACGTACCTCCGTACGTGACAAACTCCTTCTCAAAACTCACTCAAAAGCACGACGTTCTATACGTCGGATTTCAACTATCAAGTACTATACCAACAAAAACTTCAAAACGCGTTCTAGTTCTCGATTATCACTATAGCCCACATTATATCAATTCGAAAGCTTATGACGTCAACTAGAAAGATGTTCTAAATTCCATTATAAACAATAATATCAAATTAGAAAACCCATCCGACCTCTCGGTTATTAGTTACAACTAAATGTTTGTCTCTTACGCGATTTTTCAACGATGTCGGATTTCATTCAAATTTTACGACGTTAAATTACGTCTAACGTGAAACGTTTTCATGCATGCAAACATACCATAACATCATTATAACTCAGTATATAGGGTGTTCTTTATCTCTTATGTTTCATTAAACATTTTTAGAAAATTCTCATTTAATTTCTATTATCAACTAACACTATTTGCAACATAAATCAACTAACAAATCACCACTTAACAACAACACATGGAAACCCCTAAGAAACAAAGTATTTTTAATTTTCCAAAGCTTTTTTCGGGGCTACCTCAAAACATGAAACCTAAGAAACGTTAATTCGAACGATTTGGAATTTCTACCACATGTTATTCTCATGTAAGAGTCACAATGGCGCAAAAATCGGCTAATTCGGACAAGTACAAGTGCCAAAACAATGTATTTTTCCGTTTCAAAAGCTTTTTCGGGGCTAAAAGTCTCCCCTCAAAACGTGAACCCTAAGAACCGTTAACCCGAACACTTTGAAATTTCTATAACATGTTATCCTCGTATAAAAATCATAATGGCATAAAAATCGGCTCAATCGGACAAGCACAAGTGTCAAAACAAAGTATTTTTCAATTTCCACAACTTTTTTCGGGGCTACCTCAAAACATGAAATCTAAGAACCGTAAACCTGAACGCTTCGAAATTTCTACCACATGTTATGCTTGTATAAGAGACACAATGGCACAAAAATTGGCTCAATCGAACAAGCACAAGTTTCAAAACAATGTATTTTTCCGTTTCCAAAGCTTTTTTGGGGCTAAAAGTCACCCCTCAAAACATGAACCGTAAGAACCGTTAACCCGAACGCTTAGAAACTTCTACCACATGTTATCCTCGTATAAAACTCACAACGACAAAAAAATCGGCTCATTCGGTCAAGCACAAGTGTCAAAACAAAGTATTTTTCACTTTCCACAGCTTTTTTCGGGGCTACCTCAAAACAGGAACCCTAAGAACTGTTAACCCGAACGTTTCGAAATTTCTACTACATCTTATGCTCGTATAACAGATACAATGGCACAAAATTTCGGCTAATTCGGACAAGTACAAGTTCCAAAACAATGTATTTTTCCATTTCCAAAGCTTTTTCGGGGCTAAAAGTCACCCTTTAAAACATGAACCGTAAGAACCATTAACCTGAATACTTTGAAACTTCTACCACATGTTATCCTTGTATAAAAATCACAACGGCAAAAAACATGAGTCCTTCGGACAAGCACAAGTACCAAAACAAAGTATTTTTCTGTTTTCAAAGCTTTTTCAGGGCTAAAAGTCACCCCTCAAAACATGAACCCTAAGAACCATTAACCCGAACACTTTGAAATTTCTACCACATGTTATCCTAGTATAAGAATCACAATGACACAAAAATCAGCTTAATCGCACAAGTACAAGTGCCAAAACAAAGTATTTTTCCGTTTCCAAAGCTTTTTCTAGGCTAAAAGTCACCTCTCAAAAAATGAGCCCTAAGAACCGTTCAGCCGAACGCTTTGAAACTTCTACCACATGTTATCCTCGTATAAAATTCACAATGGCGCAAAAATCAACTCATTCGGACAAGTACAAGTGCCAAAACAATGTATATTTCTGTTTCCAAAGTTTTTTCGGGGCTAAAAGTCACCCCTCAAAACATGAACCCTAAGAACCGTTAACCCGAACGCTTTGAAACTTCTAACACATTTTATCCTCGTATAAAAATCACAACAGCGAAAAAATCGGATCATTCGGACAAGCACAAGTGCCAAAACAATGTATTTTTCCGTTTCAAGAGCTTTTTTCGAGGCTACCTCAAAACATGAACCCTAAGAACCGTTAACCCGAACGTTTTAAATTTTTAACCACATATTATCCTCGTATAAGAATTCTAATGACACAAAAATTGGCTCAATCGGACAAGTACAAGTGCCAAAACAATGTATTTTTCCGTTTTCAAAGCTTTTTCGGGACTAAAAGTCACCCCTCAAAACATGAACCCTAAGAACCGTTAACCCAAATGCTTTGAAACTTTTACCACATGTTATCCTCGTATTAAAATCACAACGGCGAAATAATCGGCTCACTCGGACAAGCACAAGTGCCAACATAAAGTATTTTTCCGTTTCCAGAGCTTTTTTCGGGGCTACCTTTAAACATGAAACCTAAGAATCGTTAACCCGAATGCTTCGATATTTTTACCACATATTATGCTTGTATAAGAGACACTATGGCGCAAAAATTGACTCCTTCGGACAAGTACAAGTGCCCAACCAATGTATTTTTCCGTTTGCTAAGCTTTTTCGGAGCTACAAGTCACCCTTCAAAACATGAACCCTAAGAACCGTTAAGCCGAATGCTTTGCAACTTCTACCACATGTTATCCTCGTATAAAAATCACAACGGCAAAAAAAACGGCTCATTCGGTCAAATACAAGTGCCAAAACAATGTATTTTTCCGTTTCCAGAGTTTTTTTCTAGGCTACCTCAAAACATGAACACTAAGAACCATTAACCCGAATGCTTTGAAATATCTACCACATGTTATCCTCGGATAAGAATCACAATGGCGCAAAAATCGGCTCATTCGGATAAGTACATGTGCCAAAATAATATATTTTTCCGTTTCCAAAGCTTTTTCGGGGCTAAAAGTCACCCTTCAAAACATGAACCCTAAGAACCGTTACCCCGAAGACTTTGAAACTTCTGCCACAAATGATCCTCGTATAAAAATAACAACAGCAAAAAAATCGGATCATTCGGACAAGCACAAGTGCCAAAAAAATGTATTTTTCCGTTTCAAGAGCCTTTTTCGAGGCTACCTCAAAACATGAACCCTAAAAACCGTTAACTCGTTTTGAAATTTCTACCACGTGTTATCCTTGTGTAAGAATAGTAATTACGCAAAAATCGGGTCAATCGGACAAGTACAAGTGCCAAAACAATGTATTTTTCCGTTTTCAAAGCTTTTTCGGGGCGAAAAGTTACCCCTCAAAACATGAACCCTAAGAATCGTCATCTCGAACACTTTGAAACTTCTACCATGTGTTATCCTCATATAAAAATCACAACGGAAAAAAAATCGGCTCATTCGGACAAGCACAAGTGCCAAAATAAAGTATTTTTCCGTTTGCAGAGCTTTTTTCGGGTCTACCTTAAAACATGAACTCTAAGAACCGTTAACTCGAATGCTTTGAAATTTCTACTACATGTTATCCTCTTATAAGAATCTCACTGGAGCTAAAATCGGCTCGTTCGGACAAGTTCAAGTGTCAAAACAATGTATTTTTCCGTTTCGTAAGCTTTTTCGGGGCTAAAAGTCACCCCTCAATACGCGAACCCTAAGAACCGTTAACCCGAACACTTTGAAATTTCTACCACATGTTATTCTGGTATAAGAGTCACAAAGGCGTAAAAATCGACTCATTCGAACAAGTACAAGTGCCAAAACAATGTATTTTTCCGTTTTCAAAGCTTTTTCGGGGCTAAAAGTCACCCCTCAAAACATGAACCCTAAGAACCGTCAACCCGAACGGTTTGAAACTTCGACCACATGTTATCCTCATATAAAACTCACAACGTCAAAAAAATCGGCTCATTTGGTAAGGCACAAGTGCCAAAACAAAGTATTTTTCATTTTCTAGAGCTTTTTTTGGGGCTACCTCAAAACATGAAACCTAAGAACCGTTAACCCGAACACTTTGAAATTTCTACCACATGTTATTCTCGTATAAGAGTCACAATGGCGCAAAAATCGGCTAATTCGGACAAGTACAAGTGCCAAAACAATGTATTTTTCCGTTTTCAAAGCTTTTTCGGGGCTAAAAGTCACCCCTCAAACTGCGAACCCTAAGAACCTTTAACCCGAACACTTTGAAATTTCTATAACATGTTATCCTCGTATATGAATCATAATGGCGTAAAAATCGGCTCAATCGGACAAGTACAAGTACCAAAATAATGTATTTTTCCGTTTTCAAAGCATTTTCAGGGCTAAAAGTCACCCCTCATGACATGAACCTGAAGAATTGTTAACCCGAATGCCTTGAAACTTCTACCATATGTTATCCTCATATAAAAATCAAACCGGCAAAAAATCGGCACATTCGGACAAGTACAAGTGCCAAAACAAAGTATTTTATCGTTTCCAAAGCTTTTTTCGGGGCTACCTTAAAACATGAATCCTAAAAACCGTTAACCGAATACTTTGAAATTTCTACCACAAGTTATCCTCATATAAGAATCAAGATGGCGCAAAAATCAGCTCGTTCGGACAAGTACAAGTTCAAACCAATGTATTTTTCCGTTTTCAATGCTTTTTCGGGGCTAAAAGTCACCTTTCAAAACATGAATCCTAATAACATTTAGCCCGAACACTTTGAAACTTCTACCACATGTTATCCTCGTATAAAAATCACAATAGCGAAAAAATAGGATCATTCGGACAAGCACAAGTGCCAAAACAATGTATTTTTCCGTTTCAAGAGCTTTTTTTGAGGCTATCTCAAAACATGAACCCTAAGAACCATTAACCCGAACGTTTTGAAATTTCTACCACATGTTATCCTCATATAAGAATCATAATGACGCAAAAATCGGCTCAATCGGACAAGTACAAGTGCCAAAACAATGTATTTTTTCCGTTTTCAAAGCTTTTTCGGGACTAAAAGTCACCCCTCAAAACATGAACCCTAAGAACCGTTAACCCAATGTCACAGCCCCAAATCTCGAGGGACGGCAAAGCCAGGGTGCGATTAGGGATTGGATTAAAGAAGCGGGGAAGAAGGGGGATAAATAAATAAACAGACAATAATTAAACGACAACTAATATCTATGAACAGACTTTATTAAAAGAAAGAGAGTCGACCTTGAAGGATCGCTCAACAAGTTGTTCAAAAGTTAACTAAGTTCAATGTATGGGACTTAGATCAAAAGTTTATACATAGACATGAAATAGTTTGGCAGCGTAAAGCTTGACACAAGTTCTTCATCCTATTTTACAACTCTTTACTCAACCTCTGCCCCTTCACTCAACCTGCACATTTTATAAAACATATGCAGGGCTAAGTATAAACATGCTTAGTGGGCACGTTTCCGAATACATATCATAAGTATAGATTAATCAGGCATCTCGATAAATAGCGCATTAGGGTTTTTCATCAAATGCCCGTGCCTATTAAACATTTTCTTTCACTTTTCACAATATAGCTTGGCCAAGCCTTTACTTGATGTTACGTTCAACTTGCCCAACTTCTATTTCAACGCCGGGGGAGAGTATACTTCTCCCGCGCACGTTATATTCACCGTGGCTGGCTACCCCTCAACAGGGTACCACACACACCGGCTACCGTGTACACTAAACCCTGGAAAACCCTTACGATTAACTCAACGGTCCGATCGGTTAGTTAACCCCCTTTGGCTAACTCAGAAAGGCACAAAAGAACTCACATAAAACAAATATTTTCATGTCTTGATAATCACTTTAAAACACAGTTATAAAGTGATAAGTAAACATTTTCGAGCATCGCTCATTTGATTTGATATATAGAAAAGCCCACCTCAGGCGATTTACAGAACAACTAAAGCTTCCGTCTTCTGTCTTCCGTCCTATCTTCTAAACTCGACTTCCTCCTTTGAATGTAAATAATCAAACTTTAATAAACGGTTGAGACGATAAAAGAAAAGGAAATCGAATTCGTTTTATAACTTTTAGGCCTTTGCACTTAACTACATTCTTTTGATTATCCAAGAAACGAGACTCGTTTATATCTCGTTTAGAAACTAACTCGGTTCCTTTACTCGACACTTAGGTCAGTTAATTAACGGGAGTTGATAACTTATAACGACTTAGAAGTTCACAAGGAACGAAGTTAAAAAGAATTCAACTTAAGAAAATAGGTTTCGGAAAATTTCTGCACAAGGCGGTAACTCTGGAGTTTATACAGAACAGATTTCTGTGAAACAGGGGATGAAACTGGTACCAAAAGAAAGCTATGGATGTCTAGTTTATTATTCAATTTACGGATCTCAATTTCGTTAAGATAGCTAAAAGTTATGACATTTTCCGTAACGTGTCGCAAAACAGTCCGAGTGAAACCCTAGGTGCTCGTAAACTCGACGCACGACTCACTAGGTTCGACTAATGCCATACCACTTTTATACTCACGAAATTTCAGTCTCAAGACAGTTAAGACGCGCAATCTTTCATGACGAACTCCTTCATAATTCTTGATTAAAAACACGACGTATATTTCCTCGTCTTTTAACTAATCAATTACTAAACCAAAATCCATTTCAAATTCAAACTCATATCAACTTCTAACTTATATATTCATTTCTCGAATGGCAATATCGCCAACTACAATCTTGTTCATTTATCAACATTAAACACTAATATCTGATTAGTTTCCTCGTTCGACTTTCCTATTGACAATTAAGCTCGATTACTCGTCTCTTACCAAAATTTTGACTTCTTTAGAATTCGTTCAAAATTTCCAATTACGTTCCTTCACTACTAAGATTAACATATGTTCAAATCATAAACATAAATCATTATCCAATCTCAACTTATCGACGATTCTTCGTCTCTTACTAAAAATTCGACATTCTCCGATTTTGCTCAAACTTTCCAATAACATTCATCAACTACCAAGATTTACCAATATGAAAACCATATACTCAAATTATTATCGAACCTTAACTTATCGTCGGTTCTTCGTCTCTCACGATTTCTATTTTATTTTTAGAAAAATCCAATTAAATTACACTTACTACATCTCATTTATATCATCACATCATACAAATCATAACAATTACTACATCAAATCCTTATTTCTTTCTCTCTTACATTTTGGTTTCTATTTTTAGAAAAAACTCAATTAATTCCTACATTCATCTACTAATACATAGAACATAAATCCACAAATCAATCCTCAAAAATCAAACTAAATCTCACCTACATATTTTTCATAAATTTTCAGTATTAACAAGTATTAAGAGGGGGGTGATTTTCATGAAATTTCAACCATGGGAATCCATTTCTATGCATCTAATAACATGTATTAATCTTAGAACATCATCCTACCTCTTCCTCAAATTTTCGAAAATAGCAATATTGAGGGAAATGAATTTTGTTCGGTTCAATCCATAGAGGAAGCTCTTACCTTGACGTTTATGGACTCGGAAATAAGATCGATCGGAAGATGAATAATTTGTGGAGCTTTGAAAGCTTGAAGAACTCAACAATGGTGGAAGAAAGAGATGAGAGAGAGAAGAGAGGGATGGGCGGTAATGGGTGGGAGAGAAAGAGAGATGATGAGGTGTTTATGTCATAGAATTACATAAAGTGAAAAAGATCTAACAAGGTGATGACTCACCTTGTAATAGGCGGTTTAGGGGAAATATTTTAGCAAAAATATCGCGTTTTACGGGTCTAATACGACGTAATAAAATCGAGAAATTAAAACCCTAGATGGTTATGTTTTTGACGAAATCTAATTCGTTCGTTAGATTAGAAATAAATTACTTACTTGGAAAGCATAATTCGTTTTCTAAAATCCGATAAAAAGTCGGGATAAGACAGTCTAAATTTCGCCTGGAAAAAATAATAAAAACTGACTTTCTCCGGTAGACTCGTATCGCAGAAAAAGTGAATGTAAAGTCTCACGGTTTTTCGATCTGAGTTTTCGAACGAAAATTCTATCGGACGCAAAAACCCTAATACAGTAGTCGTTCAACCGACTTCTGAAATTTATTTTCAGAAATGGATTTCACCGTTAGTCTTAGAATTGAAAATCCTTAACTTAGGCGTGCAAAGCCTTAATTAATAATTAAATTTTTATTTTAGTGACGGAAGAAATATCTGGGGTATTACATCCTACCCCTCTAACAAGAAATTTCATCCCGAAATTTGCATACCTTCTTCAAAAAGGTAAGGGTATTTCTCTTTCATCTTTTCTTCGAGTTCCCACGTGGCTTCTTCTTGCCCGTGGTGATTCCATAGCACTTTAACCAAAGGTATCGACTTATTTCTTAATTCTTGTTCTTTTCGATCCAAGATCGATAATGGTTTCTCTTCATAACTTAAGTCAGACTCAAGAACAACGTCTTGTTGGTTAATTACATGGTTAGGGTCAAAGACATACTTTCGTAATTGGGATACGTGAAACATGTTATGGACACTTCCTAGACTTGGCGGTAAGGCCAACCTATAAGCAACAGGTCCAATTTTCTCCAAAATCTCATAAGGTCCTATAAACCTTGGTCTGAGTTTACCCTTAAAACATGAAACCTAAGAACCGTTAACCCGAACGCTTCGATATTTCTACCACATGTTATGCTTGTATAAGAGACACAATGGCGCAAAAATCGACTCTTTCGGACAAGTACAAGTGCCCAACCAATGTATTTTTCCGTTTCCTAAGCTTTTTCGGAGCTAAAAAAGTCACCCTTCAAAACATGAACCCTAAGAACCGTTAAGCCGAACGATTTGCAACTTCTACCACATGTTATCCTCATACAAAAATTACAACGGCAAAAAAACCGGCTCATTCGGTCAAGTACAAGTGCCAAAATAAAGTATTTTTCCGTTTCCAGAGTTTTTTTCTAGGCTACCTTAAAACATGAACACTAAGAACCATTAACCCGAATGCTTTGAAATTTCTACCACATGTTGTCCTCGGATAAAAATCACAATGGTACAAAAATCGGCTCATTCGGACAAGTACAAGTGCCAAAACAATGTATTTTTCCGTTTTCAAAGCTTTTTCGGGGCTAAAAGTGTAATACCCTGAACTTTTATAACATTAGTGAGCGTATTAATTAACCGAGTAAGTTTAAATGACGAGATTTGAGGAATAAAAATTTTCTAAATAAATAGAAATGAGTAAAACGACTGGAATGCTCTTATGTGTTTTTGCGCGAGATTATAATGTGAGGTATTTATTGAATTTGCTTGTATGAGAATAAGTACGAGTATGATTTTTAGAATAACTCCGAAGATTTTTTATTGGAAGTGAATAATGTTGATAACCGAGAAATTTCTTTGCGCCGATGAACTTAGAATAGATGTGAATTAAAATCTTTGAACCTAGAATTTCTTCTAAGGTCATTGAGATAAGAAAGAAACTTATCCGAGATAATTTGAGAAGAGTTACGAGGATTTAATCTTTGAAGGATTAATAAGTGGATTAATAAGCCGACTAATTCTTAAGGTTTCTTCGTTATATGAAATTTAGACTTAAAAATTAGATAGTCGGACTCGTTAATCTTTTTAATGAGATGTGAATTAGGTTTGAGATGTTTTATTGTCGGAAACGAGACGAGGAGAGATTAGACCCGTCTATAGCATAAATGGAATAATACGGACCTTTTTATCCGGAAAACTCTTTACGACCGGGTAATTAATACCCGTAATAAAATAACGAGACAAGTGTCACTCATCTCTCTCCCCTCTCCACCGCCCTATCTCTCTATCTCTATCCCTAATCTCTCTCCAAGCCTACAATATAGCTTCAATCATGATTATTCCTACAAGATCTTAGTAAATTGTGTAAAGGATTGCATGCAAATGCTATCACATCAAACCATCCATCACTTTTAATCAAACCAAGTTCCAACACTAATTGTCATCATTCTTTATTCATTATGTTGGAAATCAAATGCATGCATCCTACCTATCTCTCTCTATTCAAAAGAGAAGAATTCATTCATTCAAGCTATATCTCTCTCTCTCTTTCGAAAACCTTCAAGAAAGCAAGAAGAAGAAAAAACTCTCCTCACTCTCTCTCAAATGTCGTAACACACACACACACACCATACATACTTGGAAATTTCTTCCATTAAAGCTTTGTATTCAAGCTCCAATCTCATGCAAATCAAGAAAAGATCATCACCATCATCTTAGTTCTTCCAAACCCCAAGTTGAAAGGTAATAATTCTCCAAGATCTTGAGTTTGAAATCCAATAATCATCCTTATTTCTTCATAATTTCGGCTTTGAAGCCCTAAAAACGGATGATTGATTGTTGTTTAATATTTTTCTTGAGGATTCAAGATAAGTTCTTTCAAGAGAAATCCAAGCTAGAAGTTGAGCCTTTTTCTTCCATCCATTTCGATTTCAAGAGGTTCAAGAGGAGAAGATCCAAATTATTTTTCAAAAGTATGATAATTCAATTGATTTATTGTATATATGTATCTCTATAAGCCCTAAAAGAAAGAAAACATGCATGCATGGCATTTATTTTATGTTTAGGCAAACTTAGGTTATCGATGTGAAGATCGAGTGAGGAGAAATTGATAGGAGAATCGAACACTAGGATTTAATCGATGAATTAAGAGAAGAAAAAAGAAATTAAAAACCCTAAATTATGGTTAATACCGAAAAATATAGAGAAAAATAGGAGAATTTGAATTTCTTGAGTTATTGTTATCTTGATGCTTAATTTATGATTTTTATCATGTTGAGAATGGAATTATATGCATGAAAAATTGAGAAATAAATTGCCCCAATTCTTGTAAAAATTGTGATTGAAGTTGAAACAATGTGTTTGATTTATTTGGAATTATTATGCAATTGAATTAATATGTTTGAGTAAATTATATTATTTGATGACGTGAAGAATTACTGAGTTTATTTGTATGCAAAATAATTAAGCTATTAAGTTGTTAAATCAAGAATTGATTAAGTTTATAAAAGAAAGCTCGAGTAATAGAAATTAGATGGACGACGTTTCGTAATTAAAGCGAAAGGTGCTAAGACATTGGTTAGTAGTATTAACCAATCACCGAGTAGAGTTAATGGCTTAAAGACGAGAATGCGAGATGTTTTAGAAAAGAAAAAGCGTAGAGAGAATCGACTCAAGTAGAAGTCCTTCAGTCGAGACCAACGCCTTTTATCCGTCTTTGCGTAGTATCTTATTTTCTTTATCGATGTCGATCTATGAAGGATCAAGCCGGACGGAACGATAAGCGAGGACAATAGCCCTTAAACCGCCTAGCTAGAATCTTGGGAAGTCAGGTGGGCTTTTCTGAACCAAAAACTATCGATGAATGATATTATGCTATTGAGTATTATTATATGATTTTTAAGTGTAATTGACTTACTGTTTTTATTGAGTTTGGTATGTGCTATCATCTGTTTGCTTGAGATTATTATTATCCTGTTAAAAGGCAGGAACCCACGTGTGGTATGTTAAATGTTGAGGTGACTGTGAGCCTTGCTTCGGTTGGGCCGGTCATAGTGTCCAAGAAGGAGGTCTACTTCTTGGCACAATGAGATTATTTGTGACAGATGATGCACATGCTGTTGAGTATATATTATGTTTTGACTGCGCAGTCTATTTGAAAGAAAATATTTTAACATGCACAAGTAAAACCATTTTAAGTTGCTTAAGTACTTGTGATGTTTCGGCAAGGCAAGTTCAATTGATATAGTTTTTAAGAGCATCTTTTTCCCAAATAATTTTTCGGCATGTGTTCACTGCACTGAGTACGAAGTACTCAGCCCTGCGTGTATTTCTAAACGTGCAGGTTGATAGGATGGTGATGGCATGGACGCTTGGTGGTGTGGTGTTTTTGGTTGAGTCGAGTCGGATGTTGGACTGGCATTTGCACGTCTTCATACGTGTGAATGTTGGGATTTGAGTCAAGTTTCCGCTGCAACTCTTTTGAAATGATGTCTGTTGATATATACTTTGATACATGTTTTTGATTCCGAGCGATGTGCTCGATGGTTTAAATGCTTGTTGAATTCTTAATCTCTTGACTTGAAATACTTATCATATCCTTGTTGATATGTGATTTTGAAATGCTCGGTTATTGCTTTATTATGTCTTTGACGGTCTTATTCGAGTGTATGGCTTTTCATTAATATTTCTCCGAGCATGTTCCCCGTATTTGAGTTGATTGTTAGATGATTAGGTTGTGTTGTTGTTCGTAAGTCGCACCTCGGGAGTCGGGGTGTGACAGGTTGGTATTTTTCCGTTTCCAAGTACAAGTGCGAAAACAATTTATTTTTCCGTTTCCAAAGCTTTTTCGGGGCTAAAAGTCACTCCTCAAAACTTGTGCCCTAAGAACCATTAACCCAAACGCTTTGAAACTTTTACAACATGTTATCCTTGTATAGAAATCACAATGGCGCAAAAATCAGCTCATTCGGACAAGTACAAGTGCCAAACCAATGTATTTTCCCGTTTCCAAAGCTTTTTCGGGACTAGAAGTCACCCTTCAAAACATGAACCCTACGAACCGTTAAGCCGAACGCTTTGCAACTTCTACCACATGTTATCCTCGTATAAAAATCACAACGGCAAAAAAAATGGCTCATTCGGTCAAGTACAAGTGTCAAAACAAAGTATTTTTCCGTTTCCAGAGTTTTTTTCGGGGCTACCTCAAAACATGAACCCTGAGAATTGTTAATCCGAATTCTTTAAAATTTCTACCACATGTTATCCTCATATAAGAATCACAATGGAGCAAATTCGGCTCATTCGGATAAGTACAAGTGCCAAAACAATGTATTTTTCCGTTTCCAAAGCTTTTTCGAGGCTAAAAGTCACCCCTCAAAACATGAACCCTAAGAACCGTTAACCCGAATTCTTTGAAATTTTTACCACATGTTATCCTCATATAAGAATCACAATGGCGCAAAAATCTGTTCATTCAGACACGTACAAGTACCAAAACAATGTATTTTTCTGTTTTCAAAGCTTTTTCGGGGCTAAAAGTAACCCCTGAAAACATGAACCCTAAGAACCGTTAGCCCGAACACTTTGAAACTTCTACCATGTGTTATCCTCATATAAAAATCACAACAACGAACAAATCGGCTCATTCGGACAAGCACAAGTGCCAAAACAATGTATTTTTTCCGTTTCAAGAGCTTTTTTCGAGGCTACCTCAAACCATGAACCCTAAGAACCGTTAACCCGAATGGTTTGAAATTTCTACCACGTGTTATCCTTGTGTAAGAATCGTAATGACGCAAAAATCGGCTCAATCGGAAAAGTACAAGTGCCAAAACAATGTATTTTTCCGTTTTCAAAGCTTTTTCGGGGCGAAAAGTTACCCCTCAAAACATGAACCCTAAGAATCGTTAACCCGAACACTTTGAAACTTCTACCATGTTTTATCCTCGTATAAAAATTACAACGACAAAAAAATCGGTTCATTCGGACAAGCACAAGTGCCAAAACAAAGTATTTTTCCGTTTTCAGAGCTTTTTTCGGGTCTACCTTAAAACACGAACTCGAAGAACCGTTAACTCGAATGCTTTGAAATTTCTACCACATGTTATCCTCTTATAAGAATCACACTGGAGCTAAAATTGGCTCGTTCGGACATGTTCAAGTGTCAAAATAATGTATTTTTCCGTTTCCTAAGCTTTTTCGGGGCTAAAAGTCACCCCTCAAAACATGAACACGAATGGTTTGAAACTTCGACCACGTGTTATCCTCGTATAAAACTCACAATGTCAAAAAAATCGGCTCATTTGGTAAGGCACAAGTGCCAAAACTAAGTATTTTTCATTTTCCAAAGCTTTTTTTGGGGCTACCTCAAAACATGAAACCTAAGAACCGTTAACTCGAACGCTTTGAAATTTCTACCACATGTTATTCTCGTATAAGACTCACAATGGCGCAAAAATCTGCTTAATCGGACAAGTACAAGTGCCAAAACAATGTATTTTTCCAATTCCAAAACTTTTTCGGGGTTAAAAGTCACCTGTCACAGCCCTAAATCCCGAGGGACGGCAGAAGCCGGGGTGCGACTGGGGTTGGATTAAAGAAGCGGGGAAGAAGGGGGCTAACTGACTAAACATACATAAATGACATCAAACATTCAGAGAACAAGACTGGAATATAAATAAGAAAGGGTTAATCCCTAAGGATTACTCGACAAAAGTACAAAAGAAAAACTAATGTCATTTTTACAAACTTAGACTACTGAGTATTGTTCAAACGTACATCTAAAAAAGAAATTTCAAAGTTTGGCAGCGGAAGTGTTCTAACTAGCATTCTATCCTTTAACTCAACATCAACCGTCGCCGCTCACCGTCGCTTCAACCTGCACATTTAGAAAACAATGCAGGGCTAAGTACAAAGGTACTTAGTGGGCACGATGCCGAAAACATAGTCATAAGTATAAATAATCTGGCATTTTATAACCGTAGCGCATCGGGGTTTTGTTGAAAATGCCCGTGCCTACTAAACATTTTCTAACTGATTTGTATAAAGCAGCTTGCGCAAGCATTTTTAGAGTATGTTATGTTCAATCTTGACCCAAACTAATTCACCGTGGCTGGTACCCCTCAACAGGATATCACATACACCACAGGTTACAAAGTGCACTAACTCTGGAAAGCACTTAGTAGCTAACTCAGAGCCGATCGTTAGTTAACCTAGTTAGATTAACTCTAAAAGTCTGGAAAACCCGAAGGTTAACTCACAAATCTGGAAAACACGAATGTTAACTCAGATAGGTACAAGAGAACTCACATAAAATAGTTGAAACAGTTTATGCCAAGATTATCACTTTGAAAACACAATTATCAAAGCGATAAATAATACTTTCGAGTTGTGGAAAAACCCACATTTTATTTGATATAGATAAAAGCCCACCTTTGTTTTACAGAACTTATAAGCAAAAGCTTCCAACTTTGGATTTTTCGTCCTTTCTTTACAGCTGGCTTCCTCCTTCATCGTAAAATAAAATATACTTAAAAACGGTTCGTAAAAGATAATCGAAGAAAGAGAATCGAAGAAAGTTTTAGTTATTTTATTCTTTTGGGCATTTGCACGCTTACTAAATTCGTTTTACTTGAACGGGAAACGAGACTCGTATCAATCTCGTTAGAACTTGGAAGATCTCATACTCAACTCTCGGGTTAGTAGAGATGGTAGTCGATATCCTAACACGACTTTAAAGATTAAGAGAAGCTAAGTTGGAAAGAATCAACTTAGGCGATTTACTTTAATTCTTTGAACGATTTAAGGAATTTCTCGTTTATTACTTCTTTAAAGAAAAGATAAGATATAAGGTCTCGACTGGTCTCCATCACTAGAGGTCTTGTACTTGACTTTAGGGTCAGTAGGTAGATGTTCGATAGATAAAAACGGCTTAAACGATTGAAAGAAGCTAAGTTGTGAACTAAACAACTTAGAAAACAAGAAACTGAAAATTCACTGTACAGTCCAGTAACTCTGGAGGCTGTCCAGAACAGAGGACTTGGAAACAGGGGGTGATCCCTGTACCATTAGAAAGCTTAGGAAGTCTAGTTCGCGCTCCAATTTACGGATAACAAATCCAATAAACGAGCTGGAAGTTATAACAGTTTCCGGCGAGGGTCGCAAAACTGCCGTGGAAACCCTAATTGATCCCTGTACCATTAGAAAGCTTAGGAAGTCTAGTTCGCCGTATAACGTTTTAGGTTCGTTTTAAATTCTCGTATTCAACTTTTTTAGAAACTGGACTCTTAAAGCAGTCATCACGTACCTCCGTACGTGACAAACTCCTTCTCAACTTGTTCAAAAGCACGACGTTCTAACGTCGGATTTCAACTATCAAGTACTAAACCAACAAAGAAAATCCAAACGCATTCTAGTTCTCGATTACAACTATAATCCATATTATATTAACTCGGATGCTTATGATGTCAACTAGAAAAATATTCCAAATTTCATTATAAACAGTAATATCAACTTATAATTCACATCCGACTTCTTGATTTTCAATTATAACTAGATATTCGTCTCTTACGCGATTTTTCAACGTTGTCGGTTTTTGTTCAAACTTTACGACGTTAAACTATATCTAACTTGAATCATTTTCATGCATGCAAACATAACTTAACATCATTATAACTCAGTTTATAAAGTGATCTTTGCCTCTTATGTTTCATTAAACATTTTTAGAAAATTTTCATTTAATTTCTATTATCAACTAATATGATTTGCAACATAATCAACTAACAAATCATCACTTAATATCAAACATGTATAAACTCTTATTTATTCTATAAATTTCTGGTTTTATATAGATGTTAAGGGGTTGATTTTCTTCTCCAATTAGCATCATTTATTCACTAATCAAACTATTATAACAACTATTAATCACTTGCAATTCCAAAAACAACTAACATGCAAAAACCCCTAATTTATAATTCAAACCCTAATTGAATTTCATAACAACATAGGGCTTTCAATCCTTTTTCATTCCAAACACTAATTAAGCATCTACTAAACATGAATCCATGATCAAAAGAAGAAAAACAAAAATCCTACCATTTTCCAAAAAAATTCTGCATTGACAAAGGTTTTAGGATTCTTGGTTTTGATAATTTTTAATCCATAATTATCATATCTAACATATCTAATTACACTATTCCAAGATCAATTCATCTATCCCATAGCCTTAAAATTTCGAACAAGAAGGAATAGAGAAGAAAAAGAAAATCTAAATGGATATAATTAAAGAGAAGTTGAATTCCTAAAGATTTAATGAAAGATGTAATAGGTTTTGTTGGATGATTGATGACTTGTGTGGTTTTCTTCTTCAAGAACTTCAAGGTATCATCAATGGTGGATGGAGAAGTGGAGAAGATGAAGTTTGAGGGAGAGTGTGTGTGTGTGGCCGAGAGAGTGAGAAAGAGATGAGAGGAAAATTGGTTTGTCTAAGTGTTGAAATGATTAAAGGTTGAAACTAAGAAAAGTAATGGTTAAGGTGTCACTTAATCACCACATTAGCATGCATGTCTTACACCTAAAAGGGGTGAGGTGGCGGCTGCATGCAAGGGCTTTAAAGGGTTACAGGTTTTTCCGGCGCGATCCGACGTTACGGGAAAACGAACGACGAGAAACGACGTTGCTCGGTACAAAATCGTTGCGATTCGATTTGACTTAAAAATTCTAACGTATGAACTTAATTGGAAAATAAATTTACAAAATTTATTTTGACAAAAACTCGGGACGACAAGTCCGAGTTTCGTCCGGAAAAACGTAAAAACAAACTTTCTCGGCGTGTTCGTATTGCGATTTTTTTAAACGTAAACTTAAACGGTTTTCCGTTCTTAGTTTACAAACTAAAAACTTTTCGTACGCGCTAACCCCTAATATAGTAGTCGTCTAGCCGACTTCTATAATTTATTTTTAATAACGGATTCGACCGTTAGCCTTAGAATTCAAAAATTATAAACTTAGGCGTGCAAAGCCATTTATTTAATTAACTTTAGAACGTAAGGATTTTACGGGGCATTACATCCTACCCCCCTTACGAAAAATTTCGTCCCGAAATTTGCTTATCCTCTATAACTGCTTGAAGTACTTCTTACTCGACATGATTTTCTCTTGCCTGTGATGATCTTATAATGCTATTACTATTCGTCTCGACTTGCTTTTTAACTTTTGCTCTTTTCGATCTAAGATCGCTTTCGATCTTTCCTAATAAATTTAGTCGATTTCAAGAACGACGTCTTGCTGATAGAACATCGTGTATAAAAACGAATATACGTTACTTTCTCGAAATGAGATATACTTAAAATAAGTATTTCATAAACTTGGCGATAAAGCCATAACTATTCGTATTGGAACTATCTTTCCCAAGTTACTTACTAATTATATAGATCTTTGTCGAAGTCTGAACTTGACACGAAACTAACGTTTCTCATTAACGGAGAAAACTTAAGGAGCTTTTATTTTCCTTCTTGTTTATTAAGTTCGAATTGTCGTATATACTTAGGACTTTTGTCTTCTTTAAAACTCGTTTTCTTCTGACTCGAATCTATCGAATGATCTCGATCATTTCATTGATCGCATTTGGTCTAAATTTTTGCTTTCACCTACCTTATAACAATAAGGCAGCTATGTAAATCTTTTCCTTCTACAAGGTCTTGTAAGTTGTAATTCCTATCGTAGCTTAATAGTTGTTGTTATAACAACTCGGTTGTTTGGCTACGTGTTCTTCAATTCACTCTTCGGCTAATATTATCGTTCTTAGCATATCAACGAGTATTTGAATCATTTTCTCGGACTATCCATTCAACTGGCGGTGAAAAGCGGTACTAAAGTTAGGTTTGCTATCTGACTTTTCTGCCTTGTAACCTACAACCATCTCGTCGTCATCGGAATTACTAAGTTCACTTTTAAATTTCTATCACGAACTCATTGCTTCAGAGTCGTTGTCTGGTTTATCCATTCTTATCCTTAGTCAAGGCTTTATCCATTAACTCGTCCTTTCTCTTAATATTTATAATTTTTCTCGTATAAGCGTTTCTTTCCAACGTTGAGATACCTAACTTTGTTGGAGTCTTACGACTCAGCGTGTCTATTCTTACTCTTAACTTTACCTAGATGGTAATTATTTCATAAACGTAATATCTTACTAGTTCGAGCCATCTCCTTTGTCTCATGTTAATCCCTTTGCTCGAATACACGCTTCAAAATCTTATGATCTGTGTAGATCTCATCCCTTGCACCATATAGATGGTGTGTCCAAATTTTCAATGCAAGCTCTACGACTGTAAGTTCTAAGTCGTAGGTTGGGTACTCAATTTCTTGGGGTTAACGTGTCGTGGAGCGTAAGCTATCACTTTCTTATTTTGCATTTATACCATCCTAACCTATTCTTTTTAGCTCTGGTATCTACCTCGTATTCCTTGTCGTTTCTGGGAGGGCTAAATCTGGGGTAATGATCAACTTTTCCTAGAACGTCTGCGTTCCTATTCCACAATTGTCTGTACATTTATTCTTTTCTTCTATGTAGTTGTGTCATAAGTCTTAGTAATTATAATAAAAAAAATTCTTAATGGAAACTTCTATTATAACTATCCAACTTGGGAAACTTCTTATTTCATTCAGACTGGTAGGCGATTTATCATTTGAGTACTGCCTCTACAGTTGGCATGAATCTGTCTTAACATCTTCTGTCGACACTATATGTCCAAGAATTATTTCTTCTTCACTCGAACTTGCTCTTCTGAACTTGGCATCTAGTTTCTTGACTCTAAGTATTTCTAGTATTATTCGTAAGTGTTCTTTGTGTTCATCCTCATTCTTAGGGTAACTGAAATTGTCGTTGATAAATACTAAAATGAATTCTTTTCTAAGTCTAGGTGGAAAAATTCTATTCATGTGGTTCATGAATACTACGGAGCACTAGCCAACTAACGGCTACATGAAAGGAATTCCAATAAAAGGGGGAAATATACGAATATATATACATCAAGATAAGGGATCATGTTCAACAACAAATCAAGTTACGAGCCCATCGCTCGGGGTTACAAG
Source organism: Schizonepeta tenuifolia (assembly GCA_029490685.1). Taxonomy (NCBI): domain Eukaryota; kingdom Viridiplantae; phylum Streptophyta; class Magnoliopsida; order Lamiales; family Lamiaceae; genus Schizonepeta; species Schizonepeta tenuifolia. The sequence continues at coordinate 118,594,013 of CM055955.1, read as the reverse complement.
TTAAAGGGTTTACGAATTCAACAAGCATTCAAAGTCTTCGAGCACAACGCTCGGAATCAAAAACATGAATATTAAAGTACTGGCATCAACAGACATTAGATCAAAAGGATTGCAGCGGAAATTAGCATCAACTCCCAACACTTGCACGTATGAAGACGTACAAATGCCAGTCCGAAATTCTACTAAACTTAACCAACAAAACCAAACCACACCACCAAGTATCCACGCCATCGCCATCCAGTCAACCTACATGTTTAGAAACACACGCAGGGCTGAGTACTTCGTACTCAGTGAACACAAGCCTTCGTGGCTACCTCAAAATATGAACCCTAAGAACCGTTACCCCGAACACTTTGAAATTTCTACCACATGTTATTCTTGTATAATAGTCACAATGGCGTAAAAATTAGCTTATTCAGACAAGTACAGGTGCCAAAACAATATATTTTTCCGTTTCCAAAGCTTTTTCGGGGCTAAAAGTCACCCTTCAAAACATGAACCCTAGGAAACCGTTGAGCCGAACGCTTTGAAACTTCTACCACATGTTATCCTCATATAAAAATCACAACTGCAAAAAAATCGGCTCATTCGAACAAGCACAAGTGCCAAAACAAAGTATTTTTCCGTTTCTAAAGCTTTTCTCAGGGCTACCTTAAAACATGAACTCAAAGAACCGTTAACCTAAATGTTTTTAAATTTCTACAACATATTAACCTCATATAAGAATCACAATTGTGCAAAAATCGGCTCGTTCAGATAAGTACAATTGCCAAAACATTGTATTTTTCTGTTTCCAAAGCTTTTTCGGGGCTAAAAGTCACCCATCAAAACACGAACCTTAAGAACCGTTAACCTGAACACTTTGAAACTTCTACCACATGTTATCCTCATATAAAACTCTCAACGGCGAAAAAATCGGCTCATTCGGTCAAGCACAAGTGCCAAAAGAAAGTATTTTTTAGTTTTTAGAGCTTTTTTCGGGGCTACCTCAAAACATGAAACCTAAGAACCGTTAATCCGAACTCTTTGAAATTTCTACCATATGTTATCCTCATATAAGAGTTACAATGGTGCAAAACTTGGCTCATTCGGACAAGTACAAGTGCCAAAATAATGCATTTTTCCGTTTCCAAAGCTTTCTCGGGGCTAATAGTCACCCCTCAACACGTGAACCCTAAGAACCGTTAACCAGAACACTTTAAAATTTCTACCACATGCTATTCTCGTATAAGAGTCACAGTGGCGTAAAAGTCGGTTCATTCGGACAAGTACAAGTTCCAAAATAATGTATTTTTCTGTTTTCAAAGCTTTTTCGTGGCTAAAAGACACCCCTCAAAACATGAACCCTAAGAACCGTTAAGCCGAATGCTTTGAAACTTCTAACACATGTTATCCTTCTATAAAAATCACAACAACGAAAAAATCGGCTCATTCGGACAAGCACAAGTGCCTAATCAATGTATTTTTCCGTTTCCCAAGCTTTTTCGGGGCTAAAAGTCACCCCTCAAAACATGAACCCTATGAATTGTTAACCCGAACGCTTTAAAACTTCTACCACATGTTATCCTAGTATAAATATCTCAACAGCAAATAAATCGATTCATTCGGACAAGCACAAGTGCCAAAACAAAGTATTTTTCCGTATCCAGAGCTTTTTTCGGGGCTACCTCAAAACATGAACCCTACGAACCTTTAATCCGAACGCTTTGAAATTTCTATCACATGTTATCCTCATATAAAAGTCACAATGGCGCAAAAATCGGGTCATTCGGACAAGTACAAGTGCCAAAACAATGTATTTTTCCGTTTCCAAAGTTTTTTCCGGGCTAAAAGTCACCCCTCAAAACATGAACCCTAAGAACCGTTAACCCGAACGCTTTGAAACTTCTACCACATGTTATCCTCGTAAAAAAATAACAACGGCGAAAATATCGGCTCATTCAGACAAGCACAAGTGCCAAAATAAATTATTTTTCTGTTTCTGGAGCTTTTTTCAGGGATACCTCAAAACATGAAACCTAAGAACCGTTAACTCGAACGCTTTGGAATTTCTACCACATGTTATCCTCGTATAAGAGTCACAATGGCGCAATAATTGGCTCATTCGGACAAGTACGAATTCCAAAAGAATGTATTTTTCCGTTTTCAAAGCTTTTGCGGGGCTAAAAGTCACCCCTCAAAACATGAACCCTAAGAACCGTTAGCCCGAACGCTTTGAAATTTCTACCACATGTTATCCTCGTATATGATTCATAATGGCGCAAAAATATGCTTAATCAGACAAGTACAAGTGCCAAAACAATATATTTTTCCGTTTCCAAAGCTTTTTCGGGGCTAAAAGTCACCCCTCAAAACATGAGCCCTAAGAATCGTTAACCCGAACGTTTTTTGAAACTTCTACCACATGTTATCCTTGTATAAAAATCACAATGACGCAAAAATCGGATCATTCGGACAAGTACAAGTGTCAAAACAATGTATTTTTCCGTTTCCAAAGCTTTTTCGGAGCTAAAAGTCATCCCTCAAAACATGAACCCTAAGAACCGTTAAGCCAAACGCTAACAAACTGCTGCCACATGTTATCCTCGAATAAAAATGACAACGGCAGAAAAATCGGCTCATTCAGACAAGTACAAGTGCCAAAATAAGGTATTTTTCCGTTTCTATAGCTTTTTTCGGGGCTACCTCAAGACATGAACCCTAAGAACCGTTAACTCGAACACTTTGAAATTTCTACCACATGTTATTCTCATATAATAGTCACAATGGCTTAAAAATTATTTTATTTGGACAAGTACAAGAGCCAAAATATATTTTTCCGTTTCCAAAGCTTTTTCGGTGCTAAAAGTCACCCCTCAAAACATGAACCCTAAGAAACCGTTGAGCCGAACGCTTTGAAACTTCTACCACATATTATCCTCATATAAAAATCACAACAGCAAAAAAATCGGCTCATTCGAACAAGAACAAGTGCCAAAAAAATGTATTTTTCCGTTTCTAGAGCTTTTCTTGGGGCTACCTTAAAACATGAACTCTAAGAACCGTTAACCTGAATGTTTTGAAATTTCTACCACATTTTAACCTCATATAAGAATCACAGTGGCGCAAAAATCGGCTCGTTCATGTAATACCCCAGAAATTTCGTACTGACTTAAAAATTTAAAGTTAATAATAAAAATGGCTTTGCACGCCTAAGTTCATAAAATTAAATTATAAGACTAACGGTGAAATCCGTTTCCGAAAATAAAATACGGAAGTCAGTTAGATGACTACTGTATTTAGGGTTATCGCGTACGATAACTTTTTAATTCTAGAACTCAGAACGGAAAACCGTCTGATTTTTACATTCACTAAATTGCGATACGAACTCGCCCGAGAAAGTTCGTTTTTATGATTTTTCGGATGAAACTCGGACTGTGATGTCCCGAGGTTTTTTCGGAATTTATATTTTTAATATTACTTTCCGAGTAAGTAAAATACGTCGGAATTTATTGTCAAGTCAGAATTTGACGATAATGTGCCGAGATACGTTTTTTGTTTATCGATTTTCGTAACGTCGTAACGAGCCGGAAAAACGGGATTTTTGGGATAAAAATCCCATTAGGGCCGACATACTCACACACACATAAGCTTGATATTTCATTTTTTATCAATAAAAACTTTATGACTCACTATAGATTATTCTTTTTCTTGCCACCTTGCATGTTACTATTTTATTAAGTATTAGTCACCATTTCTTCTCTCCCTATCCCTCCTAATGCCGCCACACACCACCCTTACTCCACCATCTCCATTTTCTCATTCTCCATTAAAGAAAGCTTGAAGTTCTTGCAAGAATTTTCACAAGATCATCATCCATCCATCTAATCTTGCTTCTACTTTCATTAAACCTTAAGGTATTTATCTCCTCTCTTGTTCTATCCAATTGAAATCCATTTCCTTTAATTTTTCTTAATGACCAAATTTGGTAGATGATGTAGAAGATGATTTGAGCTTTAATTTATGTAATTAGATGGTTAATAATCGATTTCTATGGTTGAATTGGAAGAAAAACCAAAAGCCCTAAATCCTAGGGTTTAACTGATTTTAGGGTTTTATGGTTAGGATGCTTAGACTCTTAAATTGGTTGGATAATTAGACTTAGGAGGTGTTTAATTGATGAATTAAACAAGAAGAAATAAAAAGCCCTAATGAATTGATGTGGACCGAAAAATAGGCTTAGGGTTTCACTAATTGAATTTAAATTAATGTTGTTGTGAGAATAATTGTTGGTTAATAAGTGTTGTAGTAGGTTTATTAGAGAATTAATGGAATAAATTAGAGAAGAAAATCACCCCTCCCAAATATATGTGAGAACCCAAAATTTATAGGATTGGGGGTTTAATGAGTTTTGATCTTTAATGATGTTATAATGATAGAATAAGGTTCCTAATTATAGTAGTTGATGTTATGGATTAATTGGAATTAATCTAATTTTTTATATTGTAAAAATATAAGAGACAAAGGTTCGATAATTGGTTGAGATTGATTAATGAACTAAGGTTATGATATGCGTATTAATGATCTACGGTAGATGATGATTAATGTTGTAGAAAATGAATGAAATCCGATAACTTTGGAAATTTGTTAAGAGACGGGAAATCGAACGTATGTAATAATCGAAAAGTCGAGTAAGGATTTTAGTTAGATAATAATGCTTGTTATTGATTAAGGAATGAGTTTGTAGTTGACGACTTGTTCGTCTGAGTTATTAATTGATAAGTTGTAGTTATAAACGAAAAATAGAAACGAGAAATGTTAACTTGATTCTTGGTATAGTAATTGGTTAGTTGAAACGACGAGGTTTTAAACGTCATATCTATAGTCGAGTTTTGAAAAGGAGTTCTTCACGTACGAGAGTACGTGTTGACTTCCTTGAAGTGTTAAAATCGTGAGAATGTAGGTTCAATAACATAGAACGAACTTAGGAAGTCATACGACGTTTCTATCGAGCCATTAGGGTTAGCCGCGGCAGTTTTGCGACCCTTTCCGAAAACTATAATATCTCTTAGATCGTTTATCGGATTTGAGATCCGTAAATTGGAGAGTAAACTAGACATCCAAGGCTTTCTCACGATACAGGGAACATCCCCTGTTTCCAAATTCTCAGTTCTGGGCAGCCCCCAGAACTACTGTAATGCGCAGTAAATTTTCAGAACTTGATTTTCCTAAGTTGTTTTCTTCGCAACTTAGTTTCTTTCGATCATTTAAGTCGTAATGAGTTAACGACTATCTTTTCTACTGATCTAAGAGTCGAGTAAGGAACCTTTCAAGTTCTAACGAGATTTGTTCAAGTCTCGTCCCCTTTTAATCAAAAAGAATCTAATAGCGTGCAAATGCCTAAAGAACTAAAAGGACTACGACTAAAACCAAATTTCCAATCTCCGTTTCCTTTAATCACTTATGATCGAGTTTAAAGTATGTTTATCTTACGATGAAGGAGGAAGTCAGCAGTAAGGGAAGGATGGAAGACTAGAAGACGAAAGTACGAGTAATAAGTTCTGTAAAGTATAAAGGTGGGCTTTTATATATAAAACAAAACGAGCAATGCTCGAAAACCTTTCTTTATCGCTTTGATATCCGTGTTTTCAAAGTGATAATTATGGCATAAACTATTAAATATTTTATGTGAGTTCTCTTGTACCTATCTGAGTTAACATTCGTGTTTTCCAGATTTATGAGTTAACCGCTAGGATGTTAACTATCGATCGGCTCTGAGTTAGCTATTAGGTGCTTTCCAGAGTTAGTGCACTTTGTAACCTGTGGTGTATGTGGTATCCTGTTGAGGGTAACCAGCCACGGTGAATGAGGAATTGGTAAAGATTTGAACGTAACATACCAGAAAAAATGCTTGTACAAGCTAATTTATATAAATGAGTCCGAAAAAAATGTTTAGTAGACACGGGTCATTTTCAATAAAACCCCGATGTGCTACGATTATGAAATGCTTGATTATTTATACTTATGAATATGTTTTCGGCAACGTGCCCACTAAGTACTTTTGTACTTAGCCCTGCGTATGTTTTCTAAATATGCAGGTTGAAGCGACGGAAGCGGCGAGGCTTGAAATAAGTTGTCATAGGAATACTTTAGTTAGTATGAATCACATTTCCGCTGCAAAACTCTAAACTTATGATGATATGTACATTACGTAAAACACTGTAGTTTATGTCTGTAAACTATAACTTAGATGCCTTTTGAGTACCTTCTGTCGAGTAATCCTTCGAGATTTACTCTTTGTTTTTGTAAATAAAGTCTTGTTCATGGAATGTATAATGTCTTTGATGTATGTATGTTTAGTCAGTCCCCTTCTTTCCTGCTTCTTTAATCCAATCCCAGTTGCACCCCAGCTCCTGCCGTCCCTCGGGATTTGAGTCTTCTCTCAAGTAAAAATTAAAAGTTAAGTTATAACATTAAGATTCAGAATGTAGACGACAACTCAACCTCCCGCTACGTCGACTCAACGAGGAAAGAATTTCAGTAACATGATTTCTTTTTAATAAGAAATTTTTGAATGACTATTCAACGAGTAAAGAATGATAATGGTGCCAAATATTTTTTTTAATGAAAGTATAAGAATTTATACTTTGTTTGTTATGTGGCTATGTGATAGTACGAGTACTATCTTATGTGAAATTATTTGCGCAATAATCTTAAAAGGTACCTTGGCACGAGAACCTAGAAGGAATCTAGGGATTTTCCCTGGTTATTGAGAATGTAGACGAAAAACTTAAGATCTTTCCGATTCTCCGAGAACTTAGACGTTTTTAAGAAACGTTATTTCAAATGATTTCGAAAGGAGATCCACAACACTAGAAGGACTTCTATTGATGGATGTCGCGAGCGTATAGTGACATGAATAAAGACTCGGCAAAGTCGATCTCTGTTTTAAAACCCGATAAGAAATTCCTTCGAGGGAAATGAAATAAATATTGACAAAATAAAGTAAATATGTACGAAAGGAATGAAAGAAACAAAAGACGTTTGAGAAAACGTGGATCCATGTGATTGAGAGACTGTTATGTGCACTTGATCAACCCACATAATAAGAAACTCAGTAATATGGGTTTTATGCCCCGCAAGCAAAACCTTTTTAGTATGGTATAAGTAGCTTAAAGAGACGAATGTTACTTACGTATAAGTAACATGTAACGATGTCGTTCCTTTTCATTTCGTTTCGTTTTTCAGTAGAGTTCGCCTTGTTCGAACTTTGAGAAGAGAATTGTTTTTACTATTAGGAGTCAAGCACGAAGCTTGATTAAATTTCCAACGATCGCTCTATTTTAGCGACGACGACTAGAACTTATGTTCTAAAAAGTTATTCTTAGGATATATTCCATTTCTCTTTTGGAATTTATATTTTTATACTTCGTCCTTGAGCAAAGAATACGACACGTATGAGTATTAAGAGTTGTAAACGACAAAGTCTTTTGTAAATGAATGTTACTTTTGCATAAGTAACATGAACAAAGTAGACGTGCTTTGTTTAAATGAATGAGAATCGATGAAAAATTTTCTTTGAGAAAGAAATAAGGAATAATGAAGGAGAATAATAAGGAATTAAAGTAAGAAATTAAAAGAATGAGATAAGGAATGGTTATAAAATCTTGAAATTTTATTTCTATATATTGTGAGTACGAGAGCAATTTTCTGTGAAATTGCTAGATGTTTAAGATAAGTTTGTTAGATTAAGTGTGGTGATATTACAATTGAATAAGGAATATTCATTTTGTAATTTAAGATTTTCCGTAAGATAAGATATCATCTTACCGTTACTGATCCGTGTTTCTTAAAAACTTTGTAGGATGGCTTCCAATAGTGACACGGCTTCGGAGAGTCAGTCCCCGCCACAGCGTACTTGGGCAGATCAGTTATTGGATAGGTATAGAGATTATGAGGCAAACCCGAGACACGACGTAGGACAGAGGATTAGTTACTTTTCGTTAGTTTATCATCCAGTCCGGCGTTCTATTACAGAGGGTCAGGCTATACTTGACTTGGTTAGACGACTACCAGAGGAATGGCGTGGTTGGGCACACGATACGGCATGGTACTATCTTGGGATGTTTGGCGACGATACAGAGCCGACAGGGGATTACAAGGGATTTGCTTTAGAGATACACAGGCGTTTCTTTCAGAGCAGACACATAGCAGCATATCCTGTTCAGGCGCATCCTCCCTACACTCATTTCCCGGCAGATTCAGGGTCAGAGCATGACGAGATAGGTCTAGAGATGATTGCACAGTTGGAGATCCCTTCAGTGATGGTACCCAGTGAGGGCACAGGGGAGTTAGTTGCAGAGACAGTTGATGGATTAGGGTTACCTACTCCTATCCTACCCGAGCCTTCTGCGAGAGTTCAGGGACCATTCGAGATAGGATAAGAGTACTTAGACACGGATGCAGAGCTTACCGCCCTGTTACAGTTACCATCCTCATACAGATCCCTTGATGAGATTTGCACGGAGTTGGCCAGAGTTCGGGCTGAGTTTGAGGCAGGACCATCCAGGGTCTGTTCCAGGGAGGAGTACGAGACGAGTTCCCTTCCTGACCACCTGCTGCCTCCGAAGAAGCGGGCGTTAGTGACCTGCTGGGACTACCTGGTTTCGGATACCGAGACGACAATTTCAGATGTGCCTGTACCGCCACCACTTACACTTACAGACGGCACTACTTTGAGGGTTGACGAGGCACTCCAGTTTACTTTCAGTTTAGAGGCAGAGGATAAGGATCCGGAGGAGGATCCGGAGGAGGACACGGATGAGGATCCGGACGAGGACCCCGAGGAGGATTAGGCCTTAGAGGGCAGTGGTGACTTGACCGCAGTTTGTTGAGCAGAGCGTCAGGGACGCATAGTAGTATAGTAGCCTTTTGTATGTACATAGTCGGATCAGTAACTAGATAGTTTTGTAGTACTCCAACGGATACAAAATTTTATGAATCGTTTCCGTTCTAGTACTTCCAGTAGTACAGTAATGCAATATGTTAGTGCATCCTGTACACGTAGGCAGTTAGCCTAGCTTAGACTCGTTGTAGTCTAGTTTTGTGTAAGTCCTTGTTAAAGGCAAAACTAACATATTCTTTTTGATGTATATATAATATACATGACCCATGAAAGGGTTTTAGTCACAAGAAAGTTTCTTATGAATCGTATAACTAAACCAGAATGCCAAATGAACTCGTGTAACGAGTGTTTAATTTGACCTTGGAGGTTAAAAGTTGAAGGAACTAGAATCAAAGTTAATTTGTTATTCTAGTTTACGTGAAAGTATTAAGTGGGAAAAGAAAGGGTTAGTGAGAAAATGAAGGCTTAAAAGCAAGTACTAATGAGAGAAATTTTGTATCTTATAGTTCCAAAAATGTCGCTGAGAGCTATTAACGACCAAAGAGGACCTGAAAATCCTAGAGGATCTGATAGAGGTCAAGTACACTGTATAAGCGAAGAAAGGCAAAAATATCCAGTAACCTTTCCATTTCCCCTATCTCCGCAACGTCATAGCATTGAGGATTTATTCTTCGGAAGAGAACCACCATATTTCAATAGATCTGGTAACCCAAGCGATGCCGGGCAGTGGATACGTTCTATAGAGAGAATTTTTTAGTCTATTAGACTTAGTGATGAGGAGCGTCTAGCATGTGCTGGGTATCAGCTAACTGGACGAGCTAAATATTGGTGGAAGACTAGATAGAGAATTATGCCGGTAGAGCAAGCGGCTCTAACCACCTGGAATGGTTTTAAGGAGGCATATTATGAAAAGTATGTATCCGATCAAGTCGAAACTGATGAGGAAATAGCCAGGAAGCTTCAGGGAGAACTTAAGTATGAACTGGGAATAGCAGTAGCTAGACATGAGGGACTGAGTTATGCAGAACTACTAGGACGAGTCCGTGAAATAGAGACAGTGGTGCCTAATAAAGGAAAGATGGTAATGCCCATAGCACTAAACCATACTTCAACCCAAAACCGTCCCAACAATAATATCAACTGTAAGGGAAAAAGGAAATGGGAGGGGAGTAGCAGTGATTGTAACCAGCACTACAACAAGCAAGGAAAACAGAATAGGACTCGGCAGAGTTTCCAGCAGCCAGGAAAATGAAGCAACTATGGAAAGAAAGCGTGGCAAAGAAAAAAATCACAGGGAAATAAACAATCAAGTCAGGGCAAGAGAAACCATCTACTAGGACAGCTGCAAGAGCAGCCAAGGAACGGTAACCAAGGAAAAATCACTAATCCAGATTGCCCTAAGTGTAATAAGGAATACCCCGGTGTTTGTTTAGCAAAAACTGGTGTTTGCTTCAACTGTGGACGTAAGGGGCACGTTAAGAGGGATTGTCCCGAGCCGTGGCAAGCAGTAGAACAGAAACGAGAAATTTCTACTTGTTCTAGTTGTAATAAGAAGCATGACGGCGTTTGTCAAGAAAACACGGATAAATGTTTTAATTGTGGGCAGACGGGGCATATAAGGAGGAGTTGTCCAACGCTGCTTCGGACGGCAAAACCAAATCAGTACGGCTAGCTTCAACCATCAAATACAACTCAAGTCCAGTCACAGCCACAGCTGATACAATCATAACAGAATGCAAGCGCATACATGATTAGGCAGGAGAGGCATAATGAAGGAAATGGAGATTTGACAGGTATTGGACGAACCTTATAAATTACCCTTTCATAATTTTTGACCATACTAGAGCATTATATTCATTTGGCTAGTACTCTCTGACACTATAGGACTAAGACTAGAACGCGCTAATCTTGAAATAAGAACAATTAGGCTTCAGGGAGTGACGATAATCTCATAGAGTTATTCCCTTAGTTTCGTTGAGCATAGAATTTAATTTAGGGTCTTTCTGTTAGAACATAGCAATCGATTGGGAAGTAATAAAATGTACGATATATATATAATTTTAGGAATAGACTAGTTGCATGAGAACTTCGTCACGATTTTATGCAACGAGAGAAAAATCTATTTTCAACCCCGAGTAGAGAACCTACAGAATTCTATGGAAATTTCAACGGGTAGGAGGATACTGATAATGTCCGCCCTATAAGCCAAGATGTTGATAAAGAAGAAAGATACGATAGCTTATCTCGTATATCTAGTTGGAGATCCAGGAGCCAAAAAGACCATTCAAAAACGTGAGGGTTATGACGAAAATGAAAATGTCTTTTCAAAAATAGTATCTGGTTTTCAGAAATATTATATGGTTCATCACCAGATTGTCGTGTAGGTTTCACGATCGACTTAGAACTACGAGCAGCTCTCAAATCAAAGGCCTTATATATAATGGTATCGAAGGAGTTAGAGGAGCTTAAGATCCAACTGCAAGAGTTGTTAGATGACGATTTCATTAGACAAACGTTTTCACCATGGAAAATATTTGAGATGTTCATCATCGAAGAGGGATGATTCTGCGAGAATGTATATAGGCTGTCAAAAGTTAAATAAGATAACCCTTAAGAATAAGTATCCTTTAACGAGAATAGAAGACCCCTTGATAAGCTTAAAAAGAAATAAGTGTATTTGCGAGGATAGACTTAATGACTAAATAACACTAGTTAAAAGAGTAAACTGGAGATATACCCAAAATTTTATCTTTCAAGCCAGATATGGCCATTACGAATGCTTAGTTATGCCATTTGGTTGACAAACGCTCCCGTAGTATTCATGAACCCCGTGGATAGGATTTACACCTAGACTTAGAAAAATTTGTTTTAGTATTCTTCGACGATAATTTCAGTTACCCCAAGAATGAGGAGGAACATGAAGAACACTTGCGAATAGTACTAGAAACGCCTAGAGTCGAGAAACTATATGCCAAGTTCGGTGAGAGCAAGTTCGATTGAAGAAAGTGAAGTTTCATGGATATATAGTGTCAACAGAAGGCGTTAAGATAAATCCTGCCAAGGAGGAGGCAGTACTTTAATGGAAATCGTCTACCAGTCCGAACGATATAAGGAGTTTCTTAGGTTTGGACGGTTATCATAGAAAAGAAGTGTGAATGAACACTTAAGAATTTTTCTATGGTTGCTAAGACTTATAATACAACTACATAGAAGAAAAGAAGTATAAATGTACAGACAAGTGTGAAATAGGTACGCAAACGTTCAAGAAAAAGTTGATTATCACCCCAGATTTAGCCCTCCCAGAAACGACAAGGAATACGAGGTAGATACCAATGCTACGAAGAACGGGTTAAGATGTGTAATAAATGCAAGATAAGAGAGTGATAGCTTATGCTTCACGACACATTAACCTTAGGAAATTGAGTATCCAACCCATGACTTAGAGCTTGCAGCCGTAGTACGTGCAATGAAATTTGGACACACCATCTATATGGTGTAAGGGATGAGATCTTCACAGATCATAAAAATTTGGAGTGTGTATTCGAGCAAAGGAATTAACATAAGACAAAGGAGATGGCTCGAACTAGTAAAAATATTATGAATATTAAATTAAATTACCAGCTAGGAAAAAAAAAACTAAGCGTAAGAATAGACACGCTGAGTCGTAAGACTCTAACTAAGTTTAGGTATCTTTTCGTCGGAGAAGAAACGCTTATATGAGAATTTGAGATGATGGGCAAGATACATCAGCATTGATTGTAGGACAGATAACGACACAAGTAGCTATACCAAATTACGAGAAAGATTATAAGTATCTAGAGAAAGGACGAGTCAATGGATAAGCCTCGACTAAGGATAAGAATGGATAAACCAGACAGTGACTCTGAAGCAATGAGTATTATGATAGAAATTAAAGAGTAGACTTAGTATTTCCGATGACGACAAATTTAAGATTTAAGAAAGGATTTCTAGTGGAATAGAGTGAAACGAGACGTTGCCTAGTTTGGTAGAAAGATGTTTAGCTTATAAGAAAGTGAAAGCCTTTCACTGACAACTATACGAGTTGTGACAACCATTACGGTATTCCAGAATGGAAATGGAAAGATATGGTTACGATTTTATGACAACGAGATGTTTGTAGGTCACAAGGCAGAAAAGTTAGATAACAAACTTAACTTTAGTACCGTTTCTCACCTCCAGTTGAATGGCCAGTCCGAGAAAATGATTCAGATACTCGTTGATAAGCTAAGAACGATAATATTAGCCGAAGAGCGAATTGAAGAACACGTAGCCAACAACCGAATTGTTATAACAATAATTATTAAGCTACGATAGGTATTACAACTTACGAGACCTTGTAGAAGGAGAAGATTTACATAGCTGCCTTATTGTTATAAGGTAGGTGAAAGTAAGAACTTAGGACCAGACACGGTCAGTAAAATGATCGGGATCATTCGATAGATCCGAGACAGGATAAAAGAATTTAGAAAAGACGAAAGTCTTAAGTGTATGCGACAATTCGAACTAAAAAAAAATCGAGAAGGAATATAAAACTCCTTAAGATTTCTCCATTAAGGAGAAACATTAGATTCGTGTCAAGTTCAAACTTCGATAAAGATTTATATAATTAGCAAATAACATGGAAAAAATAGCTTCCAATGCGAACAGTTATGGCTTTATCACCAAGTATATGAAATGCTTATTTTATGTATATCTCATTTTGAGAAGAAGTATGTACGTTCGATTCTATACACGTAGTTGGTCAGCAAGACGTTGATCTTGAAACTGACCTAAGTTATTAGGAAGGATCGGAAACGATCTTGGAATCGAAAGGCGCGAAAGATAAGGAGCAAGTCGAGACGAATAGTAAAAACGTTATAAGATCATCACAGGCAAGAGGAAGCCATGTGAGAATTCGGAAAAGAGTTGAGTATGAAGTACTCCAAGCTGTTTAAAGAGGATAAGCAAATTTCGGGACGAAATTTTTCGCAAGGGGGGTAGGATGTAATACCCCAGAAATTTCGTACTGACTTAAAAATTTAAAGTTAATAATAAAAATGGCTTTGCACGCCTAAGTTCATGAAATTAAATTCTAAGACTAACGGTGAAAATTCGTTTCCGAAAATAAAATACGGAAGTCAGTTAGATGACTACTGTATTTAGGGTTATCGCGTACGATAACTTTTTAATTCTAGAACTCAGAACGGAAAACCGTCTGATTTTTACATTCATAAAATTGCGATACGAACTCGCCCGAGAAAGTTCAGTTTTATGATTTTCCGGACGAAACTCGGACTATGATGTCCCGAGGTTTTCTCGGAATTTACATTTTTAATATTACTTTCAGAGTAAGTAAAATACGTCGGAATTTATGGTCAAGTCGGAATTTGACGATAATGTACCGAGATACGTTTTTCGTTTATCGATTTCCGTAACGTCATAACGAGCCGGAAAAACGGGATTTTTGGGATAAAAATCCCATTAGGGCCGACATACTCACACACACATAAGCTTGATATTTCATTTTATATCAATAAAATCTTTATGACTCACTATAGATTATTCTTTTTCTTGCCACCTTGCATGTTACTATTTTATTAAGTATTAGTCGCCATTTCTTCTCTCCCTATCCCTCCTAATGCCGCCACACACCACCCTTACTCCACCATCTCCATTTTCTCATTCTCCATTAAAGAAAGCTTGAAGTTCTTGCAAGAATTTTCATAAGATCATCATCCATCCATCTAATCTTGCTTCTACTTTCATTAAACCTTAAGGTATTCATCTTCTCTCTTGTCCTATCCAATTGAAATCCATTTCCTATAATTTTTCTTAACGACCGAATTTGTTAGATGATGTAGAAGATGATTTGAGCTTTAATTTATGTAATTAGATGGTTAATAATCGATTTCTATGGTTGAATTCGAAGAAAAACCAAAAGCCCTAAATTCTAGGGTTTAACCGATTTTAGGGGTTTATGGTTAGGATGCTTAGACTCTTAAATTGGTTGGATAATTAGACTTAGGAGGTGTTTAATTGATGAATTAAACATGAAGAAATAAAAAGCCCTAATGAATTGATGTGGACCGAAAAATAGGTTTAGGGTTTCACTAATTGAATTTAAATTAATGTTGTTGTGAGAATAATTGTTGGGTAATAAGTGTTGTAGTAGGTTTATTAGAGAATTAATGGAATGAATTAGAGAAGAAAATCACCCCTCCTAAATATATGTGAGAACCGAAAATTTATAGGATTGGGGGTTTAATGAGATTTGATCTTTAATGATGTTATAATGATAGAATAAGGTTCCTAATTATAGTAGTTGATGTTATGGATTAATTGGAATTAATCTAATTTTTTATATTTTAAAAATATAAGAGACAAAGGTTCGATAATTGGTTGAGATTGATTAATGAACTAAGGTTATGATATGTGTATTAATGATCTACGATAGATGATGATTAATGTTGTAGAAAATGAATGAAATCCGATAACTTTGGAAATTTGTTAAGAGACGGGAAATCGAACGTATGTAATAATCGAAAAGTCGAGTAAGGATTTTAGTTAGATAATAACGCTTGTTATTGATTAAGGAATGAGTTTGTAGTTGACGACTTGTTCGTCCGAGTTATTAATTGATAAGTTGTAGTTATAAACGAAAAATAGAAACGAGAAATGTTAACTTGATTCTTGGTATAGTAATTGGTTAGTTGAAACGACGAGGTTTTAAACGTCATGTCTATAGTCGAGTTTTGATAAGGAGTTCTTCACGTACGAGAGTACGTGTTGACTGCCTTGAAGTGTTAAAATCGTGAGAATGTAGGTTCAATAACATAGAACGAACTTAGGAAGTCATACGACGTTTCTATCGAGCCATTAGGGTTAGCCGCGGCAGTTTTGCCACCCTTTCCGGAAACTGTAATATCTCTTAGCTCGTTTATCGGATTTGAGATCTGTAAATTGGAGAGTAAACTAGACATCCAAGGCTTTCTCAAGGCACAGGGCACATCCCCTGTTTCGAAATTCTCTGTTCTGGGCAGCCCCCAGAACTACTGTAATGCGTAGTAAATTTTCAGAACTTGATTTTCCTAAGTTGTTTTCTTCGCAACTTAGTTTCTTTCGACCATTTTAGTCGTAATGAGTTAACGACTATCTTTTCTACTGATCTAAGAGTCAAGTAAGGAACCTTTCAAGTTCTAACGAGATTTGTTCAAGTCTAGTCCCCTTTTAATCAAAAAGAATCTAATAGCGTGCAAATGCCTAAAGAACTAAAAGGACTACGACTAAAACCAAATTTCCAATCTCCGTTTTCTTTAATCACTTACGATCGAGTTTAAAGTATGTTTATCTTACGATGAAGGAGGAAGTCAGCAGTAAGGGAAGGACGGAAGACTAGAAGACAAAAGTACGAGTAATAAGTTCTGTAAAGTATAAAGGCGGGCTTTTATATATAAAACAAAACTAGCAATGCTCGAAAACCTTTCTTTATCGCTTTGATATCCGTGTTTTCAAAGTAATAATTATGGAATAAACTGTTTAAATATTTTATGTGAGTTCTCTTGTACATATCTGAGTTAACATTCGTTTTTTCCAGATTTATGAGTTAACCGCTAGGATGTTAATTATCGATCGGCTCTGAGTTAGCTATTAAGTGCTTTTCAGAGTTAGTGCACTTTGTAACCTGTGGTGCATGTGGTATCCTGTTGAGGGGTACCAGCTACGGTGAATGAGGAATTGGTCAAGATTTGAACGTAACATACCAGAAAAAATGCTTGTACAAGCTAATTTATATAAATGAGTCAGAAAAAAATGTTTAGTAGACACGGGTCATTTTCAATAAAACCCCGATGTGCTACGATTATGAAATGCCTGATTATTTATACTTATGAATATATTTTCGGCAACGTGCCCACTAAGTACTTTTGTACTTAGCCCTGCGTATGTTTTCTAAATATGCAGGTTAAAGCGACGGAAGCGGCGAGGCTTGAAATAAGTTGTCATAGGAAGACTTTAGTTAGTATGAATCACATTTCCGCTGCAAAACTCTAAACTTATGATGATATGTACATTACATAAAACACTGTACTTTATGTCTGTAAACTATAACTTAGATGCCTTTTGAGTACCTTCTGTCGAGTAATCCTTCGAGATTTACTCTTTCTTTTTGTAAATAAAGTCTTGTTCATGGAATGTATAATGTCTCTGATGTATGTATGTTTAGTCAGTCCCCTTCTTCCCCGCTTCTTTAATCCAATCCCAGTTGCACCCCGGCTCCTGCCGTCCCTCGGAATTTGGGGCTGTGACAGTTCAGATAAGTATAAGTGCCAAAACATTGTATTTTTCTGTTTCCAAAGCATTTTCCGTTTCCAGAGCTTTTGTCGGGGCTACCTTAAAACATGAACTCTAAGAACCGTTAATCCGAATGTTTTGAAATTTCTACCACATATTATCCTCATATAAGAATCATAATGGCACAAAAATCGGCTCGTTCGGATACAAGTGCCAAAACATTGTATTTTTCCGTTTCCAAAGTTTTTTTGCACAAGGTTACCATCAACCGTGATACGACCTCGGGTGTCTCCGCTGTTGTCGTTAGTTGCTTCTCGCTCCTCTCTGCCTTCATTATTACTGGCAGTATTTGCATTGTGCAACGGTGGTCTTCCACGAGCCATTGCCTATACTTCAAAAATAACTAGATATCACGATCAAACTCAAAAGAGAAGATTACTTAAAGAGGCACCCAAACGAAAAACTAAATATTTTATTGCAAACAACGGACGCATAGGAAATAAAGAAACAACTTCATAATAAGAGGAACGACCCTAAAGAAAAGAATACATAGAAACTACTTTTATTGGCTACCACTAGAAAATGAATAACTCAATCTACTTAATCATCTTCATCACTACTCGCGTAGTTCAACCCATGTCCGTTGAAATATCCCTCGTCCTCAGAAGGATCTTCCTCATCCGAACTGATCTCTACGATCTCAGTAGCGTCGATAACTTGAACTCCATTGATATCGTCTTTAAATTGACGAATCAGCACTGTCATAAACTGCTCGAAGTTGATCTTATCTACACGATTTTCTCGTGTAATTGCCAATCTCTCATATACTTTATGTGCAGTCGCATAATATTCTTCGGGTATGAATTTCATTACTTTGAGGGTTGCTTCTAGGTGGCGGACATGTCTCCCATAATTTGCAGTTCTCTGCCAAAGCACCAACATTTTCTCTAGATTTCCTATAATTCCAAGACTGGTTCTCCAATTACGCTCATAAAAGCGGTGTTTTGTGGCCTTATGCATGTTGCGTATTTCTTCGGCAGCAAGGTCAGCCATACTACTTTGCATTTACACAAAACTAATGAGTACAATCTATATTCTAACTAAATTTCGAGGGCTGATTACAAAAACGAACATTACAAACTGAAATAATGGAAATAACTAACATTTACTTTAACTTGCAATCAACATTTCACATAAACTTCTACATTATTGTTGCACAATAATCAACTCTTTTAATAATAATTTTGATACTTCACAGCAACACCCCAAAACGTCACTAAAACATTTATATAATAAGTAATATAAATACTTTACCTCAGGGCAGGAGCGCGTGCCGGAAATGTGGGGTACTCTTTATTACAAAAAAAAAATTATTTAAAGAAAGCAAGTCTACAGAAACGTAAACCTGCTCTGATACCACTAAATGTAACACCCTAATTTATATTATTAAATTTAATGAAACTAATGCGGAAAATCTAGCAATATATTTTTTTTTATAAAAATATATAATATAACATGGAATAAGAATTTATAAAAATATAGCTCAGGAAACCTAAGAAAAATATTATTGCTTGCAACTATGGTTATAAAGAAACTATATACTCAATAAACAAAGATACTGAATAAGTTCTCAATACTTCATGCAGTAAACTTCAAATCCTAATTACCAGAATAATTATCAGAGTTAAACATAGCAAATCCTAATAAAAGTTTTCTTAAGATAATAGACAAAGTCATAAGTTCCAAACTAAATAGAAGAGTACGACACTACTTAAAATTCTACTATTTCTTAAACTTGAAGATCATAAACCACCACCACATTTCCTTCACGCAACTTCCTGATCACCTGAAAACAGTTTAAAGAAAAACGGGGTGAGCATTTTAAAAAAAAATACTCAGTGGGGAAATTCATGGCATATCATTTTCTTTAGTTGTCCAACAATGTAAACAAGGCAAATGAGGATATAGGAAAACTTCAACCACAAACATGTGGGGCATAAACTTCAACCACAATCTTGTGGGATAATAACTTCAACCACAAATCATCTCATTGCACAAAGCAAAGTATGAAATTATGGGATCACATTCAACTATGCATAGGACATAACTTGCACACATAAGCATGCTCAACATATCAACTTCAACCATATCTCAAAGCACAAGTAAACACGTTGGACATAAATCAATTTTCTCAAATAAGAACTTGAAACATTTCTTTGCATAATAATGTGTGAAATAAAACATTTTACTTTACCCCACCTTGAGCACTTGAAATAGAAACTGGATGGAAACTTTAACTTGGGGATGGAGATCCTAATTGCGCTGCACCTATTTAAACATAGTATAATAAAATTGAAGGCCAAATTCTAACGTAAATCACAATCACAGACTCTGATCTCGAACAATTAATATATTAATACATAGATTATGATCAAACTTTAAACAAAATATTATATGTACCGAAAAATATATATATAATATATAAGTTCACTCCATTTTATAAACGACGATAAGCAGCAAGTTATAAGTAATCAGATAATTAAGGATTCTTATTTATTTCACCAACTTGCTTTTACTTGCTATTATACACGTATATTTTATCATATATATACCATCTGTATATTACTTCTTTTATGAATAGAGAAGGATTCTTAAAGACAAATAATTAATAAGAACAAGATTCTAGATTGCATTGTTTATGCTACTGATTGGTAACCTTCCATCAATACCTATCCAAAACTACTACTCTTAACAATTGATTAAAAACCAACGTTAATCCGCAAAACCGAAAGAATGATATGTATAAATATTCTATAAAATCAGTCGTATAGTAAATTCAAAATCTGCTACTGTATATTATACTAAGGAAAATTCATAGCTATTATTTAATTGAAAACTTTCACTTCTTGAGTTTTACGTTCTAGGGACGGATAATCAATACAGCTCTTAATCAACATTTGTTTTCACAAGTCCTCACAAACAAATAAAATAACGTTTCCTACTTTAATTCTTCTCTATTCAGAATTTTAACAAAATATATCAAACTTATGTAATTTTCCAAGCGAAAGAGACTTGAGAGAAGCTAACACAAATTACGAAGATTTTGATATTACAAATTTCTGGCATAAAATTTAGAGAAGATATATGAGACGTACTTTCAGAACTCTAATAAAAAAAATTGACAAAAGAAGTAGAATAACTTACGGAAGTTCTTCACTTGGTATTTTCAGAATATTTTTCAATAGCTTTCAGAGTGATGAACACAAGTTCTTCTCACAGGATATAAATAAGCTTTTGAGAGAGATTTTCGATGATTTGGAAACTGATTGAGAACGGTTCTACTGTGAAAACTTCCTAATAGAAACTGCAGGAGATAGTTGCTTAAAAATCTGAGGAGTTAAACTTAAGGGAATTGCAGGAAACAAGTTACGGAGGGTTGGCTAACTTTTAATTTATTTACTTAAAAGAAATTCCTAATTTCTACAAAGCCCAATTCTTTAATTGGCCCTTTGAAGCATAAATAAACATATATAAACTCATAAAAAGAAATCCTATGGCCCAAATAAAATAATATATTAAACTCATAATTTATATATATATACATATATATATATATATATATATTTTTAAACTTAATCCTAATAAAATCAAATAAAACTAAACTTTATAAAATGTGGGTTGTTACAATCCTACCCACTTAAAAGAAATTTCGACCTCGAAATTAAGTCTTACCAGGCTTCCTATAGGATGGGTATTTAGCTAAGATTTCTTCCTCACTCTCCCAAGTGGCCTCATCGTCACCATGACGACTCCATGTGATTTTGAGTAACGTCACTTGTCGGTTTCTCAAATGATGCACCTTCCTATCAAGTATGGCAATTGGTTCTTCCTCATAAGACAAATCTTTACTGATTTGTATCTCCTCGTGCTTGACTGCGTGACTCGGATCGTAAAGGTACTTTCTCAACATCGAGACATGAAAAACGTAAAGGTACAAGTACAAGTGCCAAAACTATGTATTTTTCCGTTTCTAAAGCTTTTTCGGGGCTAAAAGTCACCCCTCAAATATGAACCCTAAGAACCATTAATCCGAACGCTTTAAAATTCTACCACATGTTATCCTCGTATAAGAGTCACAGTGGTGAAAAAAAATCGGCTCATTCGGACGAGTACAAGTGCCTAAACAATGTATTTTTCCGTTTCCAAACCTTTTTCGGGGATAAAAGTCACCCCTCAAAACATGAACCCTAAGAACCATTAACTCGAATGCATTGAAACCTCTACCACATGTTATCCTCGTATAAAAATCTCACCGGCGAAAAAATCAAGTTGTTTGGACAAGCACAAGTGCCAAAACAAAGTATTTTTCCGTTTCTAGAGCTGTTTTCGAGCTACCTCAAAACATGAACCCTAAGAATCGTTAACTTGAAGCTTTGAAATTTCTATCACATGTTATCCTCCTATAAGAGTCACAATGGAGCAAAAATCGGCTCATTCGGACTAGTACAAGTGCCAAAACAATGTTTTTTCCATTTTCAAAGCTTTTTCTAGGCTAAAAGTCAACCCTCAAAACATGAACCCTAAGAACCATTACCCCGAACGCTTTGAAATTTCTACCACACGTTATCCTCGTATAAGAATCATAATGACGTAAAAAGCGGATCATTCGGACAAGTACAAATGCCAAAACAATGTATTTTTCCGTTTCCAAAGCTTTTTCGTGGCTAAAAGCCACCCCTCAAAACATGAACCCTAAGAACTGTTAAGCCGAAGGCTTTGAAACTTCTACCACATGTCGTCCTTCTATAAAAATCACAACAGCGAAAAAATCGGCTCATTCGGACAGGAACAAGTGCCAAAATAATGTATTTTTTGCGTTTCAAAAGCTTTTTTCATGGCTATCTCAAAACATGAACCCTAAGAACCGTTAACCCAAACGCTTTCAAATTTCTACCACGTGTTATTCTCATATAAGAGTCACAATGGCACAAAAATCGGGTCATTCAGACAAGAATAAGTGCCAAAACAATGTATTTTTGCGTTTCAAAAGCTTTTTTCGGGGCTACCTCAAAACATGAACCCTAAGAACCGTTAACCCGAACGCTTTCAAATTTCTACCACAGGTTATCCTCACATAAGAGTCACAATGGCACAAAAATCTGGTCATTCAGACAAGAACAAGTGCCAAAACAATGTATTTTTCCGTTTCAAAAACTTTTTCCAAGCTAAAAGTCACCCCTCAACACATGAACCCTAAGAACCGTTAACCCGAATGCTTTGAAACTTTTACCACATGTTATCCTCGTAAAAAAATAACAACATCGAAAAAATCAGCTCATTTGGACAAACACAAGTGCAAAAAGAAAGTATTTTTCCGTTGCTAGAGATTTTTCGGGGTTACCTCAAAATATGAACCCTAAGAACCGTTAACCCGAACGCTTTAAATTTGTATCACATGTTATCCTCGTATAAGAGTCACAATGGAGCAAAAATCGGCTCATTCAGACAAGTACAAGTGCCAAAACAATGAATTTTTCCGTTTCCAAAGCTTTTTTGGGGATAAAAGTCACCCCTCAAAACATGAACCATAAGAATCATTAACTCAAACGCATTGAAACGTCTACCACATGTTATCCTCGTATAAAATTCTCACCGGTGCAAAAATCGACTCGTTTGGACCAGTACAAGTTAGCCCTGAAAAAGCTTTGGAAATGGAAAAATACATCTTTTTGGAACTTGTACTTGTCCGAATGAGCCGATTTTTGCGCCATTATGATTTTTATACGAGGATAACATGTGGTAGAAATTTCAAAACGTTCGGGTTAACGATTCTTAGGGTTCATGTTTTGAGGTAGCCTCGGAAAAAGCTCTTGAAACGAAAAAATACTTTGTTTTGGCACTTGTGCATGTCTGAATGAGCCAATTTTTTCGCCGTTGTGATTTTTATATGAGGATAACATTTGGTAGAAGGTTCAAAGTGTTCAGGTTAACGGTTCTTAGGGTTCATGTTTTGAGGGGTGACTTTTAGCCCTGAAAGAGCTTTGGAAACGGAAAAATACATTGTTTTGGAACTTGTACTTGTCCGATTGAACCGATTTTTGCGCCATTATGATTCTGATACGAGGATAACATGTGGTAGAAATTTCAAAGCGTTCGAGTTAACGGTTAGTAGGGTTCATGTTTTGAGGTAGCCCCGAAAACAACTCTTGAAACGGAAAAATACATTGTTTTGGCACTTGTGCTTGTCCGAATGAGACGATTTTTTCGCTGTTGTGATTTTTATAGAAGGATAACATGTGGTAGAAGTTTCAAAGCGTTCGGCTTAACGGTTCTTAGGGTTCAAATTTTGAGGGGTGACTTTTAGCCCCGAAAAGCATTGGAAACGGAAAAATACATTATTTTGGAACTTGTGCTTGTCGGATTGAGCTGATTTTTGTGCCATTGTGATTCTTATACGAGGATAACATGTGGTAGAAATTTCAATGCGTTTGGGTTAACGGTTCTTAGAGTTCATGTTTTGTGGTAGCCCCGAAAAAAACTTTTGAAATTGAAAAATACATTGGTTTGGAACTTGTGCTTGTCCGAATGAGATGATTTTTTCGCTGTTTTGATTATTATAGAAGGATTACATGTTGTAGAAGTTTCAAAGCGTTCGGCTTAACGGTTCTTGGGTTCATGTTTTGAGGGGTGACTTTTAGCCTTGAAAAAAGCTTTGGAAACGGAAAAATATATTGTTTTGGAACTTGTACTTGTCCGATTCAACCAATTTTTGCATCATTATGATTCTTATATGAGGATAATATGTGGTAGAAATTTCAAAGAGTTCGGATTAACGGTTTTTAGGGTTCATGTCTTGAGGTAGCCCTGAAAACAGCTCTTGAAACAGAAAAATACATTGTTTTGGCATTTGTGCTTGTCCGAATGAGACGTTTTTTTCACTGTTGTGATTTTTATAGAAGGATAACATGTGGTAGAAGTTTCAAAGCGTTCGGCTTAACGGTTCTTAGGGTTCATATTTTGTGGAGTGACTTTTAGCCTGAAAAAGCTTTGAAAACGGAAACATACATTGTTTTGGAACTTGTACTTGTCGGATTGAGCCGATTTTTGCGCCATTATGATTCTTATACGAGGATAACATGTGGTAGAAATTTCAAAACATTCGGATTAACAGTTCTTAGGGTTCATGTCTTGAGGTTGCCTTGAAAACAGCTCTTGAAACGGAAAAATACATTGTTTTGGCACTTGTGCTTGTCCGAATGAGACGCTTTTTTCACTGTTGTGATTTTTATAGAAGGATAACATGTGGTTCATGTTTTAAAGCGTTTGGCTTAACTTTTCTTGGGGTTCATGTTTTGAGGGGTGACTATTAGCCCCGAAAAAGCTTTGAAAACTGAAAAATACATTGTTTAGGCACTTGTACTTGTCTGATTGAGCCCATTTTTGTGCCATTATGATTTTTATACGAGGATAACATGTGGTAGAAATTTCAAAACGTTCGGGTTAACGATTCTTAGGGTTCATGTTTTGAGGTAGCCTCGAAAAAATCTCTTGAAACGGAAAAATACTTTGTTTTGGCACTTGTGCATGTCCGAATGAGCCGCTTTTTTCGCCGTTGTGAGTTTTATATGAGGATAACATGTGGTAGAAGGTTCAAAGCATTCGGGTTAACGGATCTTAGGGTTTATGTTTTGAGGGGTGACTTTTAGCCTTGAAAATGCTTTGGAAACGGAAAAATACATTGTTTTGGAACTTGTACTTGTTCGATTGAGCAGATTTTTGCGCCAATATGATTCTTATATGAGGATAATATGTCGTAGAAATTTCAAAGCGTTCGAATTAACGGTTCTTAGGGTTCATTTCTTGAGGTAGCCCTGAAAACAGCTATTAAAACGGAAAAATACATTGTTTTGGCACTTGTGCTTGTCCGAATGAGACGAGTTTTTCACTATTGTGATTTCTATAAAAGGACAACATGTGCTAGATGTTTCGAAGCGTTCGGCTTAACTGTTCTTAGGGTTCATGTTTTGAGGGGTGACTATTAGCCCCAAAAAAGATTTGAAAAGTGAAAAATACATTGTTTAGGCACTTGTACTTGTCTGATTGAGCCGATTGTTATGCCATTATAATTCATATACGAGGATAACATGTGGTAGAAATTTAAAAACATTCGGGTTAACAATTTTTAGGGTTAATGTTTTGAGGTAGCCTCGAAAAAAGCTCTTGAAACGGAAAAATACTTTGTTTTGGCACTTGTACATGTCCGAATGAGCCGATTTTGTCGCCGTTGTGATTTTTATATTAGAATAACATATGGTAGAAGGTTCAAAGCATTCGAGTTAACGGATCTTAGGGTTCATGTTTTGAGGAGTGACTTTTTGCCTTGAAAAAGCTTTAGAAATGGAAAAATACATTGTTTTGGAACTTGTACTTGTCCGATTGAGCCGATTTTTGCGCCATTATGATTTTTATACGAGGATAACATGTGGTAGAAATTTCAAAACGTTCAGGTTAACGATACTTAGGGTTCATATTTTGAGGTAGCCTCGGAAAAAGCACTTGAAACGGAAAAATACTTTGTTTTGGCACTTTTGCATGTCCGAATGAGCCGATTTTTTCGCCGTTGTGATTTTTATATGAGGATAACATGCGGTAGAAGGTTCAAAGCGTTCGGGTTAACGGTTCTTAGGGTTCATATTTTGAAGGGTGACTTTTAGCCCTAAAAAAGCTTTGGAAATGGAAAAATATATTTTTTTTGAACATGTACTTGTCCGATTGAGCCGATTTTTGCGCCATTATAATAATTATACGAGGATAACATGTGGTAAAAATTTCAAAGCGTTCGGGTTAACGGTTCTTAGAGTTCGTGTCTTGAGGTAGCCCTGAAAACAGATCTTGAAATGGAAAAATACATTGTTTTAACACTTATGCTTGTACGAATGAGACAAGTTTTTCACTGTTGTGATTTCTATAGAAGGACAACATGTGGTAGAAGGTTCAAAGCATTCGGGTTAACGGATCTTAGGGTTCATGTTTTGAGGGGTGACTTTTAGCCTTGAAAATGCTTTGGAAACGGAAAAATACATTGTTTTGGAACTTGTACTTGTTCGATTGAGCAGATTTTTGCGCCAATATGATTCTTATATGAGGATAATATGTCGTAGAAATTTCAAAGCGTTCGAATTAACGGTTCTTAGGGTTCATTTCTTGAGGTAGCCCTGAAAACAGCTATTAAAACGGAAAAATACATTGTTTTGGCACTTGTGCTTGTCCGAATGAGACGAGTTTTTCACTATTGTGATTTCTATAAAAGGACAACATGTGCTAGATGTTTCGAAGCGTTCGGCTTAACTGTTCTTAGGGTTCAGGTTTTGAGGGGTGACTATTAGCCCCAAAAAAGATTTGAAAAGTGAAAAATACATTGTTTAGGCACTT
Source organism: Schizonepeta tenuifolia (assembly GCA_029490685.1). Taxonomy (NCBI): domain Eukaryota; kingdom Viridiplantae; phylum Streptophyta; class Magnoliopsida; order Lamiales; family Lamiaceae; genus Schizonepeta; species Schizonepeta tenuifolia. Next base: position 118,567,408 of record CM055955.1, on the reverse strand, counting down.
GTACTTGTCTGATTGAGCCGATTGTTATGCCATTATAATTCATATACGAGGATAACATGTGGTAGAAATTTAAAAACATTCGGGTTAACAATTTTTAGGGTTAATGTTTTGAGGTAGCCTCGAAAAAAGCTCTTGAAACGGAAAAATACTTTGTTTTGGCACTTGTACATGTCCGAATGAGCCGATTTTTTCGCCGTTGTGATTTTTATATTAGAATAACATATGGTAGAAGGTTCAAAGCATTCGAGTTAACGGATCTTAGGGTTCATGTTTTGAGGAGTGACTTTTTGCCTTGAAAAAGCTTTAGAAATGGAAAAATACATTGTTTTGGAACTTGTACTTGTCCGATTGAGCCGATTTTTGCGCCATTATGATTTTTATACGAGGATAACATGTGGTAGAAATTTCAAAACGTTCAGGTTAACGATACTTAGGGTTCATATTTTGAGGTAGCCTCGGAAAAAGCACTTGAAACGGAAAAATACTTTGTTTTGGCACTTTTGCATGTCCGAATGAGCCGATTTTTTCGCCGTTGTGATTTTTATATGAGGATAACATGCGGTAGAAGGTTCAAAGCGTTCGGGTTAACGGTTCTTAGGGTTCATATTTTGAAGGGTGACTTTTAGCCCTAAAAAAGCTTTGGAAATGGAAAAATATATTTTTTTTGAACATGTACTTGTCCGATTGAGCCGATTTTTGCGCCATTATAATAATTATACGAGGATAACATGTGGTAAAAATTTCAAAGCGTTCGGGTTAACGGTTCTTAGAGTTCGTGTCTTGAGGTAGCCCTGAAAACAGATCTTGAAATGGAAAAATACATTGTTTTAACACTTATGCTTGTACGAATGAGACAAGTTTTTCACTGTTGTGATTTCTATAGAAGGACAACATGTGGTAGAAGGTTCAAAGCATTCGGGTTAACGGATCTTAGGGTTCATGTTTTGAGGGGTGACTTTTAGCCTTGAAAATGCTTTGGAAACGGAAAAATACATTGTTTTGGAACTTGTACTTGTTCGATTGAGCAGATTTTTGCGCCAATATGATTCTTATATGAGGATAATATGTCGTAGAAATTTCAAAGCGTTCGAATTAACGGTTCTTAGGGTTCATTTCTTGAGGTAGCCCTGAAAACAGCTATTAAAACGGAAAAATACATTGTTTTGGCACTTGTGCTTGTCCGAATGAGACGAGTTTTTCACTATTGTGATTTCTATAAAAGGACAACATGTGCTAGATGTTTCGAAGCGTTCGGCTTAACTGTTCTTAGGGTTCAGGTTTTGAGGGGTGACTATTAGCCCCAAAAAAGATTTGAAAAGTGAAAAATACATTGTTTAGGCACTTGTACTTGTCTGATTGAGCCGATTGTTATGCCATTATAATTCATATACGAGGATAACATGTGGTAGAAATTTAAAAACATTCGGGTTAACAATTTTTAGGGTTAATGTTTTGAGGTAGCCTCGAAAAAAGCTCTTGAAACGGAAAAATACTTTGTTTTGGCACTTGTACATGTCCGAATGAGCCGATTTTTTCGCCGTTGTGATTTTTATATTAGAATAACATATGGTAGAAGGTTCAAAGCATTCGAGTTAACGGATCTTAGGGTTCATGTTTTGAGGAGTGACTTTTTGCCTTGAAAAAGCTTTAGAAATGGAAAAATACATTGTTTTGGAACTTGTACTTGTCCGATTGAGCCGATTTTTGCGCCATTATGATTTTTATACGAGGATAACATGTGGTAGAAATTTCAAAACGTTCAGGTTAACGATACTTAGGGTTCATATTTTGAGGTAGCCTCGGAAAAAGCACTTGAAACGGAAAAATACTTTGTTTTGGCACTTTTGCATGTCCGAATGAGCCGATTTTTTCGCCGTTGTGATTTTTATATGAGGATAACATGCGGTAGAAGGTTCAAAGCGTTCGGGTTAACGGTTCTTAGGGTTCATATTTTGAAGGGTGACTTTTAGCCCTAAAAAAGCTTTGGAAATGGAAAAATATATTTTTTTTGAACATGTACTTGTCCGATTGAGCCGATTTTTGCGCCATTATAATAATTATACGAGGATAACATGTGGTAAAAATTTCAAAGCGTTCGGGTTAACGGTTCTTAGAGTTCGTGTCTTGAGGTATCCCTGAAAACAGATCTTGAAATGGAAAAATACATTGTTTTAACACTTATGCTTGTACGAATGAGACAAGTTTTTCACTGTTGTGATTTCTATAGAAGGACAACATGTGGTAGAAGGTTCAAAGCATTCGGGTTAACGGATCTTAGGGTTCATGTTTTGAGGGGTGACTTTTAGCCTTGAAAATGCTTTGGAAACGGAAAAATACATTGTTTTGGAACTTGTACTTGTTCGATTGAGCAGATTTTTGCGCCAATATGATTCTTATATGAGGATAATATGTCGTAGAAATTTCAAAGCGTTCGAATTAACGGTTCTTAGGGTTCATTTCTTGAGGTAGCCCTGAAAACAGCTATTAAAACGGAAAAATACATTGTTTTGGCACTTGTGCTTGTCCGAATGAGACGAGTTTTTCACTATTGTGATTTCTATAAAAGGACAACATGTGCTAGATGTTTCGAAGAGTTCGGCTTAACTGTTCTTAGGGTTCAGGTTTTGAGGGGTGACTATTAGCCCCAAAAAAGATTTGAAAAGTGAAAAATACATTGTTTAGGCACTTGTACTTGTCTGATTGAGCCGATTGTTATGCCATTATAATTCATATACGAGGATAACATGTGGTAGAAATTTAAAAACATTCGGGTTAACAATTTTTAGGGTTAATGTTTTGAGGTAGCCTCGAAAAAAGCTCTTGAAACGGAAAAATACTTTGTTTTGGCACTTGTACATGTCCGAATGAGCCGATTTTTTCGCCGTTGTGATTTTTATATTAGAATAACATATGGTAGAAGGTTCAAAGCATTCGAGTTAACGGATCTTAGGGTTCATGTTTTGAGGAGTGACTTTTTGCCTTGAAAAAGCTTTAGAAATGGAAAAATACATTGTTTTGGAACTTGTACTTGTCCGATTGAGCCGATTTTTGCGACATTATGATTTTTATACGAGGATAACATGTGGTAGAAATTTCAAAACGTTCAGGTTAACGATACTTAGGGTTCATATTTTGAGGTAGCCTCGGAAAAAGCACTTGAAACGGAAAAATACTTTGTTTTGGCACTTTTGCATGTCCGAATGAGCCAATTTTTTCGCCGTTGTGATTTTTATATGAGGATAACATGCGGTAGAAGGTTCAAAGCGTTTGGGTTAACGGTTCTTAGGGTTCATATTTTGAAGGGTGACTTTTAGCCCTAAAAAAGCTTTGGAAATGGAAAAATATATTTTTTTTGAACATGTACTTGTCCGATTGAGACGATTTTTGCGCCATTATAATAATTATACGAGGATAACATGTGGTAAAAATTTCAAAGAGTTCGGGTTAACGGTTCTTAGAGTTCGTGTCTTGAGGTAGCCCTGAAAACAGCTCTTGAAATGGAAAAATACATTGTTTTAACACTTATGCTTGTACGAATGAGACAAGTTTTTCACTGTTGTGATTTCTATAGAAGGACAACATGTGGTAGAAGGTTCAAAGCATTCGGGTTAACGGATCTTAGGGTTCATGTTTTGAGGGGTGACTTTTAGCCTTGAAAATGCTTTGGAAACGGAAAAATACATTGTTTTGGAACTTGTACTTGTTCGATTGAGCAGATTTTTGCGCCAATATGATTCTTATATGAGGATAATATGTCGTAGAAATTTCAAAGCGTTCGAATTAACGGTTCTTAGGGTTCATTTCTTGAGGTAGCCCTGAAAACAGCTATTAAAACGGAAAAATACATTGTTTTGGCACTTGTGCTTGTCCGAATGAGACGAGTTTTTCACTATTGTGATTTCTATAAAAGGACAACATGTGCTAGATGTTTCGAAGCGTTCGGCTTAACTGTTCTTAGGGTTCAGGTTTTGAGGGGTGACTATTAGCCCCAAAAAAGATTTGAAAAGTGAAAAATACATTGTTTAGGCACTTGTACTTGTCTGATTAGCCGATTGTTATGCCATTATAATTCATATACGAGGATAACATGTGGTAGAAATTTAAAAACATTCGGGTTAACAATTTTTAGGGTTAATGTTTTGAGGTAGCCTCGAAAAAAGCTCTTGAAACGGAAAAATACTTTGTTTTGGCACTTGTACATGTCCGAATGAGCCGATTTTTTCGCCGTTGTGATTTTTATATTAGAATAACATATGGTAGAAGGTTCAAAGCATTCGAGTTAACGGATCTTAGGGTTCATGTTTTGAGGAGTGACTTTTTGCCTTGAAAAAGCTTTAGAAATGGAAAAATACATTGTTTTGGAACTTGTACTTGTCCGATTGAGCCGATTTTTGCGCCATTATGATTTTTATACGAGGATAACATGTGGTAGAAATTTCAAAACGTTCAGGTTAACGATACTTAGGGTTCATATTTTGAGGTAGCCTCGGAAAAAGCACTTGAAACGGAAAAATACTTTGTTTTGGCACTTTTGCATGTCCGAATGAGCCGATTTTTTCGCCGTTGTGATTTTTATATGAGGATAACATGCGGTAGAAGGTTCAAAGAGTTCGGGTTAACGGTTCTTAGGGTTCATATTTTGAAGGGTGACTTTTAGCCCTAAAAAAGCTTTGGAAATGGAAAAATATATTTTTTTTGAACATGTACTTGTCCGATTGAGCCGATTTTTGCGCCATTATAATAATTATACGAGGATAACATGTGGTAAAAATTTCAAAGCGTTCGGGTTAACGGTTCTTAGAGTTCGTGTCTTGAGGTAGCCCTGAAAACAGCTCTTGAAATGGAAAAATACATTGTTTTGGCACTTATGCTTGTACGAATGAGACAAGTTTTTCACTGTTGTGATTTCTATAGAAGGACAACATGTGGTAGAAGGTTCAAAGCATTCGGGTTAACGGATCTTAGGGTTCATGTTTTGAGGGGTGACTTTTAACCTTGAAAATGCTTTGGAAACGGAAAAATACATTGTTTTGGAACTTGTACTTGTCCGATTGAGCCGATTTTAGTGCCATTATGATTCTTATACGAGGATAACATGTGGTAGAAATTTCAAAGCGTTCGGGTTAACGGTTCTTAGGGTTCATGTTTTGAGGTAGCCCCGAAAACAGCTCTTGAAATGGAAAAATACATTGTTTTGGCACTTGTGCTTGTCCGAATGAGACGCTTTTTTCATTGCTGTGATTTTTATAGAAGGATAACATGTGGTAGAAGTTTCAAAGCGTTCGGCTTAACGGTTCTTAGGGTTCATATTTTGAGGGGTGACTTTTAGCCATGAAAAATCTTTGGAAACGGAAAAATACATTGTTTTGGAACTTGTACATGTCGGATTGAGCCGATTTTTGTGCCATTGTGATTCTTATACGAGGATAACATGTGGTAGAAATTTCAATGCGTTCGGGTAAACGGTTCTTAGGGTTCATGTTTTGAGGTAGCCTCGAAAAAAGCTCTTGAAACGGAAAAATACTTTGTTTTGGCACTTGTGCTTGTCCGAATGAGACGAGTTTTTCACTGTGGTGATTTCTATAGAAGGACAACATGTGGTTGATGTTTCAAAGCGTTCGGCTTAACTGTTCTTAGGGATCATGTTTCGAGGGGTGATTATTAGCCCCGAAAAAGCTTTGAAAACTGAAAAATACATTGTTTAGGCACTTGTACTTGTCTGATTGAGCCGATTTTTGTGCCATTATGATTCTTATACGAAGATAACATGTGGTAGAAATTTTAGAACGTTCGGGTTAACAATTCTTAGGGTTCATGTTTTGAGGTAGCCTCGGAAAAAGCACTTGAAACGGAAAAATACATTGTTTTGGAACTTGTACTTGTCCGATTCAACCAATTTTTGCGTCATTATGATTCTTATATGAGAATAATATGTGGTAGAAATTTCAAAGAGTTCGGATTAACGGTTTTTAGGGTTCATGTCTTGAGGTAGCCTCTTGAAACGGAAAAATACATTGTTTTGGCACTTGTGCTTGTCCGAATGAGATGCTTTTTTCACTGTTGTGATTTTTATAGAAGGATAACATGTGGTAGAAGTTTCAAAGCGTTCGGCTTAACGGTTCTTAGGGTTCATATTTTGTGGAGTGACTTTTAGCCTGAAAAAGCTTTGAAAACGGAAACATACATTGTTTTGGAACTTGTACTTGTCGGATTGAGCCGATTTTTGTGCCATTGTGATTCTTATACGAGGATAACATGTGGTAGAAATTTCAAAACGTTCGGATTAACAGTTCTTAGGGTTCATGTCTTGAGGTTGCCTTGAAAACAGCTCTTGAAACGGAAAAATACATTGTTTTGGCACTTGTGCTTGTCCGAATGAGACGAGTTTTTCACTGTTGTGATTTCTATAGAAGGACAACATGTGGTTCATGTTTTAAAGAGTTTGGCTTAACTTTTCTTAGGGTTCATGTTTTGAGGGGTGACTATTAGCCCCGAAAAAGCTTTGAAAACTGAAAAATACATTATTTAGGCACTTGTACTTGTCTGATTGAGCCCATTTTTGTGCCATTATGATTTTTATACGAGGATAACATGTGGTAGAAATTTCAAAACGTTCGGGTTAACGATTATTAGGGTTCATGTTTTGAGGTAGCCTCGAAAAAATCTCTTGAAACGGAAAAATACTTTGTCTTGGCACTTGTGCATGTCTTAATGAGCCGCTTTTTTCGCCGTTGTGAGTTTTATATGAGGATAACATGTGGTAGAAGGTTCAAAGCATTCGGGTTAACGGATCTTAGGGTTCATGTTTTGAGGGGTGACTTTTAGCCTTGAAAATGCTTTGGAAACGGAAAAATACATTGTTTTGGAACTTGTACTTGTTCGATTGAGCAGATTTTTGCGCCAATATGATTCTTATATGAGGATAATATGTCGTAGAAATTTCAAAGCGTTCGAATTAATGGCTCTTAGAGTTCATTTCTTGAGGTAGCCCTGAAAACAGCTATTAAAACGGAAAAATACATTGTTTTGGCACTTGTGCTTGTCCGAATGAGACGAGTTTTTCACTATTGTGATTTCTATAAAAGGACAACATGTGCTAGATGTTTCGAAGCGTTCGGCTTAACTGTTCTTAGGGTTCAGGTTTTGAGGGGTGACTATTAGCCCCAAAAAAGATTTGAAAACTGAAAAATACATTGTTTAGGCACTTGTACTTGTCTGATTGAGCCGATTGTTATGCCATTATAATTCATATACGAGGATAACATGTGGTAGAAATTTAAAAACGTTCGGGTTAACAATTTTTAGGGTTCATGTTTTGAGGTAGCCTCGAAAAAAGCTCTTGAAACGGAAAAATACTTTGTTTTGGCACTTGTGCATGTCCGAATGAGCCTATTTTTTCGCCGTTGTGATTTTTATATTAGAATAACATATGGTAGAAGGTTCAAAGCATTCGAGTTAACGGATCTTAGGGTTCATGTTTTGAGGAGTGACTTTTTGCCTTGAAAAAGCTTTAGAAATGGAAAAATACATTGTTTTGGAACTTGTACTTGTCCGATTGAGCCGATTTTTGCGCCATTATGATTTTTATACGAGGATAACATGTGATAAAAATTTCAAAACGTTCGGGTTAACGATTCTTAGGGTTCATATTTTGAGGTAGCCTTGGAAAAAGCTCTTGAAACGGAAAAATACTTTGTTTTGGCACTTGTGTATGTCCGAATGAGCCTATTTTTTTGCTAATGTGATTTTTATATGAGGATAACATGTGGTAGAAGGTTCAAATCGTTCGCGTTAACGGTTTTTAGGGTTCATGTTTTGAGGGGTGACTTTTAGCCTTGAAAAAGCTTTGGAAACGGAAAAATTCATTATTTTGGAACTTGTACTTGTCCGATTAAGCCAATTTTTGTGCCATTATTATTCTTATACGAGGATAACATGTGGTAGAAATTTCAAAGCGTTCGGGTTAACGGTTCTTAGGGTTCATGCTTTGATGTAGCCCCGAAAACAGCTCTTGAAATGTAAAAATACATTGTTTTGACACTTGTGCTTGTCCGAATGAGATGACTTTTTCACTGTTGTGATTTTTATAGAAGGATAACATGTGGTAGAAGTTTCGAAGCGTTCGGCTTAACGGTTCTTAGGGTTCATATTTTGAGGGGTGACTTTTAGCCATGAAAAATCTTTGGAAACGGAAAAATACATTGTTTTGGAACTTGTACATGTCGGATTGAGCCGATTTTTGTGCCATTGTGATTCTTATACGAGGATAACATGTGGTAGAAATTTCAATGCGTTCGGGTAAACGGTTCTTAGGGTTCATGTTTTGAGGTAGCCTCGAAAAAAGCTCTTGAAACGGAAAAATACTTTGTTTTGGCACTTGTGCTTGTCCGAATGAGACGACTTTTTCACTGTTGTGATTTCTATAGAAGGACAACATGTGGTTGATGTTTCAAAGCGTTCGGCTTAACTGTTCTTAGGGATCATGTTTTGAGGGGTGATTATTAGCCCCGAAAAAGCTTTGAAAACTGAAAAATACATTGTTTAGGCACTTGTACTTGTCTGATTGAGCCGATTTTTGTGCCATTATGATTCTTATACGAAGATAACATGTGGTAGAAATTTTAGAACGTTCGGGTTAACAATTCTTAGGGTTCATGTTTTGAGGTAACCTCGGAAAAAGCACTTGAAACAGAAAAATACATTGTTTTGGAACTTGTACTTGTCCGATTCAACCAATTTTTGCGTCATTATGATTTTTATATGAGGATAATATGTGGTAGAAATTTCAAAGAGTTCGGATTAACAGTTCTTAGGGTTCATGTCTTGAGGTTGCCTTGAAAACAGCTCTTGAAACGGAAAAATACATTGTTTTGGCACTTGTGCTTGTCCGAATGAGACGCTTTTTTCACTGTTGTGATTTTTATAGAAGGATAACATGTGGTTCATGTTTTAAAGCGTTTGGCTTAACTTTTCTTGGGGTTCATGTTTTGAGGGGTGACTATTAGCCCCGAAAAAGCTTTGAAAACTGAAAAATACATTGTTTAGGCACTTGTACTTGTCTGATTGAGCCCATTTTTGTGCCATTATGATTTTTATACGAGGATAACATGTGGTAGAAATTTCAAAACGTTCGGGTTAACGATTCTTAGGGTTCATGTTTTGAGGTAGCCTCGAAAAAATCTCTTGAAACGGAAAAATACTTTGTTTTGGCACTTGTGCATGTCCGAATGAGCCGCTTTTTTCGCCGTTGTGAGTTTTATATGAGGATAACATGTGGTAGAAGGTTCAAAGCATTCGGGTTAACGGATCTTAGGGTTCATGTTTTGAGGGGTGACTTTTAGCCTTGAAAATGCTTTGGAAACGGAAAAATACATTGTTTTGGAACTTGTACTTGTTCGATTGAGCAGATTTTTGCGCCAATATGATTCTTATATGAGGATAATATGTCGTAGAAATTTCAAAGCGTTCGAATTAACGGTTCTTAGGGTTCATTTCTTGAGGTAGCCCTGAAAACAGCTATTAAAACGGAAAAATACATTGTTTTGGCACTTGTGCTTGTCCGAATGAGACGAGTTTTTAACTATTGTGATTTCTATAAAAGGACAACATGTGCTAGATGTTTCGAAGCGTTCGGCTTAACTGTTCTTAGGGTTCAGGTTTTGAGGGGTGACTATTAGCCCCAAAAAAGATTTGAAAACTGAAAAATACATTGTTTAGGCACTTGTACTTGTCTGATTGAGCCAATTGTTATGCCATTATAATTCATATACGAGGATAACATGTGGTAGAAATTTAAAAACGTTCGGGTTAACAATTTTTAGGGTTCATGTTTTGAGGTAGCCTCGAAAAAAGCTCTTGAAACGGAAAAATACTTTGTTTTGGCACTTGTGCATGTCCGAATGAGCCTATTTTTTCGCCGTTGTGATTTTTATATTAGAATAACATATGGTAGAAGGTTCAAAGCATTCGAGTTAACGGATCTTAGGGTTCATGTTTTGAGGTGTGACTTTTTGCCTTGAAAAAGCTTTAGAAATGGAAAAATACATTGTTTTGGAACTTGTACTTGTCCGATTGAGCCGATTTTTGCGCCATTATGATTTTTATACGAGGATAACATGTGGTAGAAATTTTAAAACGTTCAGGTTAACGATACTTAGGGTTCATATTTTGAGGTAGCCTCGGAAAAAGCACTTGAAACGGAAAAATACTTTGTTTTGGCACTTTTGCATGTCCGAATGAGCCGATTTTTTCGCCGTTGTGATTTTTATATGAGGATAACATGTGGTAGAAGGTTCAAAGCGTTCGGTAACGGTTCTTACGGTTCATATTTTGAAGGGTGACTTTTAGCCCTAAAAAAGCTTTGGAAATGGAAAAATATATTTTTTTTGAACATGTACTTGTCCGATTGAGCCGATTTTTGCGCCATTATAATAATTATACGAGGATAACATGTGGTAAAAATTTCAAAGCGTTCGGGTTAACGGTTCTTAGAGTTCGTGTCTTGAGGTAGCCCTGAAAACAGCTCTTGAAATGGAAAAATACATTGTTTTGGCACTTATGCTTGTACGAATGAGACAAGTTTTTCACTGTTGTGATTTCTATAGAAGGACAACATGTGGTAGAAGGTTCAAAGCTTTCGGGTTAACGAATCTTAGGGTTCATGTTTTGAGGGGTGACTTTTAGACCTAAAAAAGCTTTGGAAATGGAAAAATACATTGTTTTGGAACTTGTACTTGTCCGATTGAGCCGATTTTTGCGCCATTATGATTTTTATACGAGGATAACATGTGGTAGAAATTTCAAAATGTTCGGATTAACGATTCTTAGGGTACATGTTTTGAGGTAGCCTAAAAAAAAGCTCTTGAAATGGAAAAATACTTTGTTTTGGCTATTGTGCATGTCCGAATGAGCCGATTTTTTCGCCGTTGTGATTTGTATATGAGGATAACATGTGGTAGAAGGTTCAAATCGTTCCGGTTAACGAATCTTAGGGTTCATGTTTTGAGGGGTGAATTTTAGCCCTCAAAAAGCTTTGGAAACGGAAAAATACATTGTTTTGGAACTTGTACTTGTCCGATTGAGCCGATTTTTGCGCCATTATGATTCTTATACGAGGATAACATGTGCTAGATATTTCAAAGCATTCGGGTTAACGATTCTTAGGGTTCATGTTTTGAGGTAGCCTCGAAAACTACTCTTGAAACGGAAAAATACATTGTTTTGGGACTTGTGCTTGTCCGAATGAGACGCTTTTTTCACTGTTGTGATTTTTATAGAAGGATAACATGTGGTAGAAGTTTCAAAGCGTTCGGCTTACCGGTTCTTAGGGTTCATATTTTGTGGAGTGACTTTTAGCCTTGAAAAAGCTTTGGAAACGGAAAAATTCATTATTTTGAAACTTGTACTTGTCCGATTAAGCCAATTTTTGTGCCATTATTATTCTTATACGAGGATAACATGTGGTAGAAATTTCAAAGCGTTCGGGTTAACGGTTCTTAGGGTTCATGCTTTGAGGTAGCCCCGAAAACAGCTCTTGAAATGTAAAAATACATTGTTTTGGCACTTGTGCTTGTCCGAATGAGATGATTTTTTCACTATTGTGATTTTTATAGAAGGATAACATGTGGTAGAAGTTTCGAAGCGTTCGGCTTAACGGTTCTTAGGGTTCATATTTTGAGGGGTGACTTTTAGCCATGAAAAATCTTTGGAAACGGAAAAATACATTGTTTTGGAACTTGTACATGTCGGATTGAGCCGATTTTTGTGCCATTGTGATTCTTATACGAGGATAACATGTGGTAGAAATTTCAATGCGTTCGGGTAAACGGTTCTTAGGGTTCATGTTTTGAGGTAGCCTCGAAAAAAGCTCTTGAAACGGAAAAATACTTTGTTTTGGCACTTGTGCTTGTCCGAATGAGACGAGTTTTTCACTGTGGTGATTTCTATAGAAGGACAACATGTGGTTGATGTTTCAAAGCGTTCGGCTTAACTGTTCTTAGGGATCATGTTTCGAGGGGTGATTATTAGCCCCGAAAAAGCTTTGAAAACTGAAAAATACATTGTTTAGGCACTTGTACTTGTCTGATTGAGCCGATTTTTGTGCCATTATGATTCTTATACGAAGATAACATGTGGTAGAAATTTTAGAACGTTCGGGTTAACAATTCTTAGGGTTCATGTTTTGAGGTAGCCTCGGAAAAAGCACTTGAAACGGAAAAATACATTGTTTTGGAACTTGTACTTGTCCGATTCAACCAATTTTTGCGTCATTATGATTCTTATATGAGAATAATATGTGGTAGAAATTTCAAAGAGTTCGGATTAACGGTTTTTAGGTTTCATGTCTTGAGGTAGCCCTGAAAACAGCTCTTGAAACGGAAAAATACATTGTTTTGGCACTTGTGCTTGTCCGAATGAGATGCTTTTTTCACTGTTGTGATTTTTATAGAAGGATAACATGTGGTAGAAGTTTCAAAGCGTTCGGCTTAACGGTTCTTAGGGTTCATATTTTGTGGAGTGACTTTTAGCCTGAAAAAGCTTTGAAAACGGAAACATACATTGTTTTGGAACTTGTACTTGTCGGATTGAGCCGATTTTTGTGCCATTGTGATTCTTATACGAGGATAACATGTGGTAGAAATTTCAAAACGTTCGGATTAACAGTTCTTAGGGTTCATGTCTTGAGGTTGCCTTGAAAACAACTCTTGAAACGGAAAAATACATTGTTTTGGCACTTGTGCTTGTCCGAATGAGACGAGTTTTTCACTGTTGTGATTTCTATAGAAGGACAATATGTGGTTTATGTTTCAAAGCGTTTGGCTTAACTTTTCTTAGGGTTCATGTTTTGAGGGGTGACTATTAGCCCCGAAAAAGCTTTGAAAACTGAAAATACATTGTTTAGGTACTTGTTCTTGTCTGATTGAGCCGATTTTTGTGCCATTATGATTCTTATACGAGGATAACATGTGAAAGAAATTTCAAAATGTTCGGGTTAACGATTCTTAGGGTTCATGTTTTGAGGTAGCCTCGAAAAAAGCTCTTGAAACGGAAAATTACTTTGTTTTGGCACTTGTGCATGTCCGAATGAGCCGATTTTTTCGCTGTTGTAATTTTTATATGAGGATAACATGTGGTAGAAGGTTCAAAGCATTCGGGTTAATGAATCTAAGGGGGGTGACTTTTAGCCCTAAAAAAGCTTTGGAAATGAAAAAATACATTGTTTTGGAACTTGTACTTGTCCGATTGAGCCAATTTTTGCGCCATTATGATTTTTATACGAGGATAACATGTGGTAGAAATTTCAAAACGTTCGGGTTAACGATTCTTAGGGTTCATGTTTTGAGGTAGCCTAAAAAAAGCTCTTGAAACGGAAACATACTTTATTTTGGCACTTGTGCATGTCCGAATGAGCCGATTTTTTCGCCGTTGTTATTTGTATATGAGGATAACATGTGGTAGAAGGTTTAAAGCGTTCGGGTTAACGGATCATAGGGTTCATGTTTTGAGGGGTGACTTTTAGCCCTGAAAAAGCTTTGGAAATGGAAAATACATAGTTTTGGAACTTGTACTTATCTGATTGAGCCGATTTTGCACCATTCTGATTTTTATACGAGGATAACATGTTGTAGAAATTTCAAAAAGTTCGGATTAACGATTCTTAGGGTTTATGTTTTGAGGTAGCCTTGGAAAAAGCTTTTGAAACGGAAAAATACTTTGTTTTGGCACTTGTGCATGTCCGAATGAGCCAATTTTTTTGCTGATGTGATTTTTATATGAGGATAACATGTGGTAGAAGGTTCAAAGCGTTCGAGTTAACGGTTTTTAGGGTTCATGTTTTGAGGGGTGACTTTTAGCCTTGAAAAAGCTTTGGAAACGGAAAAATACATTGTTTTGGAACTTGTACTTGTCCGATTGAGCCGATTTTTGCACCATTATGATTCTTATACGAGGATAACATGTGGTAGAAATTTCAAAACGTTCGGATTAACAGTTCTTAGGGTTCATGTCTTGAGGTTGCCTTGAAAACAGCTCTTGAAACAGAAAAATACATTGTTTTGGCACTTGTGCTTGTCCGAATGAGACGAGTTTTTCACTGTTGTGATTTCTATAGAAGGACAACATGTGGTTCATGTTTTAAAGCGTTTGGCTTAACTGTTCTTAGGGATCATGTTTCGAGGGGTGATTATTAGCCCCGAAAAAGCTTTGGAAATGGAAAAATACATAGTTTTGGAACTTGTACTTGTCTGATTGAGCCGATTTTGCACCATTCTGATTTTTATACGAGGATAACATGTGGTAGAAATTTCAAAACGTTCGGATTAACGATTCTTAGGGTTTATGTTTTGAGGTAGCCTTGGAAAAAGCTCTTGAAACGGAAAAATACTTTGTTTTGGCACTTGTGCATGTCCGAATGAGCCAATTTTTTTGCTGATGTGATTTTTATATGAGGATAACATGTGGTAGAAGGTTCAAAGCGTTCGAGTTAACGGTTTTTAGGGTTCATGTTTTGAGGGGTGACTTTTAGCCTTGAAAAAGCTTTGGAAACGGAAAAATACATTATTTTGGAACTTGTACTTGTCCGATTAAGCCAATTTTTGTGCCATTATTATTCTTATACGAGGATAACATGTGGTAGAAATTTCCAAGCGTTCGGGTTAACGGTTCTTAGGGTTCATGTTTTGAGGTAGCCCCGAAAACAGCTCTTGAAATGGAAAAATACATTGTTTTGGCACTTGCGCTTGTCCGAATGAGACGCTCTTTTCGTTGCTGTGATTTTTATAGAAGGATAACATGTGGTAGAAGTTTCAAAGCGTTCGGCTTAACGGTTCTTAGGGTTCATATTTTGAGGGGTGACTTTTTGCCTGAAAAAACTTTGGAAACGGAAAAATACATTGTTTTGGAACTTGTACTTGTCGGATTGAGCCGATTTTGTGCCATTGTGATTCTTATACGAGGATAACATGTGGTAGAAATTTCAATTCGTTCGGGTAAATGGTTCTTAGGGTTCATGTTTTGAGGTAGCCCCAAAAAAAGCTCTTGAAACGGAAATATACATTGGTTTGGCACTTGTGCTTGTCCAAATGAGATTATTTTTGTGCTGATGTGATTATTGTAGAAGGATAACATGTGGTAGAAGTTTCAAAGCGTTCAGCTTAATGGTTCTTAGGGTTCATGTTTTTAGGGGTGACTTTTAGCCTTGAAAAAGCTTTGGTAACGGAAAAATACATTGTTTTGAAACTTGTACTTGTCCGATTGTGCCGATTTTTGCGCCATTATGATTCTTATACCGAGGATAACATGTGGTAGAAATTTCAAAACGTTCAGGTTAACGATTTTTAGGGTTCATGTGTTTGAGGTAGCCTTGAAAAAAGCTCTTGAAACGGAAAAAAACTTTGTTTTGGCATTTGTGCATGTCCGAATGAGCCGATTTTTTCGCCATTGTAATTTTTATATGAGGATAACATGTGGTAGAAGGTTCAAAGCATTCGGGTTAATGAATCTAAGGGGGGTGACTTTTAGCCCTACAAAAGCTTTGGAAATGAAAAAATACATTGTTTTGGAACTTGTACTTGTCCGATTGAGCCAATTTTTGCGCCATTATGATTTTTATACGAGGATAACTTGTGGTAGAAATTTCAAAATGTTCGGATTAACGATTCTTAGGGTACATGTTTTGAGGTAGCCTAAAAAAAAGCTCTTGAAATGGAAAAATACTTTGTTTTGGCTATTGTGCATGTCCGAATGAGCCGATTTTTTCGCCGTTGTGATTTGTATATGAGGATAACATGTGGTAGAAGGTTCAAATCGTTCCGGTTAACGGATCTTAGGGTTCATGTTTTGAGGGGTGAATTTTAGCCCTCAAAAAGCTTTGGAAACGGAAAAATACATTGTTTTGGAACTTGTACTTGTCCGATTGAGCCGATTTTTGCGCCATTATGATTCTTATACGAGGATAACATGTGCTAGATATTTCAAAGCATTCGGGTTAACGATTCTTAGGGTTCATGTTTTGAGGTAGCCTCGAAAACTACTCTTGAAACGGAAAAATACATTGTTTTGGGACTTGTGCTTGTCCGAATGAGACGCTTTTTTCACTGTTGTGATTTTTATAGAAGGATAACATGTGGTAGAAGTTTCAAAGCGTTCGGCTTACCGGTTCTTAGGGTTCATATTTTGTGGAGTGACTTTTAGCCTGAAAAAGCTTTGGAAACGGAAACATACATTGTTTTGAATGAGCTGATTTTTGTGCCATTGTGATTCTTATACGAGGATAACATGTGGTAGAAATTTCAAAACGTTCGGATTAACAGTTCTTAGGGTTCATGTCTTGAGGTTGCCTTGAAAACAACTCTTGAAACGGAAAAATACATTGTTTTGGCACTTGTGCTTGTCCGAATGAGACGAGTTTTTCACTGTTGTGATTTCTATAGAAGGACAATATGTGGTTTATGTTTCAAAGCGTTTGGCTTAACTTTTCTTACGGTTCATGTTTTGAGGGGTGACTATTAGCCCCGAAAAAGCTTTGAAAACTTAAAATACATTGTTTAGGTACTTGTTCTTGTCTGATTGAGCCGATTTTTGTGCCATTATGATTCTTATACGAGGATAACATGTGAAAGAAATTTCAAAACGTTCGGGTTAACGATTCTTAGGGTTCATGTTTTGAGGTAGCCTCGAAAAAAGCTCTTGAAACGGAAAATTACTTTGTTTTGGCACTTGTGCTTGTCCGAATGAGCCGATTTTTTCGCTGTTGTAATTTTTATATGAGGATAACATGTGGTAGAAGGTTCAAAGCATTCGGGTTAATGAATCCAAGGGGGGTGACTTTTAGCCCTAAAAAAGCTTAGGAAATGAAAAAATACATTGTTTTGGAACTTGTACTTGTCCGATTGAGCCGATTTTTGCGCCATTATGATTTTTATACGAGGATAACATGTGGTAGAAATTTCAAAACGTTCGGGTTAACGATTCTTAGGGTTCATGTTTTGAGGTAGCCTAAAAAAAGCTCTTGAAACGGAAACATACTTTATTTTGGCACTTGTGCATGTCCGAATGAGCCGATTTTTTCGCCGTTGTTATTTGTATATGAGGATAACATGTGGTAGAAGGTTTAAAGCGTTCGGGTTAACGGATCTTAGGGTTAATGTTTTGAGGGGTGACTTTTAGCCCTGAAAAAGCTTTGGAAATGGAAAAATACATAGTTTTGGAACTTGTACTTGTCTGATTGAGCCGATTTTGCACCATTCTGATTTTTATACGAGGATAACATGTGGTAGAAATTTCAAAACGTTCGGATTAACGATTTTTAGGGTTCATGTTTTGAGGTAGCCTTGGAAAAAGCTCTTGAAACGGAAAAATACTTTGTTTTGGCACTTGTGCATGTCCGAATGAGCCAATTTTTTTGCTGATGTGATTTTTATATGAGGATAACATGTGGTAGAAGGTTCAAAGCGTTCGAGTTAACGGTTTTTAGGGTTCATGTTTTGAGGGGTGACTTTTAGCCTTGAAAAAGCTTTGGAAACGGAAAAATACATTGTTTTGGAACTTGTACTTGTCCGATTGAGCCGATTTTTGTGCCATTATGATTCTTATACGAGGATAACATGTGGTAGAAATTTCAAAGCGTTCGGGTTAACGGTTCTTAGGGTTTATGTTTTGAGGTAGCCCCGAAAACAGCTCTTGAAATGGAAAAATACATTGTTTTGGCACTTGTGCTTGTCCGAATGAGACGCTCTTTTCGTTGCTGTGATTTTTATAGAAGGATAACATGTGGTAGAAGTTTCAAAGCGTTCGGCTTAACGGTTCTTAGGGTTCATATTTTGAGGGGTGACTTTTTGCCTGAAAAAACTTTGGAAACGGAAAAATACATTGTTTTGGAACTTGTACTTGTCGGATTGAGCCGATTTTGTGCCATTGTGATTCTTATACGAGGATAACATGTGGTAGAAATTTCAATTCGTTCGGGTAAATGGTTCTTAGGGTTCATGTTTTGAGGTAGCCCCAAAAAAAGCTCTTGAAACGGAAATATACATTGGTTTGGCACTTGTGCTTGTCCAAATGAGATTATTTTTTTGCTGATGTGATTATTGTAGAAGGATAACATGTGGTAGAAGTTTCAAAGCGTTAAGCTTAATGGTTCTTAGGGTTCATGTTTTTAGGGGTGACTTTTAGCCTTGAAAAAGCTTTGGAAACGGAAAAATACATTGTTTTGAAACTTGTACTTGTCCGATTGTGCCGATTTTTGCGCCATTATGATTCTTATACCGAGGATAACATGTGGTAGAAATTTCAAAACGTTCAGGTTAACGATTTCTAGGGTTCATGTGTTTGAGGTAGCCTTGAAAAAAGCTCTTGAAACGGAAAAAAACTTTGTTTTGGCATTTGTGCATGTCCGAATGAGCCGATTTTTTCGCCATTGTAATTTTTATATGAGGATAACATGTGGTAGAAGGTTCAAAGCATTCAGGTTAACGAATCTTAGGGGGGTGACTTTTAGCCCTAAAAAAGCTTTTGAAATGGAAAAATACATTGTTTTGGAACTTGTACTTGTCCGATTGAGCCAATTTTTGCGCCATTATGATTTTTATACGAGGATAACATGTGGTAGAAATTTCAAAACGTTCGAATTAACGATTCTTAGGGTTCATGTTTTGAGGAAGCCTAAAAAAAAGCTCTTGAAACGGAAAAATACTTTGTTTTGGAACTTGTGCATGTCCGAATGAGCCGATTTTTTCGCCGTTGTGATTTGTATATGAGGATAACATGTGGTAGAAGGTTTAAAGCGTTCGGGTTAACGGATCTTAGGGTTCATGTTTTGAGGGGTGACTTTTAGCCCTGAAAAAGCTTTGGAAATGGAAAAATACATTGTTTTGGAACTTGTACTTGTCCGATTGAGCCGATTTTTGCACCTTTATGAATTTTATACGAGGATAACATGTGATAAAAATTTCAAAAGGTTCGGGTTAACGATTCTTAGGGTTCATATTTTGAGGTAGCCTCAGAAAAAGCTCTTGAAACGGAAAAATACTTTGTTTTGGCACTTGTGCATGTCCGAATGAGCCTATTTTTTTGCTAATATGATTTTTATATGAGGATAACATGTGGTAGAAGGTTCAAATCGTTCGCGTTAACGGTTTTTAGGGTTCATGTTTTGAGGGGTGACTTTTAGCCTTGAAAAAGCTTTGGAAACGGAAAAATTCATTATTTTGGAACTTGTACTTGTCCGATTAAGCCAATTTTTGTGCCATTATTATTCTTATATGAGGATAACATGTGGTAGAAATTTCAAAGCGTTCGGGTTAACGGTTCTTAGGGTTCATTCTTTGAGGTAGCCCCGAAAACAGCTCTTGAAATGTAAAAATACATTGTTTTGGCACTTGTGCTTGTCCGAATGAGATGATTTTTTCACTGTTGTGATTTTTATAGAAGGATAACATGTGGTAGAAGTTTCGAAGCATTCGGCTTAACGGTTCTTAGGGTTCATATTTTGAGGGGTGACTTTTAGCCATGAAAAATCTTTGGAAACGGAAAAATACATTGTTTTTGAACTTGTACATGTCGGATTGAGCCGATTTTTGTGCCATTGTGATTCTTATACGAGGATAACATGTGGTAGAAATTTCAATGCGTTCGGGTAAACGGTTCTTAGGGTTCATGTTTTGAGGTAGCCTCGAAAAAAGCTCTTGAAACGGAAAAATACTTTGTTTTGGCACTTGTGCTTGTCCGAATGAGACGAGTTTTTCACTGTGGTGATTTCTATAGAAGGACAACATGTGGTTGATGTTTCAAAGCGTTCGGCTTAACTGTTCTTAGGGATCATGTTTCGAGGGGTGATTATTAGCCCCAAAAAAGCTTTGAAAACTGAAAAATACATTGTTTAGGCACTTGTACTTGTCTGATTGAGCCGATTTTTGTGCCATTATGATTCTTATACGAAGATAACATGTGGTAGAAATTTTAGAACGTTCGGGTTAACAATTCTTAGGGTTCATGTTTTGAGGTAACCTCGGAAAAAGCACTTGAAACGGAAAAATACATTGTTTTGGAACTTGTACTTGTCCGATTTAACCAATTTTTGCGTCATTATGATTCTTATATGAGGATAATATGTGGTAGAAATTTCAAAGAGTTCGGATTAACGGTTTTTAGGGTTCATGTCTTGAGGTAGCCCTGAAAACAGCTCTTGAAACGGAAAAATACATTGTTTTGGCACTTGTGCTTGTCCGAATGAGACGCTTTTTTCACTGTTGTGATTTTTATAGAAGGATAACATGTGGTAGAAGTTTCAAAGCGTTCGGCTTAACGGTTCTTACGGTTCATATTTTGTGGAGTGACTTTTAGCCTGAAAAAGCTTTGAAAACGGAAACATACATTGTTTTGGAACTTGTACTTGTTTGAATGAGCTGATTTTTGTGCCATTGTGATTCTTATACGAGGATAACATGTGGTAGAAATTTCAAAACGTTCGGATTAACAGTTCTTAGGGTTCATGTCTTGAGGTTGCCTTGAAAACATCTCTTGAAACGGAAAAATACATTGTTTTGGCACCTGTGCTTGTCCGAATGAGACGAGTTTTTCACTGTTGTGATTTCTATAGAAGGACAACATGTGGTTCATGTTTTAAAGCGTTTGGCTTAACTTTTCTTGGGGTTCATGTTTTGAGGGGTGACTATTAGCCCCGAAAAAGCTTTGAAAACTGAAAAATACATTGTTTAGGCACTTGTACTTGTCTGATTGAGCCCATTTTTGTGCCATTATGATTTTTATACGAGGATAACATGTGGTAGAAATTTAAAAACGTTAGGGTTAACAATTTTTAGGGTTCATGTTTTGAGGTAGCCTCGAAAAAAGCTCTTGAAACGGAAAAATACTTTGTTTTGGCACTTGTGCATGTCCGAATGAGCCTATTTTTTCGCCGTTGTGATTTTTATATTAGAATAACATATGGTAGAAGGTTCAAAGCATTCGAGTTAACGGATCTTAGGGTTCATGTTTTGAGGAGTGACTTTTTGCCTTGAAAAAGCTTTAGAAATGGAAAAATACATTGTTTTGGAACTTGTACTTGTCCGATTGAGCCGATTTTTGCACCTTTATGATTTTTATACGAGGATAACATGTGATAAAAATTTCAAAACGTTCGGGTTAACGATTCTTAGGGTTCATATTTTGAGGTAGCCTCGGAAAAAGCTCTTGAAACGGAAAAATACTTTGTTTTGGCACTTGTGCATGTCCGAATGAGCCTATTTTTTTGCTAATGTGATTTTTATATGAGGATAACATGTGGTAGAAGGTTCAAATCGTTCGCGTTAACGGTTTTTAGGGTTCATGTTTTGAGGGGTGACTTTTAGCCTTGAAAAAGCTTTGGAAACGGAAAAATTCATTATTTTGAAACTTGTACTTGTCCGATTAAGCCAATTTTTGTGCCATTATTATTCTTATACGAGGATAACATGTGGTAGAAATTTCAAAGCGTTCGGGTTAACGGTTCTTAGGGTTCATGCTTTGAGGTAGCCCCGAAAACAGCTCTTGAAATGTAAAAATACATTGTTTTGGCACTTGTGCTTGTCCGAATGAGATGATTTTTTCACTATTGTGATTTTTATAGAAGGATAACATGTGGTAGAAGTTTCGAAGCGTTCGGCTTAACGGTTCTTAGGGTTCATATTTTGAGGGGTGACTTTTAGCCATGAAAAATCTTTGGAAACGGAAAAATACATTGTTTTGGAACTTGTACATGTCGGATTGAGCCGATTTTTGTGCCATTGTGATTCTTATACGAGGATAACATGTGGTAGAAATTTCAATGCGTTCGGGTAAACGGTTCTTAGGGTTCATGTTTTGAGGTAGCCTCGAAAAAAGCTCTTGAAACGGAAAAATACTTTGTTTTGGCACTTGTGCTTGTCCGAATGAGACGAGTTTTTCACTGTGGTGATTTCTATAGAAGGACAACATGTGGTTGATGTTTCAAAGCGTTCGGCTTAACTGTTCTTAGGGATCATGTTTCGAGGGGTGATTATTAGCCCCGAAAAAGCTTTGAAAACTGAAAAATACATTGTTTAGGCACTTGTACTTGTCTGATTGAGCCGATTTTTGTGCCATTATGATTCTTATACGAAGATAACATGTGGTAGAAATTTTAGAACGTTCGGGTTAACAATTCTTAGGGTTCATGTTTTGAGGTAGCCTCGGAAAAAGCACTTGAAACGGAAAAATACATTGTTTTGGAACTTGTACTTGTCCGATTCAACCAATTTTTGCGTCATTATGATTCTTATATGAGAATAATATGTGGTAGAAATTTCAAAGAGTTCGGATTAACGGTTTTTAGGGTTCATGTCTTGAGGTAGCCCTGAAAACAGCTCTTGAAACGGAAAAATACATTGTTTTGGCACTTGTGCTTGTCCGAATGAGATGCTTTTTTCACTGTTGTGATTTTTATAGAAGGATAACATGTGGTAGAAGTTTCAAAGCGTTCGGCTTAACGGTTCTTAGGGTTCATATTTTGTGGAGTGACTTTTAGCCTGAAAAAGCTTTGAAAACGGAAACATACATTGTTTTGGAACTTGTACTTGTCGGATTGAGCCGATTTTTGTGCCATTGTGATTCTTATACGAGGATAACATGTGGTAGAAATTTCAAAACGTTCGGATTAACAGTTCTTAGGGTTCATGTCTTGAGGTTGCCTTGAAAACAACTCTTGAAACGGAAAAATACATTGTTTTGGCACTTGTGCTTGTCCGAATGAGACGAGTTTTTCACTGTTGTGATTTCTATAGAAGGACAATATGTGGTTTATGTTTCAAAGCGTTTGGCTTAACTTTTCTTAGGGTTCATGTTTTGAGGGGTGACTATTAGCCCCGAAAAAGCTTTGAAAACTTAAAATACATTGTTTAGGTACTTGTTCTTGTCTGATTGAGCCGATTTTTGTGCCATTATGATTCTTATACGAGGATAACATGTGAAAGAAATTTCAAAATGTTCGGGTTAACGATTCTTAGGGTTCATGTTTTGAGGTAGCCTCGAAAAAAGCTCTTGAAACGGAAAATTACTTTGTTTTGGCACTTGTGCATGTCCGAATGAGCCGATTTTTTCGCTGTTGTAATTTTTATATGAGGATAACATGTGGTAGAAGGTTCAAAGCATTCGGGTTAATGAATCTAAGGGGGGTGACTTTTAGCCCTAAAAAAGCTTTGGAAATGAAAAAATACATTGTTTTGGAACTTGTACTTGTCCGATTGAGCCAATTTTTGCGCCATTATGATTTTTATACGAGGATAACATGTGGTAGAAATTTCAAAACGTTCGGGTTAACGATTCTTAGGGTTCATGTTTTCAGGTAGCCTAAAAAAAGCTCTTGAAACGGAAACATACTTTATTTTGGCACTTGTGCATGTCCGAATGAGCCGATTTTTTCGCCGTTGTTATTTGTATATGAGGATAACATGTGGTAGAAGGTTTAAAGCGTTCGGGTTAACGGATCATAGGGTTCATGTTTTGAGGGGTGACTTTTAGCCCTGAAAAAGCTTTGGAAATGGAAAATACATAGTTTTGGAACTTGTACTTATCTGATTGAGCCGATTTTGCACCATTCTGATTTTTATACGAGGATAACATGTTGTAGAAATTTCAAAAAGTTCGGATTAACGATTCTTAGGGTTTATGTTTTGAGGTAGCCTTGGAAAAAGCTTTTGAAACGGAAAAATACTTTGTTTTGGCACTTGTGCATGTCCGAATGAGCCAATTTTTTTGCTGATGTGATTTTTATATGAGGATAACATGTGGTAGAAGGTTCAAAGCGTTCGAGTTAACGGTTTTTAGGGTTCATGTTTTGAGGGGTGACTTTTAGCCTTGAAAAAGCTTTGGAAACGGAAAAATACATTGTTTTGGAACTTGTACTTGTCCGATTGAGCCGATTTTTGCGCCATTATGATTCTTATACGAGGATAACATGTGGTAGAAATTTCAAAACGTTCGGATTAACAGTTCTTAGGGTTCATGTCTTGAGGTTGCCTTGAAAACAGCTCTTGAAACAGAAAAATACATTGTTTTGGCACTTGTGCTTGTCCGAATGAGACGAGTTTTTCACTGTTGTGATTTCTATAGAAGGACAACATGTGGTTCATGTTTTAAAGCGTTTGGCTTAACTGTTCTTAGGGATCATGTTTCGAGGGGTGATTATTAGCCCCGAAAAAGCTTTGGAAATGGAAAAATACATAGTTTTGGAACTTGTACTTGTCTGATTGAGCCGATTTTGCACCATTCTGATTTTTATACGAAGATAACATGTGGTAGAAATTTCAAAACGTTCGGATTAACGATTCTTAGGGTTTATGTTTTGAGGTAGCCTTGGAAAAAGCTCTTGAAACGGAAAAATACTTTGTTTTGGCACTTGTGCATGTCCGAATGAGCCAATTTTTTTGCTGATGTGATTTTTATATGAGGATAACATGTGGTAGAAGGTTCAAAGCGTTCGAGTTAACGGTTTTTAGGGTTCATGTTTTGAGGGGTGACTTTTAGCCTTGAAAAAGCTTTGGAAACGGAAAAATACATTATTTTGGAACTTGTACTTGTCCGATTAAGCCAATTTTTGTGCCATTATTATTCTTATACGAGGATAACATGTGGTAGAAATTTCCAAGCGTTCGGCTTAACGGTTCTTAGGGTTCATATTTTGAGGGGTGACTTTTTGCCTGAAAAAACTTTGGAAACGGAAAAATACATTGTTTTGGAACTTGTACTTGTCGGATTGAGCCGATTTTGTGCCATTGTGATTCTTATACGAGGATAACATGTGGTAGAAATTTCAATTCGTTCGGGTAAATGGTTCTTAGGGTTCATGTTTTGAGGTAGCCCCAAAAAAAGCTCTTGAAACGGAAATATACATTGGTTTGGCACTTGTGCTTGTCCAAATGAGATTATTTTTGTGCTGATGTGATTATTGTAGAAGGATAACATGTGGTAGAAGTTTCAAAGCGTTCAGCTTAATGGTTCTTAGGGTTCATGTTTTTAGGGGTGACTTTTAGCCTTGAAAAAGCTTTGGAAACGGAAAAATACATTGTTTTGAAACTTGTACTTGTCCGATTGTGCCGATTTTTGCGCCATTATGATTCTTATACCGAGGATAACATGTGGTAGAAATTTCAAAACGTTCAGGTTAACTATTTCTAGGGTTCATGTGTTTGAGGTAGCCTTGAAAAAAGCTCTTGAAACGGAAAAAAACTTTGTTTTGGCATTTGTGCATGTCCGAATGAGCCGATTTTTTCGCCATTGTAATTTTTATATGAGGATAACATGTGGTAGAAGGTTCAAAGCATTCAGGTTAACGAATCTTAGGGGGGTGACTTTTAGCCCTAAAAAAGCTTTTGAAATGGAAAAATACATTGTTTTGGAACTTGTACTTGTCCGATTGAGCCAATTTTTGCGCCATTATGATTTTTATACGAGGATAACATGTGGTAGAAATTTCAAAACGTTCGAATTAACGATTCTTAGGGTTCATGTTTTGAGGAAGCCTAAAAAAAAGCTCTTGAAACGGAAAAATACTTTGTTTTGGAACTTGTGCATGTCCGAATGAGCCGATTTTTTCGCCGTTGTGATTTGTATATGAGGATAACATGTGGTAGAAGGTTTAAAGCGTTCGGGTTAACGGATCTTAGGGTTCATGTTTTGAGGGGTGACTTTTAGCCCTGAAAAAGCTTTGGAAATGGAAAAATACATTGTTTTGGAACTTGTACTTGTCCGATTGAGCCGATTTTTGCACCTTTATGAATTTTATACGAGGATAACATGTGATAAAAATTTCAAAAAGTTCGGGTTAACGATTCTTAGGGTTCATATTTTGAGGTAGCCTCAGAAAAAGCTCTTGAAACGGAAAAATACTTTGTTTTGGCACTTGTGCATGTCCGAATGAGCCTATTTTTTTGCTAATGTGATTTTTATATGAGGATAACATGTGGTAGAAGGTTCAAATCGTTCGCGTTAACGGTTTTTAGGGTTCATGTTTTGAGGGGTGACTTTTAGCCTTGAAAAAGCTTTGGAAACGGAAAAATTCATTATTTTGGAACTTGTACTTGTCCGATTAAGCCAATTTTTGTGCCATTATTATTCTTATATGAGGATAACATGTGGTAGAAATTTCAAAGCGTTCGGGTTAACGGTTCTTAGGGTTCATTCTTTGAGGTAGCCCCGAAAACAGCTCTTGAAATGTAAAAATACATTGTTTTGGCACTTGTGCTTGTCCGAATGAGATGATTTTTTCACTGTTGTGATTTTTATAGAAGGATAACATGTGGTAGAAGTTTCGAAGCATTCGGCTTAACGGTTCTTAGGGTTCATATTTTGAGGGGTGACTTTTAGCCATGAAAAATCTTTGGAAACGGAAAAATACATTGTTTTTGAACTTGTACATGTCGGATTGAGCCGATTTTTGTGCCATTGTGATTCTTATACGAGGATAACATGTGGTAGAAATTTCAATGCGTTCGGGTAAACGGTTCTTAGGGTTCATGTTTTGAGGTAGCCTCGAAAAAAGCTCTTGAAACGGAAAAATACTTTGTTTTGGCACTTGTGCTTGTCCGAATGAGACGAGTTTTTCACTGTGGTGATTTCTATAGAAGGACAACATGTGGTTGATGTTTCAAAGCGTTCGGCTTAACTGTTCTTAGGGATCATGTTTCGAGGGGTGATTATTAGCCCCAAAAAAGCTTTGAAAACTGAAAAATACATTGTTTAGGCACTTGTACTTGTCTGATTGAGCCGATTTTTGTGCCATTATGATTCTTATACGAAGATAACATGTGGTAGAAATTTTAGAACGTTCGGGTTAACAATTCTTAGGGTTCATGTTTTGAGGTAACCTCGGAAAAAGCACTTGAAACGGAAAAATACATTGTTTTGGAACTTGTACTTGTCCGATTTAACCAATTTTTGCGTCATTATGATTCTTATATGAGGATAATATGTGGTAGAAATTTCAAAGAGTTCGGATTAACGGTTTTTAGGGTTCATGTCTTGAGGTAGCCCTGAAAACAGCTCTTGAAACGGAAAAATACATTGTTTTGGCACTTGTGCTTGTCCGAATGAGACGCTTTTTTCACTGTTGTGATTTTTATAGAAGGATAACATGTGGTAGAAGTTTCAAAGCGTTCGGCTTAACGGTTCTTACGGTTCATATTTTGTGGAGTGACTTTTAGCCTGAAAAAGCTTTGAAAACGGAAACATACATTGTTTTGGAACTTGTACTTGTTTGAATGAGCTGATTTTTGTGCCATTGTGATTCTTATACGAGGATAACATGTGGTAGAAATTTCAAAACGTTCGGATTAACAGTTCTTAGGGTTCATGTCTTGAGGTTGCCTTGAAAACATCTCTTGAAACGGAAAAATACATTGTTTTGGCACCTGTGCTTGTCCGAATGAGACGAGTTTTTCACTGTTGTGATTTCTATAGAAGGACAACATGTGGTTCATGTTTTAAAGCGTTTGGCTTAACTTTTCTTGGGGTTCATGTTTTGAGGGGTGACTATTAGCCCCGAAAAAGCTTTGAAAACTGAAAAATACATTGTTTAGGCACTTGTACTTGTCTGATTGAGCCCATTTTTGTGCCATTATGATTTTTATACGAGGATAACATGTGGTAGAAATTTAAAAACGTTAGGGTTAACAATTTTTAGGGTTCATGTTTTGAGGTAGCCTCGAAAAAAGCTCTTGAAACGGAAAAATACTTTGTTTTGGCACTTGTGCATGTCCGAATGAGCCTATTTTTTCGCCGTTGTGATTTTTATATTAGAATAACATATGGTAGAAGGTTCAAAGCATTCGAGTTAACGGATCTTAGGGTTCATGTTTTGAGGAGTGACTTTTTGCCTTGAAAAAGCTTTAGAAATGGAAAAATACATTGTTTTGGAACTTGTACTTGTCCGATTGAGCCGATTTTTGCACCTTTATGATTTTTATACGAGGATAACATGTGATAAAAATTTCAAAACGTTCGGGTTAACGATTCTTAGGGTTCATATTTTGAGGTAGCCTCGGAAAAAGCTCTTGAAACGGAAAAATACTTTGTTTTGGCACTTGTGCATGTCCGAATGAGCCTATTTTTTTGCTAATGTGATTTTTATATGAGGATAACATGTGGTAGAAGGTTCAAATCGTTCGCGTTAACGGTTTTTAGGGTTCATGTTTTGAGGGGTGACTTTTAGCCTTGAAAAAGCTTTGGAAACGGAAAAATTCATTATTTTGAAACTTGTACTTGTCCGATTAAGCCAATTTTTGTGCCATTATTATTCTTATACGAGGATAACATGTGGTAGAAATTTCAAAGCGTTCGGGTTAACGGTTCTTAGGGTTCATGCTTTGAGGTAGCCCCGAAAACAGCTCTTGAAATGTAAAAATACATTGTTTTGGCACTTGTGCTTGTCCGAATGAGATGATTTTTTCACTATTGTGATTTTTATAGAAGGATAACATGTGGTAGAAGTTTCGAAGCGTTCGGCTTAACGGTTCTTAGGGTTCATATTTTGAGGGGTGACTTTTAGCCATGAAAAATCTTTGGAAACGGAAAAATACATTGTTTTGGAACTTGTACATGTCGGATTGAGCCGATTTTTGTGCCATTGTGATTCTTATACGAGGATAACATGTGGTAGAAATTTCAATGCGTTCGGGTAAACGGTTCTTAGGGTTCATGTTTTGAGGTAGCCTCGAAAAAAGCTCTTGAAACGGAAAAATACTTTGTTTTGGCACTTGTGCTTGTCCGAATGAGACGAGTTTTTCACTGTGGTGATTTCTATAGAAGGACAACATGTGGTTGATGTTTCAAAGCGTTCGGCTTAACTGTTCTTAGGGATCATGTTTCGAGGGGTGATTATTAGCCCCGAAAAAGCTTTGAAAACTGAAAAATACATTGTTTAGGCACTTGTACTTGTCTGATTGAGCCGATTTTTGTGCCATTATGATTCTTATACGAAGATAACATGTGGTAGAAATTTTAGAACGTTCGGGTTAACAATTCTTAGGGTTCATGTTTTGAGGTAGCCTCGGAAAAAGCACTTGAAACGGAAAAATACATTGTTTTGGAACTTGTACTTGTCCGATTCAACCAATTTTTGCGTCATTATGATTCTTATATGAGAATAATATGTGGTAGAAATTTCAAAGAGTTCGGATTAACGGTTTTTAGGGTTCATGTCTTGAGGTAGCCCTGAAAACAGCTCTTGAAACGGAAAAATACATTGTTTTGGCACTTGTGCTTGTCCGAATGAGATGCTTTTTTCACTGTTGTGATTTTTATAGAAGGATAACATGTGGTAGAAGTTTCAAAGCGTTCGGCTTAACGGTTCTTAGGGTTCATATTTTGTGGAGTGACTTTTAGCCTGAAAAAGCTTTGAAAACGGAAACATACATTGTTTTGGAACTTGTACTTGTCGGATTGAGCCGATTTTTGTGCCATTGTGATTCTTATACGAGGATAACATGTGGTAGAAATTTCAAAACGTTCGGATTAACAGTTCTTAGGGTTCATGTCTTGAGGTTGCCTTGAAAACAACTCTTGAAACGGAAAAATACATTGTTTTGGCACTTGTGCTTGTCCGAATGAGACGAGTTTTTCACTGTTGTGATTTCTATAGAAGGACAATATGTGGTTTATGTTTCAAAGCGTTTGGCTTAACTTTTCTTAGGGTTCATGTTTTGAGGGGTGACTATTAGCCCCGAAAAAGCTTTGAAAACTGAAAATACATTGTTTAGGTACTTGTTCTTGTCTGATTGAGCCGATTTTTGTGCCATTATGATTCTTATACGAGGATAACATGTGAAAGAAATTTCAAAATGTTCGGGTTAACGATTCTTAGGGTTCATGTTTTGAGGTAGCCTCGAAAAAAGCTCTTGAAACGGAAAATTACTTTGTTTTGGCACTTGTGCATGTCCGAATGAGCCGATTTTTTCGCTGTTGTAATTTTTATATGAGGATAACATGTGGTAGAAGGTTCAAAGCATTCGGGTTAATGAATCTAAGGGGGGTGACTTTTAGCCCTAAAAAAGCTTTGGAAATGAAAAAATACATTGTTTTGGAACTTGTACTTGTCCGATTGAGCCAATTTTTGCGCCATTATGATTTTTATACGAGGATAACATGTGGTAGAAATTTCAAAACGTTCGGGTTAACGATTCTTAGGGTTCATGTTTTCAGGTAGCCTAAAAAAAGCTCTTGAAACGGAAACATACTTTATTTTGGCACTTGTGCATGTCCGAATGAGCCGATTTTTTCGCCGTTGTTATTTGTATATGAGGATAACATGTGGTAGAAGGTTTAAAGCGTTCGGGTTAACGGATCATAGGGTTCATGTTTTGAGGGGTGACTTTTAGCCCTGAAAAAGCTTTGGAAATGGAAAATACATAGTTTTGGAACTTGTACTTATCTGATTGAGCCGATTTTGCACCATTCTGATTTTTATACGAGGATAACATGTTGTAGAAATTTCAAAAAGTTCGGATTAACGATTCTTAGGGTTTATGTTTTGAGGTAGCCTTGGAAAAAGCTTTTGAAACGGAAAAATACTTTGTTTTGGCACTTGTGCATGTCCGAATGAGCCAATTTTTTTGCTGATGTGATTTTTATATGAGGATAACATGTGGTAGAAGGTTCAAAGCGTTCGAGTTAACGGTTTTTAGGGTTCATGTTTTGAGGGGTGACTTTTAGCCTTGAAAAAGCTTTGGAAACGGAAAAATACATTGTTTTGGAACTTGTACTTGTCCGATTGAGCCGATTTTTGCGCCATTATGATTCTTATACGAGGATAACATGTGGTAGAAATTTCAAAACGTTCGGATTAACAGTTCTTAGGGTTCATGTCTTGAGGTTGCCTTGAAAACAGCTCTTGAAACAGAAAAATACATTGTTTTGGCACTTGTGCTTGTCCGAATGAGACGAGTTTTTCACTGTTGTGATTTCTATAGAAGGACAACATGTGGTTCATGTTTTAAAGCGTTTGGCTTAACTGTTCTTAGGGATCATGTTTCGAGGGGTGATTATTAGCCCCGAAAAAGCTTTGGAAATGGAAAAATACATAGTTTTGGAACTTGTACTTGTCTGATTGAGCCGATTTTGCACCATTCTGATTTTTATACGAGGATAACATGTGGTAGAAATTTCAAAACGTTCGGATTAACGATTCTTAGGGTTTATGTTTTGAGGTAGCCTTGGAAAAAGCTCTTGAAACGGAAAAATACTTTGTTTTGGCACTTGTGCATGTCCGAATGAGCCAATTTTTTTGCTGATGTGATTTTTATATGAGGATAACATGTGGTAGAAGGTTCAAAGCGTTCGAGTTAACGGTTTTTAGGGTTCATGTTTTGAGGGGTGACTTTTAGCCTTGAAAAAGCTTTGGAAACGGAAAAATACATTATTTTGGAACTTGTACTTGTCCGATTAAGCCAATTTTTGTGCCATTATTATTCTTATACGAGGATAACATGTGGTAGAAATTTCCAAGCGTTCGGGTTAACGGTTCTTAGGGTTCATGTTTTGAGGTAGCCCCGAAAACAGCTCTTGAAATGGAAAAATACATTGTTTTGGCACTTGCGCTTGTCCGAATGAGACGCTCTTTTCGTTGCTGTGATTTTTATAGAAGGATAACATGTGGTAGAAGTTTCAAAGCGTTCGGCTTAACGGTTCTTAGGGTTCATATTTTGAGGGGTGACTTTTTGCCTGAAAAAACTTTGGAAACGGAAAAATACATTGTTTTGGAACTTGTACTTGTCGGATTGAGCCGATTTTGTGCCATTGTGATTCTTATACGAGGATAACATGTGGTAGAAATTTCAATTCGTTCGGGTAAATGGTTCTTAGGGTTCATGTTTTGAGGTAGCCCCAAAAAAAGCTCTTGAAACGGAAATATACATTGGTTTGGCACTTGTGCTTGTCCAAATGAGATTATTTTTGTGCTGATGTGATTATTGTAGAAGGATAACATGTGGTAGAAGTTTCAAAGCGTTCAGCTTAATGGTTCTTAGGGTTCATGTTTTTAGGGGTGACTTTTAGCCTTGAAAAAGCTTTGGTAACGGAAAAATACATTGTTTTGAAACTTGTACTTGTCCGATTGTGCCGATTTTTGCGCCATTATGATTCTTATACCGAGGATAACATGTGGTAGAAATTTCAAAACGTTCAGGTTAACGATTTTTAGGGTTCATGTGTTTGAGGTAGCCTTGAAAAAAGCTCTTGAAACGGAAAAAAACTTTGTTTTGGCATTTGTGCATGTCCGAATGAGCCGATTTTTTCGCCATTGTAATTTTTATATGAGGATAACATGTGGTAGAAGGTTCAAAGTATTCAGGTTAACGAATCTTAGGGGGGTGACTTTTAGCCCTAAAAAAGCTTTTGAAATGGAAAAATACATTGTTTTGGAACTTGTACTTGTCCGATTGAGCCAATTTTTGCGCCATTATGATTTTTATACGAGGATAACATGTGGTAGAAATTTCAAAACGTTCGAATTAACGATTCTTAGGGTTCATGTTTTGAGGAAGCCTAAAAAAAAGCTCTTGAAACGGAAAAATACTTTGTTTTGGAACTTGTGCATGTCCGAATGAGCCGATTTTTTCGCCGTTGTGATTTGTATATGAGGATAACATGTGGTAGAAGGTTTAAAGCGTTCGGGTTAACGGATCTTAGGGTTCATGTTTTGAGGGGTGACTTTTAGCCCTGAAAAAGCTTTGGAAATGGAAAAATACATTGTTTTGGAACTTGTACTTGTCCGATTGAGCCGATTTTTGCACCTTTATGATTTTTATACGAGGATAACATGTGATAAAAATTTCAAAAGGTTCGGGTTAACGATTCTTAGGGTTCATATTTTGAGGTAGCCTCGGAAAAAGCTCTTGAAACGGAAAAATACTTTGTTTTGGCACTTGTGCATGTCCGAATGAGCCTATTTTTTTGCTAATGTGATTTTTATATGAGGATAACATGTGGTAGAAGGTTCAAATTGTTCGCGTTAACGGTTTTTAGGGTTCATGCAATTTCAATTATTATAGCTTGTGATGTTCGGCATGGTTCAAACTGTTTTTAAAACTGCTTATATACTTGTGATGTTCGGCAAGGCAAGTTCAATTATTATAGCTTTAAGAAGCATCTTTATTCAAATGTTTTGGCTTGTGTTCACTGAGTACGAAGTACTCAGCCCTGTGTGTGTTTCTAAACATGCAGGTTGACTGGATGGCAATGGCGTGGATACTTGGTGGTGTGGTTTGGTTTTGTTGGTTGAGTTTAGTTGAATCTCAGACTGGTATTTGTACATCTTCATACGTGCAAGTGTTGGGTATTGATGCAAGTTTCCGCTGCAACCCTTTTGAACTAATGTCTGTTGATGTTAATACTTTAATACTCATGTTTTTGATCCCGAGCGTTGTGCTCGAAGACTTTGAATACTTGTTGAATTCGTAACTCTTTAACTTGTAATTCCGAGCAATGGGCTCGTAACTTGAATTGTTGTTGAACATGATCCTTTAACTTGATATATGTTCGTATGCTTTCCCTTTTTGTTGGAATTCCTTTCCCATCAGCATGAATTACTTGTTTGAATTCATGTTGTAGTGAAGTTAAGATGCTCGGTAGTTATTTCATTATGCGTTTGGAAAACCAAATTTGATTGTCTTGTCTCCCATCTTTGTTTTCCCCGAGCATGTTCCCTTTTGAGTTAGTTGTTAGTTGTTTAAGTTTGTTGTTGTTCGTAAGTCGCACCTCGAGAGTCGGGGCGTGACAAAAGCGTTCGGGTAAACGGTTCTTAGGGTTCATGTTTTGAGGGGTGACTTTTAGCCCCGAAAAAGCTTTAGAAACGGAAGAATACATTATTTTGGAACTTATACTTGTCTAAATGAGCCAATTTTTGTGCCATTGTGTCTCTTATACGAGGATAACATGTGGTAGAAATTTCAAAGCGTTCGGGTTAACGGTTCTTAGGTTTCATGTTTTGAGGTTGCCCCGAAAAAAGCTCTGGAAATTGAAAAATACTTTGTTTTGACGCTTGTGCTTGACCGAATGAGCCAATTTTTTCGTCGTTGTGAGTTTTATACGAGGATAACATTTGGTAGAAGTTTTAACGCGTTCGGGTTAACGGTTCTTAGGTTTTATGTTTTGAGGGGTGACTTTCAGCCGCGAAAAAGCTTTGGAAATTGAAAAATACATTGTTTTAGCACTTGTAGTTCTCCGAACGAGCCAATTTTTGCTCCATTGTGATTCTTATATGAGGATAACATGTGGTAAAAATTTCAAAGCATTCGGGTTAACGGTTCTTAGAGTTCATGTTTTAAGGTAGCCCCGAAAAAAGCTATGAAAACGAAAAAATACTTTTTTTTGGCACTTGTGCTTGTCCGAATGAGCCGATTTTTTCGCCGTTGTGATTTTTATATGAGGATAACATGTGGTAGAAGTTTTAAAGTATTCGGGTTAATGGTTCTTACGGTTCATGTCTTTAGGTTGCCCCGAAAAAAACTCTAGAAACGGAAAAATACTTTGTTTTGGCACTTGTGCTTGACCGAATGAGCCGATTATTTTGCCATTAAGATTTTGATACGAGGATAACATAAGGTAGAAGTTTCAAAATGTTCGGGCTAAATGTTCTTAGGGTTCATTTTTTGAGGGGTGTTTTTTAGCCCCGAAAAAGCTTTGGAAACGGAAAAATACATTGTTTTGGAACTTTTACTTGTCCGAATGAGCTTATTTTTGCGCTATTGTGTCTCCTATATGAGCATAACATGTGGTAGAAATTTCAAAGCATTCGGGTTAACGGTTCGTAGGTTTCATGTTTTGAGGTAACCCCGAAAAAAGATCTGGAAACTGAAAAATACTTTGTTTTGACACTTTTGCTTGCCCGAATGAGCCGATTTTTTTGCCCTTGTGATTTTTATACGAGGATAACATGTTGTAGAAGTTTTAAATCGTTCGGGTTAACGGTTCATAGGTTTTATGTTTTGAGGGGTGACTTTTAGCCCCGAAAAAGCTTTGGAAACGAAAAAATACATTGTTTTGGCACTTGTAGTTCTTCGAATGAGCCGATTTTTCCTCGATTGTGATTCTTATATGAGGATAACATGTGGTAGAAATTTCAAAGCATTCGGGTTAACGATTCTTAGAGTTCATGTTTTAAGGTAGCCCCGAAAAAATCTATGGAAAACGGAAAAATACTTTTTTTTGGCACTTGTGCTCGTCCGAATGAGCCGGTTTTTTCGCCGTTGTGATTTTATACGAGGATAACATGTGGTAGAAGTTTCAAAGCGTTCAGGTTAACGTTTCTGAGGGTACATGTTTTGAGGGGTGACATTGAGCCCCGAAAAAGCTTTGGAAACGGAAAAATACATTGTTTTGGAACTTGTACTTGTCCGAATGAGCTGATTTTTGCGCTATTGTGTCTCTTATATGAGCATAACATGTGGTAGAAATTTCAGAGCATTCAAGTTAACGGTTCGTAGGTTTCATGTTTTGAGGTAACCCCGAAAAAAGATCTGGAAATTGAAAATTACTTTGTTTTGACACTTGTGCTTGACCGAATGAGCCAATTTTTTCGTCGTTGTGAGTTTTATACAAGGAAAAAGGTGGTAGAAGTTTCAAAGCGTTCGGGTGACTTTTAGCCCCGAAAAAGATTTGGAAACTCAAAAATACATTGTTTTGGCTCTTGTATTTCTCCGAACGAGCCGATTTTTGCTCCATTGTGATTCTTATATGAGGATAAAATGTGGTAAAAATTTCAAAGTATTCGGGTTAACGGTTCTTAGAGTTGGTGTTTTAAGATAGCCCCGAAAAAAGCTATGAAAACGGAAAAATACTTTTTTTGGCACTTGTGCTTGTCCGAATGAGCCGATTTTTTCGTCGTTGTGATTTTTATACGAGTATAACATGTGGTAGAAGTTTTAAAGTATTCGGGTTAATGGTTCTTACGGTTCATGTCTTTAGGTTGCCCCGAAAAAAACTCTAGAAACGGAAAAATACTTTCTTTTGGCACTTGTGCTTGACCGAATTAGCCGATTTTTTTGCCGTTGTGATTTTTATACGAGAATAACATGTGGTAGAAGTTTCAAAGTGTTCGGGCTAAATGTTCTTAGGGTTCATGTTTTGAGGGGTGACTTTTAGCCCCGAAAAATCTTTGGAAACCGAAAAATACATTGTTTTGGAACTTGTACTTGTCCGAATGAGCTGATTTTTGCGCTATTGTGTCTCTTATACGAGCATAACATGTGGTAGAAATTTCAAAGCATTCGGGTTAACGGTTCGTAGGTTTCATGTTTTGAGGTAACCCCGAAAAAAAATCTGGAAACTGAAAAATACTTTGTTTTGACACTTTTGCTTGCCCGAATGAGCCGATTTTTTCGCCGTTGTGATTTTTATACGAGGATAACATGTGGTAGAAGTTTCAAAGCGTTCGGGTTAGCAGTTCTTAGGTTTCATGTTTTGAGGTTGCCCCTAAAAAAGCTCTGGAAATTGAAAAATACTTTGTTTTGACACTTGTGCTTGACCGAATGAGCCGATTTTGTCGTCGTTGTGAGTTTTATACGAGGATAACACGTGGTAGAAGTTTCAAAGCGTTCGGGTGACTTTTAGCTCCGAAAAAGCTTTGGAAACTGAAAAATACATTGTTTTGGCACTTGTACTTCTCCGAACGAACCGATTTTTGCTCCATTGTGATTCTGATATGAGGATAACATGTGGTAAAAATTTCAAAGCATTCGGGTTAACTATTGTTAGAGTTCAGGTTTTAAGGTAGCCCCGAAAAAAGCTATGGAAACGGAAAAATACTTTTTTTTGCGCTTGTGCTTGTCCGAATGAGCCGATTTTTTCGCCGTTGTGATTTTTATATGAGGATAACATGTGGTAGAAGTTTTAAAGTATTCGGGTTAATGGTTCTTACGGTTCATGTCTTTAGGTTGCCCCGAAAAAAACTCTAGAAACGGAGAAATACTTTGTTTTGGCACTTGTGCTTGACCGAATTAGCCGATTTTTTTGCCGTTGTGATTTTTATACGAGGATAACATGTGGTAGAAGTTTCAAAGTGTTCGTGCTAAATGTTCTTAGGGTTCATGTTTTGAGGGGTGACTTTTAACCCCGAAAAAGCTTTGGAAACGGAAAAATACATTGTGTTGGAACTTGTACTTGTCCGAATGAGCTGATTTTTGCGCTATTGTGTCTCTTATACGAGCATAACATGTGGTAGAAATTTCAAAGCATTCGAGTTAACGGTTCGTAGGTTTCATGTTTTGAGGTAACCCAGAAAAAAGATCTGGAAACTGAAAAATACTTTATTTTCACACTTTTGCTTGCCCGAATGAGCCGATTTTGTCGCCGTTGTGATTTTTATACGAGGATAACATGTGGTAGAAGTTTCAAAGCGTTCGGATTAACGGTTCTTAGGTTTCATGTTTTGGGGTTGCCCCGAAAAAAGCTCTGGAAATTGAAAAATACTTTGTTTTGACACTTGTGCTTGACCGAATGAGCCGATTTTTTCGTCGTTGTGAGTTTTATACGAGGATAACATGTGGTAGAAGTTTCAAAGCGTTCGGGTGACTTTTAGCTCCGAAAAAACTTTGGAAACTGAAAAATACATTGTTTTGGCACTTGTAGTTCTCCGAACGAGCCGATTTTTGCTCCATTGTGATTCTTATATGAGGATAACATGTGGTAAAAATTTCAAAGCATTCGGGTTAACGGTTCTTAGAGTTCAGGTTTTAAGGTAGCCCCGAAAAAAGCTACGGAAACGGAAAAATACTTTTTTTTGGCGCTTGTGCTTGTCCGAATGAGCCGATTTGGTTGCCGTTGTGATTTTTATACGAGGATAACAGGTGGTAGAAGTTTTAAAGTATTCGGGTTAATGGTTCATACGGTTCATGTCTTTAGGTTGCCCCGAAAAAAACTCTAGAAACGGAGAAATACTTTGTTTTGGCACTTGTGCTTGACCGAATTAGCCGATTTTTTTGCCATTGTGATTTTTATACGAGGATAACATGTAGTAGAAGTTTCAAAGTGTTCGGGCTAAATGTTCTTAGGGTTCATGTTTTGAGGGGTGACTTTTAACACTGAAAAAGCTTTGGAAATGGAAAAATACATTGTTTTGGAACTTGTACTTGTCCGAATGAGCTGATTTTTGCGCTATTGTGTCTCTTATACGAGCATAACATGTCGTAGAAATTTCAAAGCATTCGGGTTAACGGTTCGTAGGTTTCATGTTTTGAGGTAACCCCGAAAAAAGATCTGGAAACTGAAAAATACATTATTTTGACACTTTTGCTTGCCCGAATGAGCCGATTTTTTCGCCGTTGTGATTTTTATACGAGGATAACATGTGGTAGAATTATCAAACCGTTCGGGTTAATGGTTCTTAGGTTTCATGTTTTGAGGTTGCCCCGAAGAAAGCTCTGGAAATTGAAAAATACTTTGTTTTGACACTTGTGCTTGTACATATGAGCCGATTTTTTCGTCGTTGTGAGTTTTATACGAGGATAACATGTGGTAGAAGTTTCAAAGCGTTCGGGTGACTTTTAGCTCCGAAAAAGCTTTGGAAACAGAAAAATACATTGTTTTGGAACTTGTAGTTCTCCGAACGAGCCGATTTTTGCTCCATTGTGATTCTTATATGAGGATAACATGTGGTAAAAATTTCAAAGCATTCGGGTTAACGGTTCTTAGAGTTCAGGGTTTAAGGTAGCCCCGAAAAAAGCTACTTAAACGGAAAAATACTTTTTTTTGGCACTTGTACTTGTCCGAATGAGCCGATTTTTTCGCCGTTGTGATTTTTATACGAGGATAACTGTGGTAGAAGTTTTAAAGTATTCGGGTTAATGGTTTTTACGGTTCATGTCTTTAGGTTGCCCCGAAAAAAACACTAGAAACGGAAAAATACTTTGTTTTGGCACTTGTGCTTGACCGAATTAGCCGATTTTTTTGCCGTTGTGATTTTTATACGAGGATAACATGTCGTAGAAGTTTCAAAGTGTTCGGGCTAAATGTTCTTAGGGTTCATGTTTTGAGGGGTGACTTTTAACCCCGAAAAAGCTTTGGAAACGGAAAAATACATTGTTTTGGAACTTGTACTTGTCCGAATGAGCTGATTTTTGCGGTATTGTGTCTCTTATACGAGCATAACATGTCGTAGAAATTTCAAAGCATTCGGGTTAACGGTTCGTAGGTTTCATGTTTTGAGGTAACCCCGAAAAAAGATCTGGAAACTGAAAAATACTTTATTTTGACACTTTTGCTTGCCCGAATGAGCCGATTTTTTCGCTGTTGTGATTTTTATACGAGGATAACATGTGGTAGAAGTTTCAAAGCGTTCGGGTTAACGGTTCTTAGGTTTCATGTTTTGAGGTTGCCCCGAAAAAAGCTCTGGAAATTGAAAAATACTTTGTTTTGACACTTGTGCTTGACCGAATGAGCCGATTTTTTCGTCGTTGTGAGTTTTATACGAGGATAACATGTGGTAGAAGTTTCAAAGCGTTCGGTTGACTTTTAGCTACGAAAAAGCTTTGGAAACTGAAAAATACATTGTTTTGGCACTTGTAGTTCTCCGAACAAGCCGATTTTTGCTCTATTGTGATTCTTATATGAGGATAACATGTGGTAAAAATTTCAAAGCATTCGGGTTAACGGTTCTTAGAGTTCAGATTTTAAGGTAGCCCCGAAAAAAGCTACGGAAACGGAAAAATACTTTTTTTTGGCACTTGTGCTTGTCCGAATAAGCCGATTTTTTCGCCGTTGTGATTTTTATACGAGGATAACATGTGGTAGAAGTTTTAAAGTATTCGGGTTAATGGTTCTTATGGTTCATGTCTTTAGGTTGCCCCGAAAAAAACTCTAGAAACGGAAAAATACTTTGTTTTGGCACTTGTGCTTGACCGAATTAGCCGATTTTTTTGCTGTTGTGATTTTTATACGAGGATAACATGTCGTAGAAGTTTCAAATTGTTCGGGCTAAATGTTCTTAGGGTTCATGTTTTGAGGGGTGACTTTTAGCCCCGAAAAAGCTTTGGAAACGGAAAAATACATTGTTTTGGAACATGTACTTGTCCGAATGATCTGATTTTTGCGCTATTGTGTCTCTTATACGAGCATAACATGTGGTAGAAATTTCAAAGCATTCGGGTTAACAGTTCGTAGGTTTCATGTCTTGAGGTAACCTCGAAAAAAAATCTGGAAACTGAAAAATACTTTGTTTTGACACTTTTGCTTGCCCGAATGAGCCGATTTTTTCGCCGTTGTGATTTTTATACGAGGATAACATGTGGTAGAAGTTTCAAAGCGTTCGGGTTAACGGTTCTTAGGTTTCATGTTTTGAGGTTGCCCCGAAAAAAGCTCTGGAAATTGAAAAATACTTTGTTTTGACACTTGTGCTTGAGCGAATGAGCCGATTTTTTCGTCGTTGTGAGTTTTATACGAGGATAACATGTGGTAGAAGTTTCAAAGCGTTCGGTTGACTTTTAGCTACGAAAAAGCTTTGGAAACTGAAAAATACATTGTTTTGGCACTTGTAGTTCTCCGAACAAGCCGATTTTTGCTCTATTGTGATTCTTATATGAGGATAACATGTGGTAAAAATTTCAAAGCATTCGGGTTATCGGTTCTTAGAGTTCAGATTTTAAGGTAGCCCCGAAAAAAGCTACGGAAACGGAAAAATACTTTTTTTTGGCACTTGTGCTTGTCCGAATAAGCCGATTTTTTCGCCGTTGTGATTTTTATACGAGGATAACATGTGGTAGAAGTTTTAAAGTATTCGGGTTAATGGTTCTTATGGTTCATGTCTTTAGGTTGCCCCGAAAAAAACTCTAGAAACGGAAAAATACTTTGTTTTGGCACTTGTGCTTGACCGAATTAGCCGATTTTTTTGCTGTTGTGATTTTTATACGAGGATAACATGTCGTAGAAGTTTCAAATTGTTCGGGCTAAATGTTCTTAGGGTTCATGTTTTGAGGGGTGACTTTTAGCCCCGAAAAAGCTTTGGAAACGGAAAAATACATTGTTTTGGAACATGTACTTGTCCGAATGATCTGATTTTTGCGCTATTGTGTCTCTTATACGAGCATAACATGTGGTAGAAATTTCAAAGCATTCGGGTTAACAGTTCGTAGGTTTCATGTCTTGAGGTAACCTCGAAAAAAAATTTGGAAACTGAAAAATACTTTGTTTTGACACTTTTGCTTGCCCGAATGAGCCGATTTTTTCGCCGTTGTGATTTTTATACGAGGATAACATGTGGTAGAAGTTTCAAAGCGTTCGGGTTAACGGTTCTTAGGTTTCATGT
The DNA here is from genome assembly GCA_029490685.1 of Schizonepeta tenuifolia. NCBI lineage: Eukaryota > Viridiplantae > Streptophyta > Magnoliopsida > Lamiales > Lamiaceae > Schizonepeta > Schizonepeta tenuifolia. Next base: position 118,526,130 of record CM055955.1, on the reverse strand, counting down.
TTTGAGGTTGCCCCGTAAAAAGCTCTGGAAATTGAAAAATACTTTTTTTTGACACTTGTGCTTGACCGAATGAGCCGATTTTTTCGTCGTTGTGAGTTTTATACGAGGATAACATGTGGTAGAAGTTTCAAAGCGTTCGGGTGACTTTTAGCCCCGAAAAAGCTTTGGAAACTAAAAAATACATTGTTTTGGCTCTTGTAGTTCTCCGAACGAGCCGATTTTCGCTCCATTGTGATTCTTATATGAGGATAACATGTGGTAAAAATTTCAAAGCATTCGGGTTAACGGTTCTTAGAGTTCATGTTTTAAGGTAGCCCCGAAAAAAGCTATGAAAACGAAAAAATACTTTTTTTTGGCACTTGTGCTTATCCGAATGAGCCGATTTTTTCGCCGTTGTGATTTTTATATGAGGATAACATGTGGTAGAAGTTTTAAAGTATTCGGGTTAATGGTTCTTACGGTTCATGTCTTTAGGTTGCCCCGAAAAAAACTCTACAAACGGAAAAATACTTTGTTTTGGCACTTGTGCTTGACCGAATTAGCCAATTTTTTTGCAGTTGTGATTTTTATACGAGGATAACATGTGGTAGAAGTTTCAAAGTGTTCGGGCTAAATGTTCTTAGTGTTCCTGTTTTGAAGGGTGACTTTTAGTCCCGAAAAAGCTTTGGAAACGGAAAAATACATTGTTTTGGAACTTGTACTTGTCCGAATGAGATGATTTTTGTGTTATTGTGTCTCTTATACGAACATAACATGTGGTAGAAATTTCAAAACATTCGGGTTAGCGGTTCGTAGGTTTCATGTTTTGAGGTAACCCCGAAAAAAGATCTGGAAACTAAAAAATACTTTGTTTTGACATTTTTGCTTGCCCGAATGAGCCGATTTTTTCGCCGTTGTGATTTTTATACGAGAATAACATGTGGTAGAAGTTTCAAAGCGTTCGGGTTAACGGCTCATAGGTTTTATGTTTTGAGGGGTGACTTTTAACACCGAAAAAGCTTTGGAAACAGAAAAATACATTGTTTTGGCACTTGTATTTCTCCGAATGAGCCGATTTTTGCTCCATTGTGATTCTTATATGAGGATAACATGTGGTAGAAATTTCAAGGCATTCAGGTTGACGGTTCTTAGAGTTCATGTTTTAAGGTAGCCCCGAAAAAATCTATGGAAACGGAAAAATACGTTTTTTTGGCACTTGTGCTTGTCCGAATGAGCCGGTTTTTTCGCCGTTGTGATTTTTTATATGAGGATAACATGTGATGGAAGTTTCAAAGCGTTCGGGTTAACGGTTCTTAGGGTTCATGTTTTGAGGGGTGACTTTTAGCCCCGAAAAAACTTTGGAAACGGAAAAATACATTGTTTTGGAACTTGTACTTGTAAGAAATGAGCTGATTTTTGCGCTATTGTGTCTCTTATACGAGCATAACATGTGGTAGAATTTTCAAAGCATTCGCGTTAACGGTTCGTAGGTTTCATGTTTTGAGGTAACACCGAAAAAAGATCTAGAAAGTGAAAAATACTTTGTTTTGACACTTGTGGTTGCCCGAATGAGCCGATTTTTTCGCAGTTGTGATTTTTATACGAGGATAACATGTGGTAGAAGTTTCAAAGCGTTCGGGTTAACGGTTCTTAGGTTTCATGTCTTTAGGTTGCCCCGAAAAAAACTCTAGAAACGGAAAAATACTTTGTTTTGGCACTGGTGCTTGACCGAATGAGCCGATTTTTTCGTCATTGTGAGTTTTATACGAGGATAACATGTGGTAGATGTTTCAAAGTGTTCGGGCTAAATGTTCTTAGGGTTCATGTTTTGAGGGGTGACTTTTAGCCCCGAAAAAGCTTTGGAAACGGAAAAATACATTGTTTTGGAACTTGTACTTGTAAAAAATGAGCTGATTTTTGCGCTATTGTGTCTCTTATACGGGCATAACATGTGGTAGAAATTTCAAAGCATTCGGGTTAACGGTTCGTAGGTTTCATGTTTTGAGGTAACCCCGAAAAAAGATCTGGAAATTGAAAAATACTTTGTTTTGACACTTTTGCTTGCCCGAATGAGCCGATTTTTTCGCCGTTGTGATTTTTATACGAGGATAACATGTGGTAGAAGTTTCAAAACGTTCGGGTTAACGGCTCTTAGGTTTCATGTTTCGAGGTTGCCTCGAAAAAAGCTCTGGAAATTGAAAAATACTTTGTTTTGACACTTGTGCTTGACCGAATGAGCCGATTTTTTCGTCATTGTGAGTTTTATACGAGGATAACATGTGGTAGAAGTTTCAAAGCGTTCGGGTTAATGGTTCATAGGTCTTATGTTTTGAGGGGTGACTTTTAGCCCCGAAAAAGCTTTGGAAACGGAAAAATACATTGTTTTGGAACTTGTACTTCTAAGAAATGAGCTGATTTTTGCGCTATTTTGTTTCTTATATGAGCATAACATGTGGTAGAAATTTCAAAGCATTCGGGTTAACGGTTCGTAGGTTTCATGTTTTGAGGTAACCCCGAAAAAAGATCTGGAAACTGAAAAATACTTTGTTTTGACACTTGTGCTTGCCCGAATGAGCCAATTTTTTCGCCGTTGTTATTTTTATACGAGGATAACATGTGGTAGATGTTTCAAAGCGTTCGGATTAACGGTTCTTAGGTTACATGTTTTGAGGTTGCCCCGAAAAAAGCTCTGGAAATTGAAAAATACTTTTTTTTGACACTTGTGCTTGACCGAATGAGCCGATTTTTTCGTCATTGTGAGTTTTATACGAGGATAACATGTGGTAGAAGTTTCATAGCGTTCCGGTTAGCGGTTCATAGGTTTTATGTTTTGAGGGGTGACTTTTAGCCCCGAAAAAGCTTTGGAAACGGAAAAATACATTGTTTTGGCACTTGTAGTTCTCCGAACGAGCCGATTTTTGCTCCATTGTGATTTTTATATGAGAATAACATGTGCTAGAAATTTCAAAGCATTCGGGTTAACGGTTCTTAGAGTTCATGTTTTAAGGTAGCCCCGAAAAAATCTATGGAAACGGAAAAATACTTTTTTTTGGCACTTGTGCTTGTCCGAATGAGCCGGTTTTTTCGCCGTTGTGATTTTTTATATGAGGATAACATGTGATGGAAGTTTCAAAGCGTTCGGGTTAACGGTTCTTAGGGTTCATGTTTTGAGGGGTGACTTTTAGCCCCGAAAAAACTTTGGAAACGGAAAAATACATTGTTTTGGAACTTGTACTTGTAAGAAATGAGCTGATTTTTGCGCTATTGTGTCTCTTATACGAGCATAACATGTGGTAGAATTTTCAAAGCATTCGCGTTAACGGTTCGTAGGTTTCATGTTTTGAGGTAACACCGAAAAAAGATCTGGAAAGTGAAAAATACTTTGTTTTGACACTTGTGGTTGCCCGAATGAGCCGATTTTTTCGCAGTTGTGATTTTTATACGAGGATAACATGTGGTAGAAGTTTCAAAGCGTTCGGGTTAACGGTTCTTAGGTTTCATGTTTTGAGGTTGCCCCGAAAAAAGCTCTGGAAATTGAAAAATACTTTGTTTTGACACTTGTGCTTGACCGAATGAGCCGATTTTTTTGTCATTGTGAGTTTTATACGAGGATAACATGTGGTAGATGTTTCAAAGCGTTCGGGTTAACGGTTCATAGGTCTTATGTTTTGAGGGGTGACTTTTAGCCCCGAAAAAGCTTTGGAAACGGAAAAATACATTGTTTTGGAACTTGTACTTCTAAGAAATGAGCTGATTTTTGCGCTATTTTGTTTCTTCTATGAGCATAACATGTGGTAGAAATTTCAAAGCATTCGGGTTAACGGTTCGTAGGTTTCATGTTTTGAGGTAACCCCGAAAAAAGATCTGGAAACTGAAAAATACTTTGTTTTGACACTTGTGCTTGCCCGAATGAGCCAATTTTTTCGCCGTTGTTATTTTTATACGAGGATAACATGTGGTAGATGTTTCAAAGCGTTCGGATTAACGGTTCTTAGGTTACATGTTTTGAGGTTGCCCCGAAAAATGCTCTGGAAATTGAAAAATACTTTTTTTTGACACTTGTGCTTGACCGAATGAGCCGATTTTTTCGTCATTGTGAGTTTTATACGAGGATAACATGTGGTAGAAGTTTCATAGCGTTCGGGTTAGCGGTTCATAGGTTTTATGTTTTGAGGGGTGACTTTTAGCCCCGAAAAAGCTTTGGAAACGGAAAAATACATTGTTTTGGCACTTGTAATTCTCCGAACGAGCCGATTTTTGCTCCATTGTGATTTTTATATGAGGATAACATGTGCTAGAAATTTCAAAGCATTCGGGTTAACGGTTCTTAGAGTTCAGGTTTTAAGGTAGCCCCGAAAAAAGCTACGGAAACGGAAAAATACTTTTTTTTGGCACTTGTGCTTGTCCGAATGAGCTGATTTTTTCGCCGTTGTGATTTTTATACGAGGATAACATGTGGTAGAAGTTTTAAAGTATTCGGGTAAATGTTTCTTAAGGTTCATGTCTTTAGGTTGCCCCGAAAAAAACTCTAGAAACGGAAAAATACTTTGTTTCGGCACTTGTGCTTGACCGAATTAGCCGATTTTTTTGCTGTTGTGATTTTTATACGAGGATAACATGTGATAGAAGTTTCAAAGTGTTCGGGCTAAATGTTCTTAGGGTTCATGTTTTGAGGGGTGACTTTTAGCCCCGAAAAAGCTTTGGAAACGGAAAAATACATTGTTTTGGAACTTGTACTTGTAAAAAATGAGCTGATTTTTGCGCTATTGTGTCTCTTATACGGGCATAACATGTGGTAGAAATTTCAAAGCATTCGGGTTAACGGTTCGTAGGTTTCATGTTTTGAGGTAACCCCGAAAAAAGATCTGGAAATTGAAAAATACTTTGTTTTGACACTTTTGCTTGCCCGAATGAGCCGATTTTTTCGCCGTTGTGATTTTTATACGAGGATAACATGTGGTAGAAGTTTCAAAACGTTCGGGTTAACGGTGAGTTTGTTTTTACGAGTTCATCTTCTACCACATTCCGCACAGCACCACTCTTCCAGCTGAGGTTGCTTACCCAGCTGTGAGATCACAACTGAGTCCTTTTACTCAGTTGAAGTTGATTTCAAGTGTTAAGTTTTTAGAAAGTTGAAAAATCCTAACTGGTGTATTCCCCCCCCCTCCATACACCAGTAACTCGTATCGGGACCATCAAGTGGTATCAGAGCAGTGGTTCAAAAGACTGCTGACTCTGTTTCACGAGGTGTGAATTCGAGAATTTTATTTCAGTGGTCAACTGAACAGATCTTTTCACTCTAGTGCATACTTGCTCGTTTTTTTTTGTCCTGTTTTTGTTTGTGCAGATGGACGTCAAGGACAAGATCGTAGTCATGTTCTCTGTTGTCAACTATACATCATGGAGAACTCGAATGAAGAAGATACTTCTGTCAAAGCATCATAGGATGCAACAAGTTCTCACATCTGGACCAATCGTCATACGAGATAGAATACTTCGCACTCCCACAAATCCCAACGATGGAGATGCAGTGGTGGAGTATGTGGAGAAATAGCCAGAAGACTACACTCCGGAGGAGGCCAAAGTGAGCCAGTTGGATATCTGGGCTCAGAGCACAATAATGTCCATGGTTGGACAAGATTGTCTGCCCTGGATAGAGGAGTGTGAGACTGCAAAAGAGATGTGGGACATCCTGGCCTCGCTAAGTGAAGGAAGCGACGAGACAAAGGAAAACAAGTTCTCGCATGCATGTCAAGATTTCGACAATTTCAGTCTGCGACCTGATGAGACTATCGATCAGCTAGAGCTCCGGTTTATGGACATCATCAGAAGAATCTAGTCCATCCGGAAAGGAAAATACACTCTAAGAGAAATAAATCTCAAAGTGTTGCAAGCTCTACCGGCCGAGTGGGATACTTTCACAAATATCCACGAGAGCCGAGCTGACCTTGGTGAAATGGGAACTGAAAGATTGTTCTCAATCTTGAAAGGGAATGAGTATAAAGTCAACAGAAGGAGGTCGCAGCCCTCAAGTCAGACAAATAGAATTGAGGATGTCGGCTCAGCATCAAAGTCAGTGGCCCTCCGAGCTGACTACTCAAAGTCGAGATCGTCAAGGCCAACCAGATCGGCTGACACGACTGCAAAGGAGCCGAGCAGAGAGGAACTGCAATAGAACATTGCAGCGTTGTCAAAGAAGTTAGCCGATATGGATACTCGGTTCGGCAAATATAAACGTTTCTATAAATCAAACCGAACTCGAGACAGTTCGAAGCCAGTCACCAATGGTTGCTTCGAATGCGGCAAGGAAGGACACTTCAAAGCTGACTGCCCAGACCTCTCAAAGAAGGAAAGAGAAGCACTAAGGGCCAAGCAAACTGTAAAGAATAAGGCCATGGTAGCTGAAGAGGCAGCTGACGATATGGACATCTTCACAGACACTGAAGATGAAGATGATCTGACCTCTACCAACAAAGTCATCAGTCCGGATCAATGCCTCATGGCACTTGGAACCGACCAAGATGATATTGAGGTACAATCTAATCCTGCTCGCTTAAAATCTTCCAATTCTTCTAACCTGCAGGAATCTCTGAACAATGAGTTGGAACCCTCATGGAATGATTTTCAAGAACTCAGTGAGAAACTGCATCAGCAGTCGGTTGAGTTTAAGAGTCTTCAAGCCCAGTTCGCCAAGCTTGAAGATTCCTTAACCGAAAAGGACAATCTGATCAAGAGACAAGCTGAAGAAATTGACCAGCTGAAAAGTCAACTGTGTACAGCCAACCAAACTGAGGCTTCAACCGATGAACAGTTGAAGGAACAGATCAAGGCACAGAACGAACAGTTGAACAAGCAAGAGGCTCAGATCGACCAGCTGATGAAGACATCGGATGCCCAGACCGAGCATATAGCCGGTCTTATCAAGGATCTTCAAACTGAGAAGGACAACCTGACAAAGCTATATCAGTCATCCGAGATCATCAAAAATCTCATCAGATACAGACGGCAAACGGATGATGTGTCTGGACTCGGATACGACGTAGCAAAGGACACTGGAATTCCACCAGCTACCTTCACCAAGATTGAGGAAGTCATGGTCGCCAAACCTAACACAGTTGAGTCTGCAACTGAACAAACACCCTCACAACCGACAAAGGCAACTGCGGCTGAGAAAGGCAAAGGAGCTGCAGATGGAGCACCAATGAAACAGTCGGTTAAGTCTACAACCGAGGGGGAATGTTCCAAGACTCAACAGAGGAACCGGAGACGTCGGAGTCGCAATCAGAACCGAGCTCAAAATCGACAACATAACCAAGCTCAGAACCGACGTGATAACCGACCAACAAACCAACCACAGCAGAGATGGAACCAACAGAACCGACCGAGCTTCAACCGACATAATCAACAACGGTTCCATCACCACAACAACCAGAGGTTCCAACAGAGTCAACCTATGTGGAACAGTTACGACAGCTATGGTTACTCATGCCACAACATGAATCAACATCCGGGTATGAACAGCTATCGTCAACAGCTAGGGCAATGGAATCAGAATCAGCCAAGAAGATTCCACGATGGCGTCCGACCTCACAGACAAACTCAACAGGATAAGAATCGCCATCAAAACAGGGGGAAAGCCTCACCTCCTAAAGCCCAACATGGGAGAAATCCAACTCCTCCCAAGAAACAGAACATCACTACTAACAACAAGCCTAAGGATAACCGAGGTGTTGTTATAGTTGATGATGAAGGAAAAGTAATTTGGAATGATAAATCCATCCGAGTTTACAGGGAAAAGCGACGCACAGTTCCAGCGGGAACTGGTTCTAACCCTCCAGGACCCAACTGAAATTGGGGACCTAAGCGAGTTTCTCTTTGCAGGTACAGGAGAAACAGCTGAGGAAGAAGAAGACGTCAACAACAATGTGGGTGATGGATAGTGGATGCTCGAAACACATGACAAATCTGAAGGATTTGCTTGGAAGTTTCGTGGAGAAAGAAGGTCCATCAGTTACTTTTGGTGATAACTCAAAAGGTTATACCAGAGGTTACGGTACCCTTGAAACCAATCATGTTTCAATTTCTGATGTCTCTTATGTTGATGGATTGAATCATAACCTGCTCTCCATCAGCCAATTCTGTGATAATGGTTTCTCTGTCAAGTTTGATGCACAGGGTTGCAGAGTTAAAGATGTCGGATCAAAGCAGGTGATATTGTTGGGAAATCGATCTCCAACAGGGAATGTATACTACGCTGATTGGAACAGCAGCCTCCCTGACACTTGCCTGTTATCAAAGAGTAGTTCGGATGTGAGCTGGCTGTGACACAAAAGGCTCAACCATCTGAATTTCAAGACGATGAACCGACTCGCCAGACAAGAACATGCAAGAGGCATACCTAACCGGGCGTTTTCAACAACACACATATGCAGTGCATGCCAGTTGGGAAAGCTCGCTAGGTCCTCCTTCCAGTTGAAGACAACTCCTTCAACTGACCGAGTGTTACAGCTGATCCACATGGATCTCTTCGGGCCAGTTACACTAAAAAGCATTAATGGAAACGAATATACTTTGGTTGTAACTGATGACTACTCAAGATATACGTGGACCATCTTCTTGCGCCACAAAAGTGAGACCCGAGATGAGCTGCCCAAGCTGATGGATTGGATATCGAACCAACAAGAAATGAAGATCATATCTATTCGATCAGATCGTGGAACGGAGTTTCTAAATGAAACCATCATTGATTATTGCGAAAAGAATGGCATAACCCATCAGACATCAGCCGCACGTACTCCACAACAGAATGGCGTAGCTGAGCGAAGAAATAGAACTCTGAAGGATGCAACCACATCCATGTTAGCGAGCTCAGCACTGCCTAAGAGATTTTGGGCTGAAGTGATCAACACAGCATGCTACACACAGAATCGATCTCTTCTCACCAAGCGGTTGGGAAAGACGCCGTACGAGCTGTGGAGACGCAGAAAGCCAGATATTTCCTATTTTCGTGTTTTTGGATCTAAGTGTTATATTCACAACAATGGGAAGACTCAGTTGAAAACTTTTGATGCCAAAGCTTCGAAGGGCATATTTCTTGGATATGCAGCTCGGATCAAGGCATATAGAGTTTTCAACAACAGCTCTCGTGTTGTGGAAATAACACCTCATGTTAGTTTTGATGAATCTACCTTTGAGTGCAGGGAACAGGTAAAGGAACAACACGCGGATCCAGCTGTTCTACCAGTTCTCACCAGATCACAAGCACTTCGGGAAAAGAACAGAGCTGAACCTCTAATATGGGCAACTGAGGATGAGGATCCATATTCCTCTGAAGATGAATGTGAAGACCTCAGCACATCTCAAGGGGGAACTTCAGCTGATGCCCCTCCAACTACATCAGCATCCGATGCCCAACCAAGCTCAGTTCAATCTATTGTAAATGTTGAGGATCCAGACTCAACAGCTGATCAATCACCAGCTCTGAACACTCCGACTTAGATTTCTGAACAGCCACAGTTGGAAGAAGAAGGAAGACGCAACCGAAGATGGTATGAAGTTCATTCCACTGACGACATCATTGGAGATCCAACCAAGGGTGTGCGCACACGGAGCAGAGTTGCAAATCTAGAATCAACCGAGGAAGAATCCAACTCTTATGCCCAATATGCTGAGGAATTGGCAGTTCTAGAAGAGTTCGAGCCAGCTGGAGATGTTGCCATGATTTCTTGCTTTGTAGCTGATGTTCCAGCACCGAAGAATGTTGGGGAAGCTCTCAACTGTGTCCACTGCACAACAGCCATGCAAGAAGAATTGAATGAGTTTCTACGCAACTGTGTATGGGAGTTGGTAGAAAGACCAAATGGTGTCAAGGTGATTGGATTAAAGTGGATTTTCAAAAATAAAAGAGACGCCATTGGATTCATTGTGAGGAATAAAGCAAGGTTGGTAGCTCAAGGATACTGCCAACAAGAAGGAATTGACTTTGAAGATTCTTTTGCACCAGTTGCAAGGCTGGAAGCCATCCGGATCTTTCTAGCTTATGCCGCACATCACAAGTTCAAAGTATATCAGATGGATGTGAAATGTGCATTCCTCAATGGAGATATCAAAGAAGATGTATATGTTGAACAGCCTCCTGGTTTTGAGACTGAAGATGGAAGAGTGTACAAGCTGAAGAAAGCTATCTATGGTCTAAAGCAAGCGCCAAGAGCATGGTATGACACTCTTTGTGGATTTCTTCTGGACTCGGGGTTCAAACGAGGTTCAGTTGATAAAACTCTGTTCACCATTAAAGTTGGAGAAGATATACTTGTCGTGCAAATTTATGTCGATGACATCATTTTCGGGTCCAAGTTGGAGGAGCTGTGCAAGAAATTCTCCGATCTTATGAAGGAAAAGTTCGAGATGTCAATGATGGGCGAGATGAATTATTTCCTTGGATTACAAGTGAAGCAGTCACCTAAAGGGATTTTCATCAACCAGTCCAAATATACAAAGGAGCTCATCACCAAGTTCGGATTGCAGACAAGTAAGACAACGAAGATCCCTATGAACACGAACTGGAAGATCGAACCAGGAGCTGAGGGAAAGCTCATTGATGCCAGCCAGTATAGAGGGATCATCGGTTCGCTACTATACCTGACTGCCAGCCGACCAGACATTTCATACGCAGTTGGAGTGTGTGCTCGTTTTCAAGTCCAACCAAGAGAAGCACACATGTTGGCAGCAAAGAACATCATTAAATATCTGAAGGGAACTGTCAATGTTGGGTTGTGGTACCCAACTGATGACAATATCCAGCTGACTGGATACTCAGATGCCGACCTAGCAGGAGATCGGTTGGACAGGAAGTCTACTTCTGGACACTGTCAGTTCATGGGAAGCAAGCTGGTTTCATGGTTCTCCAAGAAACAAGCTTGTGTTGCTACTTCGACAACCGAGTCAGAGTACATGGCTGCCGGAAGCTGTTGCATGCAAGTATTGTGGCTGAAGCAGCTGAGAGATTATGAAGTTTCAACTGGACAGGTTCCCATTCATTGTGATAGCTCGAGTGCCATAGCTATCTCTCTAAACCCTGTTCACCACTCTCGGACTAAGCATATCGATATTCGTCATCATTTCATCCGAGACCATATTGAGAAGAAGGATGTGTCCATGGAGAAGATCCCAACTGAGATTCAGAGAGCTGACATCTTCACCAAACCTCTTCCTGAAGCCCGGTTCAAGATGCTGTGTGATCTTCTAGGACTTTTGGATCCGAGCTAAAGAGTCATCCGAGCAGAAGAGTCATCCGAGCTGATAAGGATTCATCCGAGCTGACGAATCGGATCTCGAATTAAGGGGGAAGCTCAGATGAAGGGGGAATCTCAGATACGAATTGCCAACTGAAGACATCAAACGTCAGCTGAACAGATGAACTTGAGTCAGCTGATGGTATGCTGCAACAATGGAACAGACGTTAGCAGAACAGACGAACTCAAGTCAGCTGATGGTATGTGGCAACTGAGAAGCACAACTGTGGTATACAGCTGATATCAACATTAGCTGACAGGTATCATTTATGACTGAAGGTGTTATGATAATAAATAAGAATGTTTGAAATAAATTCAAATATTCCTGAACATGTCAGCTAGACTAAACAAGCCATCATATCGCATTTAATGTAAAGTCTGGCTGAACATCTATAGCCTTACTTTATAGTGCGACTAGGCTGACACCCTAAACTATTCACCTTCTCACTCGCGTGCGTGGTATATCAGTCAAAATTAACCAACAGTCGCGTAATCTTAGCCGTTAATAGATTCGCGCCATTTAACCCCAGCCGTTGATTTTATCCGAGTCAAAGATTATATAATACGGCAAATCAGGAAGTGATCCTTACCTTCTCTTTTCGTGCATATCTTTACTCTCTATTCATCATCTTCTCAAATCTTGTTTCGCCATTTCCAGTAAAGTCTTTCACTCTCTCTTTGCATATATATCTCATCGAGATGGCGCCCAAGTCAAAAGCTTCTAAGAAGATGGTTTCCTCAGAGCCTGCAACGTTCCAGGAATCGTTCGACATGGTAATGTCGAAGATTCATTTCGAACAGATATTATCCACAACGGCTCTCTCCTCGCCTGAGCTCGCTCCAATCGCCGCCATCCTCTCCGACCACCATCTGCTTGACTGGGCAACTCTCTCTCCGGCCCTGTTGCTCAGGAAGCAGATCGTACATTTCTACCGGAATCTGCAACGAGTTGCAAATGACGGGCTTGTCACGATCATCCCGTGCAAGCAACGCCACAGAACCTCCCGGACAGTAGAAGACTCCGTTGTGGAGATAAAGGTGTCAAAGGAGCTGGAGAAGCTTATCCCCAGAAACCGTGAAGCCACAGATGTGGTGGGGAACTTTTCTGACAAGGAAGCTGATGCCTTCCTTCAAACCATTCTTCTTGTTCCCGAACCATTGAAGGGGAGCATGCAAAGGACAAAGTTGAAGCCGGAGCACCGACTTCTTTTCGATGTAATTTCCAAATGCATCTTCGCATATGGTGGAGCCTTCGGGGACATAAGCCGTCCTAAGCTCAAGCAGCAGAAGGCCCTGGAAGAGATGCACCAGGTCGACTGGTTGGGATTTATAGAGAGCCAGCTGCTGATGGAGAAACAGAAAATCTCCGAGATAACAGCTGAGTCTGGACAACTGTTATTGAGTGTCAAGGGGACACTCAACTTCGGGACAAAGATATCAGCCCTCATCCTCCAAGCGACACAGGGTCTGCCGCTGACATGGGAAGGAAGTGAGGACACTCCAGTCAGCAAGCTGTCGCTGTTCCCCTCAGCCAAGAAGGCCAGGGATGTTGTAGAAGTTGTCTACACCCCCAAGGGTGTCCCCAAGCCAGCTGTGGAGTCAGCAGCTCGCCGTCCTTCGAGGACCAAGTCGGAGAAGCGCCAGCTAAAAGAGGTAGCTAAGGAGGAAGAAGACGAAGAGGAGGAAGAGGAGGAACCTCTGCAAAAGAGGCCAAGGATAAGGATCATCCAGCCAGCGGCTCAACCATCCACAACAAGTCCAGTGGTGGTCAAACCGGCTGAGGCGAAGGAGTCAACCGAATCCAGTCAATTGGTTGACCCAGCTGGGTTTATTCTTCAACCTCGCCAGGAGGACTTGGCTGAGGAGGCAGGTGAAGACGTGGAGGTCCAAGTGGTGGATGCCAGCTCCTCCTCAGATGACTCTTCTTCATCTGAGAAGTCCCACGACAGTCGATCTAGAGCTGATGCCAGCCAGGTTAATCCACCTGTGACTGAGGAAATCCTCCAGCCAGCCAACTCTCCATCCAAAGAGGATCCAGTTCTCTCAACTGGTCCTCAGTCAGATATTCTGAGCCTCTCGCTCGATGCCAACGTTGTGACCACTTCTTCGGCCGACGTTGATGAAACCATCGAACCCATAACCTACGATATTGACCCCCCTCAGATCGATAAAGAAGCCAACCGCCAGGCGATCCTGGCTGAGTATGAAGGAAGACTCAGCTACTGCTTCCGCAAGCTGATTGGTATGTTCCCCGAGGCAACATCGATGCCCATTTTCTCTGTTCTCAGGACGGAACTTCTATACCAGTTCAGTGTCATATTCAGCTACTGGTACGTAAAGGAGGAGACCCTCAGGATTCATGTTTGGGACAGGTTAAAGGTCGAAGAGTCCAACCTGAGAGAGTACTTCGACTGCCAGAGCCTGGAGGTGGCTTACAACCAAAAGGTGGCTGTGCTCCGACGACGTCTGGACAAAAGCATCCAAGAAGGGACAGACACCAGGGACCTGTGCAACAACCCTGAAGCTGTTCACTTTCTTGATGACATGCTCGCCAAGAATGCCTCCTGCATGGACGACGTCGACGCAGCTGATGAGGCGGCTAAGAGAGAAGAAGACAAGCTCAAGGCCTACCTCGCCAGCCGATCTGCCATGATTGTCCCGGAGTCTGCTGCCCAGCCACAACCACCGCTTCTGCCCGGACCCTCTGATCAGCCAGCTCTCTCAACCGACGCCATCTGCGAGCTGATCTCGGAGAGGGTCAACCAGCTGAGGACGGAGATGCTGTCCAAGATCCAGCTGGGCAAGGAGGAAGAAGCTGACAGGATGCAGTAGCTGATGGCCGACAATGCCAGCTTGAAGAATCAGTTGGAAGTCCTCTCCTCGTCTCTTCAGCAGAAGCTTGATAACCTCTCTACTTCTTCTAGCTCGGAGGTCTCAGCTCTAAGAAAGGCCGTTCAGAGCCTCAGCTCGGATTTCAACGTGTTCAAGTCAGTTGCTGAATCTGACCTCGCAAAGTCCCAGCAGACTCAGGACCAGGAGTGGATGGCTCAGTTCGCCTCTTTCCGAGCTGAGTTCGTCTCCCTCCACAAAGAGGTCTCTGCGACCTTTGCAGCTGTGCAGCGAGCTGAGCAGGAGCGCCAAGACTTGGAGTTGGCGAAGGAGGTGGAAGAGAAGGACGCTGTTGATGAGCTGTTCTCCCGCGTTCAACAAGCTGAAGCCAAGTTGACCTCTTTGGATGGCACTGTTGCCACCCTTTTGGATGATGCCAAAAAGGGGGAAGACAAGGAGCCAGCAGCTGGAGAAGACAAGGAGCCAGCAGTTGTTGCTGGACGAGGGAAAGCTCTCCAGCAAGCTGAAGGAGCTCAGCAAGGAGAAGGAGTGCCAGCTGAAGCTGAAGCTGAAGGGTTGCAGCCCGAACTGGAAGTCTCCCATGACCTCGTAGCCGAGCTCACGGCCGAGCTCGATGCAGAACTTGACGGAATATCTGTTGAAGACTGCATTGAAGCTGCCAAAGCTATGGGGGAGTCAAAGGAGAAGTACTTGAATCCCTCTTGGATCAAGAAGTTCGCTGCCGATCAGGCCAAAAAGGTGGCCAAGTTCGAGAAAGAACTGGCCAAGGTGGAAAAGAGAGTCGACAGGAATAAAGCCAGCCGGAGTGTGCGAAGAATCAACAAGCACCAGATGAAGGCTGAGGCTAGGAAGTCAACGCACCAACTGCAGAAGGACGCTCCGCTCCCTTCTCGATACCCACATGTTGACAAGTGGATGAATGCGGAGTGGAACGATGACTGGGAACAGTTCAAGCATGAGTTCGTCAACGACTTCTATTACAGGAAAGTCTACTCGACTGAAGACCCAAGGCTAGCCTTCAAGGAAGCCCTGTGGGAACTCAGATCTGGAGACCCTGGAATGTTTAGTCAGTTCAAGCGAGCTATGCTGAATGCTCAGCTTGATCCCAACACTGTTCCAGTTCCGAAGATGTGCAGGTACCGCCCTCCGATGATCAAAGGGACGAGCACGACAAATAAAAATGCGATCTTGGCTGAGGCGAGGCAAGTCTGCAAGGAACACGGCGTCAACATTAGGATCGAGTCGGAAGCAAAGAAGGAGATCTTCAACCGTATCTTCAGCAAGTACGGTCAACAGTATTTCTGAGCTGTCAAAGTTTTTGAGCTGATAATGTTTTTGGATGTTGTAGTTTTTGGAGCAACTGTTGTATCTTTATCTGTTTTGTGCTTAATCTTGTAACCTTCAGTTGTAACAAAATCTTCAAAGTATATAATACGATTCACCTTGATGAACAATTCCTCATTGTCCAAGCTCTGAATCACAAAGTCCTTCAATTTCATGTTATAACTGTCCTAACCCTTTGATGTTTTATCTTATAGACTGTCTAGAATTTCAGCTGAGATTTTAGGTCAGTTAGTGAGGTTTAGATCAGTAGTGGTTTCAAGTTGTAAGTGGTTTTGGCATCATCAAAAAGGGGGAAATTGTTGGAAAATTTATTAGTATAAGTTTTGATGAATTCCAAAACCGGCTGACCCCAACCGAGTAGATGTTGCCAGAACCTATTGTTAGAATTTAGGCTCGCTGTTTGAGCAAAGTTAAGATTTTATCTTTACAGGTCTCCAGCTGAAGATGGCAACAAGGCGTCACTCAGACAGAACATCAGTTGTGAAGAAAGACAACTGAGAGTTCAGTTGTTCAGATACAAACAAGGGGAAGTCTTCAGAACATCAGTTGAGAAGGAAACCAACTGAGCGTTCATCAGATGAGAAACAGTTGAAAGGAAGAAAACATCAGATGAAAAGGAAATCATCTGAGGGTTCAAACATAACTGAGTAAATACAAGGAAGACAACTGAGTGTTCAGTTTCAGAACCTCAGTTATAGAATCCGAACAAGGAGTTCAACTGTTTGAAGTTCAAAGTCAGCTAAGAGCTCGACAGATCGGAACATCAGCTGAAGATCCCTCAGATGAAGGCCAAGACTTTCAACCGACAAACCGAAGTTGACTGTCAAAGATTTGAATTTCAAAAGGAAGTCACATGAGGGTTTGACCGTTCAGTCATTACCCCATCTGGCCCAACACAAGGCTATCTCAGATGGAAAGCAGAAGAGCACAGATGCCATATCGGGAAAGTCTGCAGAGATGAGAGACAAGCCATCGCTTTCAACCGATCAGAGATCAACTGCTCCTCCAACGGCTAGTTGATTCTCTCCGCCTATAAATAGAGGCATTCTCTCATTCGAGAAAAGACAGAAGAGATAGACGACGAAAATTCAAGAGCTTTCACAAGAGAAATCAAAGCAAAAAGCAAATCTGCAAAATCATCATCTAAGAACATCAGAAGCTGAGAGTTCCTTTCTGAGAGAACATTAGTAGCTGAGGGTTCCTAGAGATCGAAACTGTTGTTGATCTTAGGTTGAGTGTTTATTCGTTCAAACCTTAGATCCAGCTCTCATTCGTGATCGAGCTGTAGTTGGAAATCCTACCCATTCTCACACCCTAAAAAGTGTGCTAGGACCTTACTCTTCCTGTAATTGAGTAGTCAGATCGTCAAGTACCCGCAAACTTGACTTAGGCTGTTTAGTGCCCGGAAACTAAACTGTAACGGTTGCTCAGCCCGCCTAAGCTGAGTGAAACTGTCCAGAAGAACTTGGACTGAGGTGTGTGGACTCACATCTCTCCGTAGACGTAGGAGTTTTCTCCGAACCACGTAAATCTTGTGTGTCGTGTTTATTTGTGTTCAGTCATTATTTTGCATATCTCAACTGACAATCTAACCGCATACAATCTGCATACTTTCACCTCAATAGTTTTGGTTTTGACCAACCGTGCATGAAAGCGTGAGTTTGTTTTTACGAGTTCATCTTCCACCACATTCCGCACAGCACCACTCTTCCAGCTGAGGTTGCTTACCCAGCTGTGAGATCACAACTGAGTCCTTTTACTCAGTTGAAGTTGATTTCAAGTGTTAAGTTTTTAGAATGTTGAAAAATCCTAACTGGTGTATTCCCCCCCCCATACACCAGTAACTCGTATCGGGACCATCAACATGCATGTTTGATAATACCTAATTCCTAATTAAGTGACACCTATTGCTTCCACTATTGAAACTTTACACCTATTAGTTTACAACATATAGATAATTCAAAATTAAAATCAATTCTTCCTCCCAAATACACACACACACGGCAGCACCTCCTCCATTCCATCATCTTCTTCACTTCATCATCCACCATTGAAGACAAGCTCCAAGAACAAGAAGAAAACTCACAAGTCTCAATCCCTCCATTCAAACCTCTTAAGTTCTTCATTAATTCTTAAGGTAATTCCCTTCTCTATAACTCTATCCAATTGGATTTCTTCTCTTTTCTTTTTTTCATTCTTGATCGAAAAATTTGAGTATTAGAATGGATGATTTGATCTTGGAATAATGAAATTAGGTTTATTAGATAGGATAATTAGGGATTAAAATTGAACAAAAATAAGAACCCTAATTCTATCCTTAATACCGAAAATTAGGCTTCATAATAGGATTTTTTAGTTTTCTTCAATTAATGATGAAATCATGCTTAAGAGATGTTTAATTAGTGATTAGAATGAAAAGGAATCAAAAGCCCTATGTGTTTGTGAAATTTCATTTAGGGTTTGAGTTAAATTTAGGGGTTTGATGCATGTTAGTTGGAAATTGATTTGCAATTGATTAATAGTTGTTATAAGAGGTTGGTTAATGAATAAATGTAGTTAATTGGAGAAGAAAATCACCCCCTTAACATCTTTATGAAAACCGAAATTTATAGAGTAATTAGGGGTTTCCACATGTTTGATTTAATTGATGAATTGTTGGTTGAATTATGTTGCAAATAATGTTAGTTGATTATAGAATTTAATTGAGAATTTTCTAAAAATCTTTAACGAAACGTAAGAGACAAAGACCACCTTATAAGTTGAGTTATAATGATGTTATGATATGTTTGCATGCATGAAAGTGATTCACGTTAGACGTAGTTTAACGTCGTAAAATTTGAACGGAATCCGACAACTTTGAAAATCGCGTAAGAGACGAACATTTAGTCGTAACTAATAATCGAGAAGTCGGATGAGAATTCTAATTTGATATTATTGTTTATGATGGAATTTAGAAAAACTTTCTAGTTGACGTCATAAGCTTTCGACTTGATATAATATGGGCTATAGTTATAGTCGAGAACTAGAACGCGTTTTGAATTTTTGTTGGTTTAGTAATTATTAGTTGAAATCCGACGTTTAGAACGTCGTGCTTTTGAGCAAGTTTTGAGAAGGAGTTCGTCATGTACGGAAGTACGTGATGACTGTCTTGAGGGTCTAGTTTCTAAAGAAATTGAATACGAGAGCTTAGAACAAACCTAAGACGTTATACGTCGAACCTATCGAGCAATTAGGGTTTTCGCTGCAGTTTCGCGACCCTCGCCGGAAACTGTAATAACTTCCAGCTCGTTTATCGGATTTGTGATCCGTAAATTGGAGCACGAACTAGACATCCCAATCCTTCCAGTGGTACAGGGCTCATCCCCTGTTTCCAAATCCTCTGTTCTGGACAGCCTCCAGAGTTACTGGATTGCGCAGTGAAATTTCAGTTTCTTGTCTTCTAAGTTGTTTAGTTCACAACTTAGTTTCTTTCGATCGTTTAAGCCGTTTTATCTAACGAATATCTCCCTACTGACCCTAGAGTCAAGTACAGGACCTTGAGTGATGAAAACCAGTCGAGATCTTATCTCTTATCCTTTCATTAAAGAAGTAATAAACGAGAAATTTCATAAATCGTTCAATGAACTAAAACGTAAATCGCCTAAGTTGATTCTTTCCAACTTAGTTTCTTATAATCTTTAAAGTGGTATTAAGATATCGACTACCTTCTCTACTGACCCGAGAGTCGAGTATGAGATCTTCCGAGTTCTAAACGAGATTGGTACGAATCTCGTTTCCCGTTTAAGTAAAACGAATCTAGTAAGCGTGCAAATGCCTAAAGAACGAAACAACTAAAACTTATTTCGATTCTCTTTGATCGATTATCTTTTACGACCCGTTTTTAAGTATGTTTATTTTACGATGAAGGAGGAAGCCAACTGTAGAGAAAGGACGAAAGATCCGAAGTTGGAAGCTTTTGCTTTAAGTTCTGTAAATCAAGGTGGGCTTTTATATACAAATAAAACGAGCAATGCTCGGAAAATCTTTCTTTATCGCTTTGATATATGTGTTTTCAAAGTGATATTATGGCATGAACTTTTTTTATGTTTTATGTGAGTTCTCTTGTACCTATCTGAGTCAACATTCGTATTTTCCATATTTAGAGTTAATCTAATTAGATTAACTAACGATCGGCTTTGAGTTAGCTGCTAAGTGCTTTCCAGAGTTAGTGCACTTTGTAACCTGTGGTGTATGTGATATCCTGTTGAGGGGTACCAGCCACGGTGAATTAGAATTGGTCAAGATTGAACGTAACATTAGTCAGAAAATGCTCGCACGAGTGATTTATGAGAAAAGAGTCAGAAAATGTTTAGTAGACACGGATTCCTTCAATAAAACTCCGATGTGCTACGCTTATAAAATGCCATTTTTATCTATATTTATGATTATGATTTCGGCATCGTGCCCACTAAGTACGTTTGTACTTAGCCCTGCATTGTTTTCTAAATGTGCAGGTTGAAGCAACGGTGAGCGGCGACGGTTGGTGTTGAGTTAAAGGATAGGATGCTTAGTTAGAACCCTTCCGCTGCAAAACTCTGAATATCTTTTGAGATGTATTTTTGAACAACTCTGTAATTAAGTCTGTAATTATGAACTTAGTTTCTTCTATGTATTTCTGTCGAGTAATCCTTAGCGATTAACTCTTCCTTATCTATATTCAAGTCTTGTTTATGTTTTAACGATGCCTTTTTCATGTATGTTTAGTCAGTTAGCCCCCTTCTTCCCTGCTTCTTTAATCCAACCCCATTCGCACCCCGGCTTCTGCCATCCCTCGGGATTTGAGGCTGTGACAGAGTGGTATCAGAGCAGTGCTCGTTTTCTGCTCTGCTTCTGAGCCAATCTTCTAGTATGAGTTAGTGTGAGTCATTCTTTCTAGTACGAGTCATTCCTTTAAGTAATATCACAAAGTGGTATTTTTATACAAGTCTTTCTTCGAGAAATAATATAGAGTATTCGTTTGTACTCTATATCGAGTCTTCTTTCAAGTCATGTGACATGGTATTTGTGCATACTCTGGATCAGAGCCGTCTTTCCAAGTATGAGATAAGAGTTAGACTATGATGCTAAGATCTAGAACGTAGAAGTCAACTCAACCGCCCGCTACGTCGACTCAACGAGGAAAAGTGAAAGAATTTTATGATGAGATTTCTTTTAAATAAGAAATTTATTGAGCAAGTATTCAATAAAAATTGAGAATAAGAATGAGTTGTGTTTTAAAAATGAGAATTTTACAGAAGTATAATTTTTATACTTACATGATTATGCGATAGTACAAGTACTATCTTATGTGAAATTATTTGCGCAATGATTTCCCTTTTTATGAAAAATTATGCGGATACGAGAATATAGTCAGATTTTAGGGAATTTTCCCAGTTCAATGAGAACGTAGACTTGGAACCTAAGAACTTTCCGGTTCTTTGAGAACTTAGACGTTTTTAAGAAACGTTGTTTTGAAATGATTTCGAAAGGAGATCCCTAACGCGGGAAGGACTTCCTCTGATGAATGTCACGTGCGCTTAGTGACATGAATAAAGACTCGGCAAAGTCGAACTTGTCTTCTAAGAATATCCTACGGGGAAAATGAATAAAAATGATTCAATAAATCGTGTTAGTAATCGAAGGGAGCGAGTAGACGTTTGAGAAGTTTTCGGCTTCGAGTTAAGAAGTATATGAACGAAACGACGAAAATCGAGTAATTTGGAATCAAAGTTAAGCGAAATAAGTGAACATTACTTACGTGTAAGTAATGTAAATGACGTCAGTTCGAGACACGTCATTTCTTTTTCTTCTCGTTTCGTGTTTCAATAGGGTTCGCTTGATCGAACTTTATAAAAAAAATCGTAGAGTTTATTAGAAGTCGAGCGCGAAGCTTGATTAATTTTTCCATCGATCGCCCGATTCTAGCGACGACAACTGGAACCTAGTTTTCCAGAAAATTATTATTAAGTTATATATTTCATTTTCTTTTTATGGAATTAAATTCCATATTTTCGTCTTGAGCGACGACTACAATTAGTACGAATATCAAGAGTCGTAAACGACAAATTCTTTTGAGAACGGATGTTACTTTTGAATAAGTAACATGAACGAAGTAAATATACTTTGATTTAATAAGTGAAAGTCGTTAAGAGTTAATGAGTTAAGAAATAAAAGAAATAGAGAATTAAAATGAGTAATAATATGGTGAAACAGAAAGAATAAAAATAAAATCTTTTATTTTATGAATGTAATATATATATATATATATATATATATATATATATATATATATATGTTGTTGAGTGCAATTTCTTGAATTGCTAAAAGTCTTAATAGGTGGTTGACTTAAGTGATGATGTTACAATTGAATAAGGGATATTCATTTTGTAATTTATGTTTCGATGAGATAAGTTATTTTTTTTCTCCCTACCTGTTACTGATCCGTGTTACCTTAAAACTTTTGTAGGATGGCTAGAGTTCGCGTTACGGCTCGGAAGAGCCAGCCTTTGGCCTCGTGCGAGCGCACCATAGTTGACATGTTGCAGGATGAGTACTACGAGTTCGAGGTAGACTATGGAGAGGAGGATGTGGGACAGATTGTTAGTAACTTTTCTTCAGCCTACTACCCAGTGCGACACCTGATCAGGGAGAGTCAGGCGATACTAGACTTGATCGTACACCTACCAGACGAGTGGCGTGGATGGGCGCACCGTGCGGCATGGTACTTCTTGGGGATTTTCGGCGACGACACGGAGCCGATCGGCAACTACGCCGGATTCGCCCTGTGTGTGCACAGGCGTTTCTTTGAGAGCAGGTTTATGATTCCCCTTCCATTAGAGCCACACATCCCCTACAGTCACTTTCCAGCCGAGACGGAACTTGAGGAGCTTGACTTAGACCCGGAGTACTCAGCTTTGTTAGAGTTGCCACCAGACGGTGTACTAGAGGAGTAGTCTGACGCTGAGTTAGAGCAGCCAGAGGAGGACGAGGAGACGGTAGTTACACCAGAGTCACCACCGGTTGGATAGCAGATTGAGGAGTTGATCCCAGGTCCGGGATTTGTAGAGGTCGACGCTGAGACAGCCGCGCTGTTGGGGTTGTCTTCACCATTTGTGCCTGACGTTTGTGTTAGGATCAGGGGACCGTTGGAGACGAGACTGTACAGAGAGGGGCCAGACCACCGAGAGATCGACGCGGAGCTCGCCGCCATGTTAGAGCTGCCTTCTCCACTTACGCCACTCGAGGAAATCTGCGCGAGGTGGGGAGTAGTCCGAGAGCAGATGGAGGCAGGACCGTCCAGGGTCCGTTCTAGGGGGGAGTTCGAGTTGGGTTCACGTTCAGTTCCCGAGCACCTTCTTCCCCTGAAGAAGCGTGCGAGAGAGGTCAGCGAGGACGACTTGGTCTCCGACTTGGAGGAGACCGTTTCTGAGGCACCCTCACCCACTCTGCTTACACTTGACGACGATTCTACTCTAAGGGTGGACGAGGCACTCGAGCTAGTTTTTGGTTCAGAGTCCGAGGAAGAGGACCCGGAGGAGGACCCGGAGGAGGATCCGGAGGAGGACCTGGAGGAGGACCCGGAAGAGGATCCGGAGGAGGATCCGGAGGAGGACCCTGAGGAGGACCCAGTGGAGGGTTGTTAGGATTTTGCAGACTTCGGGGTAGTTTTTGGACTCGACTGCAGTTTATTAGGTAGTGCTTTATAGACATGGGTAAATATCAGTAGTAGTAGTAGCTCTTTGTCCTGTCTAGAGTCGGATCAGTAACTAGTTAGTTTTCAAGTACTCTAGCGGATACAAAATTTTATGAATCGTTTCCGTTCTAGTACTCTAGTAGATACAGAGTGCAGCTTGTTAGTGCACCCGGTAAATAGTAGGCAGTCAGCCTAGTTTAGACTAATAGTAGTCTAACCCCTTTTGTATAAGTCCTCGTTGGAGGCAAAAGTAATATTCTTTTTGGATATATATATATACATGACCCGTGAAGAGGGTTTTTAATCAAGTAAAATCTCATATGAATCGAGTAATTAAAATCAGAATGTTAAATGAACTCGTGTAACGAGGAAATGAGTTTAACTCGAAAGTTAAAAGATTAATGAAATGATATCGAAGCTATGTTCGATATGTTGTTCCATGAATTTGATTAAGTTGAGAACGAGCTAGTAAGTGCTAAGTGTAATTAACAGAAGGAAACTAATGAGAATTTTCAATTTTTCTCTAGACTAAAGAAAATGCCGCCGAGAAATGTTAACAACAAGAGAGGTCGAAGACCTGGAAGGCCGAGAGGACGTGGTAGACGTCAGCCAGAAAATAACCAAGAACAGGAATATGAGCGGAATATCACTCCATCCCCATCTCCACCCCCGTCACCATCACCACCACCTCCACAACCGCCCCGTAGAGATATTGAGGATCTCTTCCTTAAAAGGAACCCTCCACTGTTTAATGGAACTGGTAGCCCTAGTGATGCTGAGCTATGGGTGAGGTCGACTGAGAAAAATTTCAAGCTCCTCAGATGCACTGATGAGGAGAGAATGCTGTGTGTCGCATTCCAACTGACGGGATCGGCAGATTACTGGTGGGAGGCAAGACAGAAGGTGATACCTGCTGAGCATCTGGCTCGTTTTTCGTGGGAAGAGTTTAAGGAGATTTTCTTTGACAAGTACGTCCCCAAGACATATAGGGCACAGAAAGAGGCCAAATTTTATAATCTGAAGCAGGGAAATTTGACTGTGACGGAATATGACGTCAAGTTCTGCGAGTTGTTGAGGTATGCGCCGACATTGGTCGACACTGAGGAGAAGCTATCAAAGAAATTTCAGGGAGGTTTACGTCATGAATTGGGAAACGCTTTGGCTAGTCATGGAGGACTAGGTTATTCAGACATACTGGGAAGAGCACTGGAAATGGAGGCCGTCGTGCCTGAAGAGAAAAAGATTGTACCAACTGCGTCAGCACCAGCGCAGAGTCAGAATCGAGGCTACTACAACAACAACAGTAGCAACTACCAGGGGAAGAGAAAATGGAACGGAGGAGGTAGCGAAGGCTACAGCCAGGGTTACAACAACCAGGGAGGACAGAAAAGGGGCTATCAGCAGCCTGCCAACAACAATGGCAAGAGGCCGTGGCAGGGAAACAACCAATCGGGGTTGTTCATTCAGGGGAACAAGCAGAACTCGCCGTGGAAGGGCAATAATCAGCTGAACCAGCTGCAGGGGCAACAAAGGAACTTTAACCAGGGAGCGAATAACCCAGGGAGGGTTACCATCCCTGTCTGCCCGAAATGCAACCGTGCCCATCTTGGAGTCTGCCAAATAGGCACCCCTAACTGTTTCAACTGTGGACAGAAGGGGCACATGAGAAAGGACTGCCCTAAACCGCTTCAAGCAGTACCCCTCCGAGCCATCCAAGTACAGCCATAGCAGCCGTCTATGAACCAGCAGCAGTTTCAGCAGCAACAGAATGCGAGGGCATGCGCTATCAAACAGGGCGGTCAGCTCAAAGGAAAAGGCAATCTAGCAGGTATGGGAAAACTCCACAACATCCCCATTAAGATATTGTTTGATACTGGCGCATCGCATTCTTTCATTGTTGGCTCGTGTGCCGATAACTTAGACATCAGACCTGTAAGAGCTGCACAATCTATGAGAGTAGCTACACCTTCAGGAGAGATCACTACTTCCACGCATGTTTGCTCTAACCTAGAACTAGAAATCGGATCTCATAAGGTCATAGCGAACAACCTAAATGTTATGATATACGTAGATATAATCCTAGGTATGGATTGGTTGTCAGAGAATTACGCCACGATTCTCTGCAATGAGAGAAAAATTTCTTTTCAGCCACCGGATAAAGAACCGACCGAATTCCACGGAATTTCAATGGGTAGAGGCGTACCAATCATATCGGCCCTTCAAGCCACGAAACTCATAAAGAAGAAAGGTACCACAGCCTATCTTGTGTACCTAGTTGGAGAACCAGGAGCCGAGAAGACCATTCAGGACGTAAAAGTCGTGAACGAATATGAAGATGTTTTTCCGAAAGTGCTACCGGGATTGCCACCAGATCGTCATGTGGACTTCACGATCGATTTAGAACCAGGAGCAGCTCCTAAGTTTAAAGCCCCTTACAGAATGGCACCGAAGGAACTGGAAGAGCTCAAAATCCAGTTACAGGAATTACTAGACCTTGGTTTTATTAGGCCAAGCGTCTCACCTTGGGGAGCACCCGTGCTATTTGTTAGGAAAAAGGACAGATCGATGAGAATGTGCATCGATTACCGAGAACTGAACAAGATCACTCTCAAGAACAAATATCCTTTGCCAAGGATCGAGGATCTGTTCGATCAGCTTAAGGGTGCAGGAGTCTTCTCCAAGATAGATTTGAGGTCAGGGTATCATCAGCTCAAGATCAAACCTGAAGATGTACCTAAGACCGCTTTTAGAACCCGATATGGCCATTACGAATTTCTAGTAATGCCATTTGGTTTAACCAACGCTCCAACCGTATTCATGGATCTTATGAACAGAGTTTTCCACCCCTACTTGGATGAATTTGTTCTAGTATTCATCGACGACATCCTCATTTACTTTAAGAATGAGATGGAGCACGAGGAGCATCTACGGATAGTGTTGGAGACACTAAAAGCTGAGAAACTCTACGCCAAATTCAGTAAATGCGAATTTTGGCTGAAGGAAGTAATGTTCCTTGGACACATAGTATCGACAGAAGGAATCAAGGTGGATCTAGCCAAAGTAGAAGCAGTGCACAACTGGAAGGCACCAACAAGTCAGAATGAGATCAGAAGTTTCTTGGGTTTAGCTGGTTATTACAGAAGGTTTATCGAGGGATTCTCTACGATCGCTCGCCCGATGACACAGCTACTCAGGAAGGATACCAAGTTTAAATGGACGGATGAGTGTGAGAAGAGTTTCCAAACTCTTAAGGAGAAGCTAACCACAGCGCCAGTACTAGCACTTCCAGACACAAACAAGGAATATGTGGTTTACACTGACGCATCGAAAAATGGATTAGGTTGTGTCTTGATGCAAGACGGACGAGTGATAGCTTATGCTTCACGACAACTTCGACCTCACGAAGTTGAGTACCCAACCCACGATTTAGAACTCGCAGCCGTAGTGCACGCATTAAAGATTTGGAGACACCATCTCTATGGTGTAAGAGTTGAGATATTCGCTGATCACAAGAGCCTGAAATACTTTTTCGAGCAAAAAGAATTGAACATGAGACAAAGACGATGGCTCGAATTAGTCAAAGATTATGACTGTGGAATTAACTACCATCCAGGAAAGGCTAATGTGGTAGCAGACGCATTGAGTCGCAAGGCTCCAACGAAGTTAGGATGCCTTTTTGTAGAAGAAGAAACCTTAGTACGAGAATTCGAGAAGATGGATATCAAAGTGCTTGACACGCCAGCTACGATAACAAGTCAAATAGCAGCATTAGAAGCTACACCAGATTTGAGAGAAAGGATCATCAGTGCTCAAAGAAAAGATGAGTCAATGGAAAAGTTACGAGTAAGGATAAGAACAGATAAGCCGGAAGGATATTCTGAAGCTCCAGACAATGCAATACTTTATAAAGGCAGGATTTGTATTCCCGACAACGACAGCGAATTGAAGAACGAAATCTTGAGTGAGGCTCACGATACGCCTTACACAGCACATCCAGGAAGTACGGAAATGTACCAGGATTTGAGAAGAAACTTTTGGTGGAATGGAATGAAACGAGACGTTGCCTTGTTTGTAGAAAGATGCCTAGCATGTCAGCAAGTTAAGGCTTTACACCGACGACCGTATGGATTGCTACAACCGTTGGATGTCCCAGATTGGAAATGGGAGGGCATAGCTATGGACTTTGTCACAGGCTTGCCTAAGTCGAGAAGAGGAAACACAGCGATTTGGGTGATAATAGATAGACTTACGAAGTCAGCTCACTTCTTACCGATTAAGATTACATATGGATCAGAGAGACTAGCTCAGTTGTATGTCAGAGAGATTGTACGTCTGCATGGAATACCGAAGGTCATAATATCAGACAGAGATGCTAAGTTTACCTCGAGATTTTGGATGACAATGCAGAAGGAGTTGGGAACAGAGCTTAACTTCAGTACAGCTTTTCACCCACTGACAGATGGGCAGTCAGAGAGAACGATTCAGATTTTGGTCGATATGTTGACGACAGTAGTTTTGGACCGAGGCGCGAATTGGGAAGAAATTCTACACTTAGTCGAATTCGCCTACAACAACAGCTATCAGGCCACGATAGGAATGGCGCCGTTTGAGGCTTTTTATGGGAAGAAATGTAGATCGCCACTTTATTAGGATGAAGTGGGCGAGAGAAAGAACCTAGGCCCAGATGCGATCAATGAGATGATTGAGATAGTTCGACAGATTCAAGATAGAATGAAAGAGGCCCGGAGGCGACAGAAGTCTTATGCCGACGATCGTCGAACCAATCTTGAGTTTGAAATAGGAGATAAAGTCTTTCTTAAGATATCCCCGACCAAAGGAATCCTTAGGTTCGGAGTAAAGGGTAAGCTAAGACCTAGGTTTATAGGACCTTATGAAATCCTCGAGAGAATAGGATCAGTCGCGTATAGATTGGCCTTACCGCCAAGCCTAGGAAGCGTTCATAACGTTTTTCACATTTCTCAGTTGAGAAAATATGTTTATGATCCTAAGCACGTTATTAGTCAGCAAGACGTAGTTCTTGAATCTGACCTAAGCTATGAAGAAAAGCCGATATCGATTTTGGATAGAAAAGTTCAAGAATTAAGAACCAAATCGATACCAATAGTTAAAGTGCTATGGAACCACCACGGGCAAGAAGAAGCCACGTGGGAACTCGAGGAGAAGATGAAGGAGCGATATCCTCATCTTTTTGCAGAAGGTATGCAAATTTCGGGACGAAATTTTTCGTAAGGGGGGTAAGATGTAATGCTCCGTAAATTCCTTACGTTCTAAAAATTTTTAAAGTTAATTAAATAAATGGCTTTGCACGCCTAAGTTTACAATTTTTAATTCTAAGACTAACGGTCGAATCCGTTTCTGAAAATAAATTACAGAAGTCAGCTAGCTGACAACTATATTTAGGATTAGCGCGTACAAAAAGTTTTTAGTTCGTAAACTCAGAACGGAAAACCGTCTGATTTTTACATTCACGAAATCGCGATACGAACACGCCCAAGAAAGTTCGTTTTTACAATTTTCTGGAAGAAACTCGGACTGTGTCGTCCCGAGTTTTTGTCAAAATAAATTTTGTAAATTTATTTTCCAATTAAGTTTCGTACGTTAGAATTTTAGGTCAAATCGGATCGGGACGATTTTGTGCCGAGCGACATTTTTCGTCGTTCGATTTCCGTAACGTCAGATCGCGCCGAAAAAACACGTATCCCTCCTAAATCTATATGGCAGCCGACTTTTTTTTTTAATTAATTAGAAAACATGCATGTTTGATAATGCCTAATTAAGTGACACCTATTGCTTCCACTATTGAAACTTTACACCTATTAGTTTACAACATATAGATAATTAAAAATTAAAATCAATTCTTCCTCCCAAATACACACACACGGCAGCACCTCATCCATTCCATCATCTTCTTCACTTCATCATCCAACATTGAAGACAAGCTCCAAGAACAAGAAGAAAACTCACAAGTCTCAATCCCTCCATTCAAACCTCTTAAGTTCTTCATTAATTCTTAAGGTAATTCCCTTCTCTATAACTCTGTCCAATTGGATTTCTTCTCTTTTCTTTTTTTCATTCTTGATCAAAAAATTTGAGTATTGGAATGGATGATTTGATCTTGGAATAATGAAATTAGGTGTATTAGATAGGATAATTAGGGATTAAAATTGAACAAAAATAAGAACTCTAATTCTATCCTTAATACCGAAAATTAGGCTTCATAATAGGATTTTTTAGTTTTCTTCAATTAATGATGAAATCATGCTTAAGAGATGTTTAATTAGTGATTAGAATGAAAAGGAATCAAAAGCCCTATGTGTTTGTGAAATTTCATTTAGGGTTTGAGTTAAATTTAGGGGTTTGATGCATGTTAGTTGGAAATTGATTTGCAATTGATTAATAGTTGTTATAAGAGGTTGGTTAATGAATAAATGTAGTTAATTGGAGAAGAAAATCACCCCCTTAACATCTTTATGAAAACCGAAATTTATAGAGTAATTAGGGGTTTCCACATGTTTGATTTAATTGATGAATTGTTGGTTGAATTTTGTTGCAAATAATGTTAGTTGATTATAGAATTTAATTGAGAATTTTCTAAAAATGTTTAACGAAACGTAAGAGACAAAGACCACCTTATAAGTTGAGTTATAATGATGTTATGATATGTTTGCATGCATGAAAGTGATTCACGTTAGACGTAGTTTAACGTCGTAAAATTTGAACGGAATCCGACAACTTTGAAAATCGCGTAACAGACGAACATTTAGTCGTAACTAATAATCGAGAAGTCGGATGAGAATTCTAATTTGATATTATTGTTTATGATGGAATTTAGAAAAACTTTCTAGTTGACGTCATAAGCTTTCGACTTGATATAATATGGGCTATAGTTATAGTCGAGAACTAGAACGCGTTTTGAATTTTTGTTGGTTTAGTAATTATTAGTTGAAATCCGACGTTTAGAACGTCGTGCTTTTGAGCAAGTTTTGAGAAGGAGTTCGTCATGTACGGAAGTACGTGATGACTGTCTTGAGGGTCTAGTTTCTAAAGAAATTGAATACGAGAGCTTAGAACAAACCTAAGACGTTATACGTCGAACCTATCGAGCAATTAGGGTTTTCGCTGCAGTTTCGCGACCCTCGCCGGAAACTGTAATAACTTCCAGCTCGTTTATCGGATTTGTGATCCGTAAATTGGAGCACGAACTAGACATCCCAATCCTTCCAGTGGTACAGGGCTCATCTCCTGTTTCCAAATCCTCTGTTCTGGACAGCCTCCAGAGTTACTGGATTGCGCAGTGAAATTTCAGTTTCTTGTCTTCTAAGTTGTTTAGTTCACAACTTAGTTTCTTTCAATCGTTTAAGCCGTTTTATCTAACGAATATCTCCCTACTGACCCTAGAGTCAAGTACAGGACCTTGAGTGATGAAAACCAGTCGAGATCTTATCTCTTATCCTTTCATTAAAGAAGTAATAAACGAGAAATTTCATAAATCGTTCAATGAACTAAAACGTAAATCGCCTAAGTTGATTCTTTCCAACTTAGTTTCTTATAATCTTTAAAGTGGTATTAAGATATCGACTACCTTCTCTACTGACCCGAGAGTCGAGTATGAGATCTTCCGAGTTCTAAACGAGATTGGTACGAATCTCGTTTCCCGTTTAAGTAAAACGAATCTAGTAAGCGTGCAAATGCCTAAAGAACGAAACAACTAAAACTTATTTCGATTCTCTTTGATCGATTATCTTTTACGACCCGTTTTTAAGTATGTTTATTTTACGATGAAGGAGGAAGCCAACTGTAGAGAAAGGACGAAAGATCCGAAGTTGGAAGCTTTTGCTTTAAGTTCTGTAAATCAAGGTGGACTTTTATATACAAATAAAACGAGCAATGCTCGGAAAATCTTTCTTTATCGCTTTGATATATGTGTTTTCAAAGTGATATTATGGCATGAACTTTTTTATGTTTTATGTGAGTTCTCTTGTACCTATCTGAGTCAACATTCGTATTTTCCATATTTAGAGTTAATCTAATTAGATTAACTAACGATCGGCTCTGAGTTAGCTGCTAAGTGCTTTCCAGAGTTAGTGCACTTTGTAACCTGTGGTGTATGTGATATCCTGTTGAGAGGTACCAGCCACGGTGAATTAGAAATGGTCAAGATTGAACGTAACATTAGTCAGAAAATGCTCGCGCGAGTGATTTATGAGAAAAGAGTCAGAAAATGTTTAGTAGACACAGATTCTTTCAATAAAACTCCGATGTGCTACGCTTATAAAATGCCATTTTTATCTATATTTATGATTATGATTTCGGCATCGTGCCCACTAAGTACGTTTGTACTTAGCCCTGCATTGTTTTCTAAATGTGCAGGTTGAAGCGACGGTGAGCGGCGACGGTTGGTGTTGAGTTAAAGGATAGGATGCTTAGTTAGAACCCTTCCGCTGCAAAACTCTGAATATGTTTTGAGATGTATTTTTGAACAACTCTGTAATTAAGTCTGTAATTATGAACTTAGTTTATTCTATATATTTTTGTCGAGTAATCCTTAGCGATTAACTCTTCCTTATCTATATTCAAGTCTTGTTTATGTTTTAACGATGCCTTTTTCATGTATGTTTAGTCAGTTAGCCCCCTTCTTCCCAGCTTCTTTAATCCAACCCCAGTCGCACCCCGGCTTCTGCCGTCCCTCGGGATTTGGGGCTGTGACATTTCGTTAAACGAGCTAAGAGTTATGATTGTTTCCGTGAAGGGTCGCAAAACTGTCCGCGAAACCCTAATCGTTTTAAAACTCGACGCACGATTCCCTAGGTTCGATTGATGCTATACAACCTTTATGGCACGAGATTTCTATCAACTTAACAGTTGAACACACAATCATTTAACGTGATCACTTTCACGTTCCTCGATTAAAAATACGACGAGCACTTCTCGTCTTTTCAACTAATTAATTTCACTTTAGCAATTTCATTTCAAATTCAATTCAATTCAATTTTAATTCTCGACTTCTATTTCATAACTTATATAAAATTATCATCAACTACACTCATGCTTATTAATCATCAATGAACTCAAATTAATCAACACATACTCATACTTATCAAACACGTCGTTTCTATCGAGCAACGAACATCCTTGTCGATTTTCTTATACATTTTTATAAAATCTAAGAAATTCAAACTAAGTACATGTAATCATGCATATCATCAATACATCAACCATATCATCAATCGGAAACATACAAACCCTCGTTTTCTCGTTTCTTTGTTTCTATACTTACTTACTTTCTTCGATTCTTGAAGTTCTACTAATCCGATTCAAACCAAATTAGTTTCTATTATCTTTTTACTCAATAATGATCATCTTAACACATTAACATCATTGAAACTAGTACTTAACCAATTTACATCATTTTTATCGGTTTATGAACTCGATTATTCATAGTTTGTTAATTAATTCTCAATTAATTCTACAACCAACCTAGCATACCATCAATCACTAATATTCGATTAGTTTTCTCGTTCGATTTTCCTATCAACGATTATGCTCGACTCTTCGTCTCTTACGAAAAGTTTGAGCGTTCAAACTTTTCCAATTACCATCATTAACCACATAGATTAACTAATATGCAAACCATAAATCCATATCAACATCAAAACTAATTCTATCGACGATTTTTCGTCTCCAACGATTTCATTTTTATTTTTAGAAAAGTCTAAATTAAATATATGTTGAACTACATGCTTCCTACATCATATATATCAAATCATATCATCAAAAATATAACAATTACTCAATCAAAATCATGCTTCTTCATCTCTTACATTTTCATTTTTATTTTTAGAAAAAAATTCCAAAACAATTCCTACACCAACATACTAATACATAGAAACATATTCCACAAATCAATCATCCAAATTCAAGTTAAACCTTCACCAACTAGTTCATGCACTTTTTTTCGAAAATTACCCTATTTCTTCCGACATGATTTATTCTTGATTTCAACCATAGAAACTCAATCCTATACATTAATAATCATGTAATGATCTTAGAACATCAATCCTACTTCTCTTATATTTTTCGAAAATTTCAAGAATTATATAATAGGATTTTTGTTCGGATAGAAGTGAAGAGGAAGCTCTCACCTTTCCAAATATGTAATCGGAATTGAAATCGATCGGTAGATGAATAAGTTATGGAACTTTGAATGCTTGAAGAACTTGATGAACACACTAGAAGATGAAGAACAAGAGAGAGAAGAGAGAAAGAGAGAGAGTGGCGGTTTGGGAGAGGAAGAAATGAGAGAAAAAGATGACCAAGGGTGCTATTTATAGTAAAGTAAGGAGGTTTAACTATTTAAGTAAATATCTAGATATTAACTTTAAATCTAATTTTTCCGGATCTAAAACTGCAACCTAAAAACGAATAATTACTTTATTAGATGGACACATTATTGATAAAAATGGATACGACCAAGTTCCGGAATATTTCACTTAGTCGGAAAGGACGATTTAAATTCTGAAATCCATCGAAAAGTCGGGACGTCACAGTCCAAAATTCGCCCGGAAAAATAAATAAAACTGACTTTTACCAGTAGACTCGTATCGCAAAATAAGTGAATGTAAAGTCAGACGGTTTTTCGATCTGAGTTCTTGAACGAAAATTCTATCGGACGCGAATACCCTAATATAGTAGTCGGTTGAACGACTTCTGGAATTTATTTTCAGAAACGGATTTCACTGTTAGTCTTAAAACTAAAATTCCTTAACTTAGGCATGCAAAGCCTTAATTAAAACGAAAATGTTTATTTCTCGACGGAAAAGAAAAGCCGGGTATTACACATTCGACATTCCTAGTTTTTAAAGAAATTATTCCACTTAAATTGAATATTCTAATTATTATTATTATTCCTCTAAAATTTCTTTTGATCGATTTCTCAATCAAAATATATAAACGAACTCAACTACATGAAATTCATCTCTTAGCTCACATACTCGGTTTCTAGAACATTTCTTCATAGAAAACTCAATTTTCTTTATTTTCTTTTATTCTTCAAACATTAATATTAATATTAATATTCCATTTTCCTTATCTCATAAAATACTCAAACATCATACTTATGCATTTTGCTTCTCTTATGCATCAAAATCTTCTTATCCTTAACAAAGAAATATCTTTCCTTGTTTTATTTAATCTAATAACTCTAAAAATTATTATTTCTTCTTTCTTTATTTTCTTTCTTTTTAAGTATATATATATATATATATATCAAATTTTCTGTTTAAAATTCATAAAGTTTTATTCTTTTCTCATTTGACTCTTAACATGCTCAATATCTCATTTAATCCATATTTCATCATCATAACAATGAAATCCATTAATTTAATAAATATATATTTTTCAATTTCTTTATTAAAAATATTAATTATTAATAATTTATTTTATTCCATCTTCAAATCTTCATAATTTCATCAAGAACACTATAAACACATCTTCATATCTTCATATTTTATTCAAGAACATCAAGAACACAAATTTATATACTTATACTTCATATTCATCGATTTATTCATAAAAATTCCTAAAAATTCATATCTCTTAATTTCTTTAATTCTCATGCTTCTTCAATCACTTAAAGATTCATCAAGAACATCATAACATCATCAACATCATCAATATCATCATACTTCATTTGAAATCATCTAGGTCATCATAAACTCATTATTTTTACATATATATATGTATCGAATTTTTCTTAAAAATTCATAAAATTCATATAATGACTTGAACTCTTAACTTAATCATATTTTCATGCTTTAATATACTAATATCCATAAAAAACATCATCAAAACCTCAAATAAGAATTTTAAAATATATTCTTCATTTTTCTTGACAAATATCGGCATAAACATATATAAATCCATAAAAATTCTCAACTTCATGCTTATGCATATAAATCACTCAAATCATCATAACATATATCATCAAACATATCGTCAAAGAAATCATCAAATAATCCTCAAGAAAATCATCACAAATTCTTCTCTTTCTCTCTCACTTTGCTTCGATTTTTCTTGTAGAAAAATTAGGGAAAATTACTTCTCTATCACTTCTCATGTCACAGCCTCAAATCCCGAGGGACGGCAAAGCCGGGGTGCGACTAGGGGTTGGACTAAAGAGGCGGGGAAGAAAGGGGAATGAATAAGAATAAACGAATAAACAGACATTAATAACAGAATAACTTCTATGAACAAGACTTCATTTAAAAGAAAGAGTTGTTCTCGAAGGATCACTCGACAAGATGTTCAAACAGGAACTGAGATCATTGTACGGGCTTAGACCCAACAGATAGATATATTAACTTCAAAAAAAAGATTGGCAGCGGAAAGCGTAAAGCTGGATACAAGTTCTTTATTCTAAATATGACTTCTTAACTCAACATCAACCACCGCCGCTCCCGTCACTCAACCTGCACATTTAAAAAACAAACATGCAAGGCTAAGTACATAAAGCACTTAGTGGGCACATTGCCGAAAACATATCATACTTAGTATAGATTAATCATGCATCTTTTCATAAACACTCGTAAGACTTATACTGCTGTACACTTAATTCTGGATAACACACTGAAGGTTAACTCAGAATCCGATCGTCTGGATAGCACTCTATGGGCTAACTCAGAATCTGCCCCTCTGGATAGCACTCTGTGGGCTATCTCAGAATCTGATCATTTAGTTGGAATCTCTGGATAGCACTCTGTGGGCTAACTCAGAATCCAAAACTCTGGATAGCACTCTGTGGGCTAACTTAGAGAGGCACAAGAGAATTCACATATAACAATTCATCATGCACTGATAGTTACTTTAATACATACTTATTAAAGCAATAAGTAAACACTTTCGAGCAACACTCATTTTATTTTGATAGAAACGCCCACCTCAATCGTTTACAGAACAAACTTTAACCTTCTGTCTTCCGTCCTGTCTTCTAATCTCGATGTCCTCCTTCTTTGAACGCAAATAATCACACTTTTAGTATTTGATCGAGACGTTAAAAAGAAAACAGAAATTCGGAATCGGTTAAGTCTTTTAGGCCTTTAGGCTTTTGCACTTTACTACTTTCTTTTGATTAACTAATAAACGATACTCGAGCAATTCTCATTTATAAACTGACTTGGCTCATTACTCGACACTTAGGTTAGTAGATAAAAGCAAGTCGATAACTCATAACGACTTAGAAGTTCACAAGGAACGAAGTTAAAAAGGATTTAACTTAAGAAATCAAGTTTTGGAAATTTCTGCACAGGTCAGTAAGTTCATACAGAACAGGGTACTTCGAAACATGGGATGTTCCCTGCACCAAAAGAAAGCCACGGATGTCTAGTTTACTCTCCAATTTACGGTTCTCGATTTCGTTAAGCGAGCTAAAAGTTATAACAGTTTCCGTAACGCATCGCAAAACAGTCCGTGAAGAAACCCTAGTGCTCGTTAACTCGACGCACGACTTTCTAGGTTCGGTTAATGTTAACCCACTTATATACTCACGAAATTTCTGTTTCTAGGCAGTAGATACGAATAATCATTCATCATGAACTCCTTCACATTTCTCGATTACAAACACGACGTATAATTACTCGTCTTTTCAACTACCAATTACTAAACCAATTTCCAATTCAAAACAATTTCTATTTCATTTTCGTTTATCAACTTCTCATTTATTAAATATAACTCATAACATCTCGTATCTCGGATGGAAATATTGTCAAATAAAATATCGTTCATCAAACGACAACAATCATTATTATCAAATTGGTTTTCCTTATTCGACTTTTCTATCGACGTTAAATCTCGTTTCTTCGTCTCTTATTAAAAATCCAAACTTCTTAGAATTCGTTCAAATTTTACGGTTACGATCATTAACTATCAAGATTAACATAGGTTCAAATTACAAACCTAAATCATTATCTAATCTCGACTTATCGACGATTCTTCGTCTCTTAGCGAAAATCCGACGTTCTCCGATTTCGCTCAAATTTTATAATAACGATCATTATCTATCAAGCATCACTAATATGTAAACCATATTCTAAAAACATTATCGAGCTTCAACTTATCGACAAGTTTCCGTCTCTTACGTTTTTCGTTTTATTTTTAGAAAAATTCCAAATAATTATATCATCATCCTCAAACATCCTACATACCATTTCTATTATCCATTCATGCATATCATATCATCTTCAACATCAAATCCTCACTTGTTCTTCTCTTATATTTCTATTTTTATTTTTAGAAAATTCTAAATTAATTCATGCATCCATCTATCATTATATAGAACACAATTCCACTAATCAATCCTCAAGAAAATCGAACTACATCAAACCCCCGATTTCTAGAAAAAAATCGGTATTATCAAAATTTAAGGGGGGATGATTTTCATAAAATTTCAACCATAGAAATCTAATTCTAAGCATACTATAACATGCTTTAACCATAGAACATCATGCTTCTTCATCTCCAATATTTCGAAAAAAATAAAGTTTGAGGAAAAAGATTTTTGTTCGGTTCAATCTCGAGAGGAAGTTCTTACCTTGATGAATATGGAATCGGAACTAAGATTGATCGGAAGATGAACTAGTTGTGGAGCTTGAAAGCTTGAAGAAAATGAAGAACATATCAATGGTGTGAGAGGGGGGAGGGGTACTTAGAGGAGAAAAAGAAAGGAAGGTGTTATGTTTAGATAATATCTCTTTAAAGTAGGATGACTCACAAGGTGTGAGTCATGGGGGGGGGGGGGGGGGGGGTAAGGTGGCAGTTTAGGATAGGATTTTAGTGGAAAATATCTCGTTTTCGGGTCTAGAACGACGTATTAAAAATCGAGAAATAATTTCTTAGTTGGTTACATTTCCGACGAAATCTAATTTGTCCGTTAGATTAGAAATAAATTACATACTCGGAAAGCATATTTCGTTTTTCAAAATCGGATAAAAAGTCGGGACATCACAGTCCAAATTTTGTCCGGAAAAATAATAAAAACGGATTTTTACTAACTTACTCGTCTCGCAAAATGAGTGAATGTAAAATCAGACGGTTTCTCGATTTGAGTTTTCGGACGAAATATTTATCGGACGCGAAAACCCTAATACAGTAGTCGTTCAACCGACTTCTGGAATTTATTTTCAATAACGGATTTCACCGTTAGTCTTAGAATTGAAAATCCTTAATTTAGGCGTGCAAAGCCTTAAATAATTAGAAAATTTTTATTTTTCGTCGGAAGAAAACGCTGGGTATTACATCTCATCTTTTAACTCCTAGGTTAATTTTTAAAACTCATCTTGATCATCATATCATCATCATCGATCATCATCTCCATCACAACCCTAAGGTTTGCCTAAGCATAAAGTAAACATGCATAGTTTCCTTTATTTTTCTCACATACATATACATATATACAAGAATTAAAGAAATATCATACTTAAAATAAAATCAAACTCCTCCTTGGCTTGATGAAGAAAATCGGCAGCTTGAGGGTGGAGAGAGTTGGATTTTTCTACTTCTTCCCTTGCATGAAAAATAATACAAGGTATCAAGGATCAAAGCTAAGATGATAAGGATCAAATCCCTTGCATGAAAGATCATGAAAATCGATGGATATAGGAGAAAAATAAGAGATTTTCTTAGCTCGATTCAAGCATGAATGGAAGAAATAGATATAGACTTACTTCTTGATGATCTTAGAGGATAGAGGTGAAGAACTACGTCATAGCTTCAAGCTTTTGATCACTAAAATCTTAGCAATATATACCGCAACTAAACGGTGCAATTGTAGACAGTTAGTAAATCGAGTATCGTATCCACAGGGACTATAATTCGAAAACACAGAGGGAAATAAAATTCAGAAACTTCATTATTATTCAAGCTCTTAGATTTAAAGGTTTGATTTGTTGCTCACTAATTTAAAGACTTTTCAAACAAACGACTGCAATGCAAATAACAAAGAGACAAACTTGTAAATTAATCAAAGAAAAAGACTGATCCCAAGGAAAGTATTGACTCGACTTTGCCAACGAAAATTAATCTATTATTCTACCAACCATTTTAATCCAATTCTCACGAAGAAATCACAAAGTATTTACACCCTATCTCTCGATACGTCGTGCAAAAGTTGATTAATAAACCACCTATCTCCGCTAGGTCTCAAGATGATAATAATAACTCCAAAAAGCTCCACATATTTATATTTCTCCTATAAACCAACCTATCTTCGCTAGGTCTCAAAGTTTGTTTATATTGAATTCCTCGTTTTCAATGCACATACAAACCTATTAAGAATTTATATGAACACTGAACATGCATAAAAAGTAGCCAACAATTCATACATGAAATTAACACTCAAGAAATCAAACAAGAATTAGAGGGCAAATAAATTCAATAGATTAAAATCGAAGTCTAGATCGAATCTTACAAACCCTAGGATCAATTGAGAATTTAGCTACTCGTAATTGAAATAATGACAATCAAATAATAAGAAGAACTCAATTAAAAATACTAATTATAAAACCGTAGAGTTGACTTCTCAATCTCGTCTTGAAAGCTTCAATCCTCGATCTCAAATCTTCTCCAAAAGCTAAAAGAAACTCAAGAAAATAATAGGGTAGTAAAAGTTGGCTCCCAAAACACATCTAAACTCTATGTATACATTAGGGAAGAAATCTATCCTCAAAAGGTAAGGAAAAAGTCAAAAATAATAAGTCTCGGACCGTTCGGCAACCCAATCGGCCCTCCATACCGGGTTGCCAATTTTTCTTCACAAAACGGGACACTCGGCACTCCAAACGGCACTCCAAAATCGTGGAGTGCCGATCACTTTTAGCCTCAATTTTGTCCAGTAACTTCGGTACTCCATACGGCGCTCGCCGTTTGGGTTGCCGAATGATGTGCTGATTTCGGCTGCATCGGCAATCCAACCCTTGTGGGTTGCCGATTGACCATTCTTCATCCAAACTCTTTTTTTTGCCATCTTTTACTCGATTCTTAGGCTTAGACTTCACCATTTATCATCATGAACTTCTCCACGAGCT
The DNA here is from genome assembly GCA_029490685.1 of Schizonepeta tenuifolia. Classification (NCBI taxonomy): domain Eukaryota; kingdom Viridiplantae; phylum Streptophyta; class Magnoliopsida; order Lamiales; family Lamiaceae; genus Schizonepeta; species Schizonepeta tenuifolia. The sequence continues at coordinate 118,485,859 of CM055955.1, read as the reverse complement.
TGAGCAAACTCCAAGACACTCAAATCCTGCACAAATCACGTAGAACTACACACAAACGTGATACCATTCCAAATCAACAAAATCCAACTATAATACATCATAAGTGTGCATAATCTATAGAAAACGTGCATGAAAGAACACTTAAAATCATGCAAAATGAGTGTTAATCAACTCCCCCAAACTTAGCCATTGTTCATCCTCGAATAATGAGTAGAACAAATAATAATAAACACGAAGGGAGCATGCCTAAGATCATCAATGCCTCAAACTACAAAAACAAATTTAATTCAAAAACTAAGCATAACTTTCATCAATTCCACACAAACCAATAGCAAAAATTAACCTCGACATTTCAAACAATTGCATCTCACAAGATAGTGTTTCACTCAACGCTCAAGTGTTTGGCTAATATCGCTCATAAAATCAATACAAAACAAATCTCTTACCATATGCTTGCATATCGTCTAATTTCTCCATCGCTTAAGCATGTGCAAGAACAAAGGACCAAATAGGACTTTTTATAGGGTAATAATGTAGGGACATTGGATAAGGTAGGAAAATTTGGCTAAGTGACTTATTCAAGTACCAACCTTATTTCTACTTCAAAATGAGTATGGAATAAATCCATCTTCCTTCTCAACCATTCACCACTCATCAAAGGTCACACATGCACAAAAAAAATAATGATAATGTGCATCTATTTATTCTCTTATGCTCACTTTTTATTTTTTAAAGCAAATAATTGACTAAGCAAACAATCTCAATTGCTTATAATTTTTCAACTCTTCACTTTTTTTTTTCTTTCTCTAATGAGCTTATGAGAATTTATAATCTTCAACAACGGACCCTTTAATATTATCACCATCCCCTTACATTCGTCAATCATCAACTAAGCACAACACTTGGGGTATCCATATACTCCATCAACCCCCTTTTATCCGGCTAAGAAATAAGCGCATAAAAAGCTCAAAGTGGGTACAAAGGATAAATGTAAGAACAAAGTAGTATTTGGGATAAATACATGGCTAACAAATAATGGCCTAAAATCATATCCAAGTCCTTTGCACATTATTGCAATCTCGAAATAGAAACTAAAGCAAGTTCTAGAAGAAAATTCGCAAGTGTGATCAAACTCTCATGAATGAAACAATAAATAAAAGGCTCAAATCCTCACGGGTTTCATTCAAAGTTTGTAAGTCGAGATCAATAATCACCATCAATTCATGCAAATCGAATCAAGGAACACTCAATTTTGAACTTTAGCAAAAATATAAAATTATCATCATAGGCATTTCACTTAGTACACAAAAATGGGCTCATGCAAATGACACAAACAAAAGACACAAAATAAATAAAAGACATTTTTGGTTTGTTAATTTTTTTTTAAAAGCAAATAAAAGTGAGACACATATCTTATCTTATCCCCCATCCCCCAAACTTATTCAAGAGCGTAAAGCTCGAAAATAAGTTTGGAGGGAAATAAAAATAAGCTATGTGGAACACGACACACAAACAAAATGCAAAAAGAAAAGGAAAATAAAAGCAAAATTAAAAACATTGGGTTGCCTCCCAACTAGCGCTTAATTTAACGTCTAGAGCTCGACGATACCTCATGTCTTCAAGGAGGTTGATGCTCTAGCGGCTTCTTTTTCATAGAGTCATGAATGGAGATGGTCATCTTTTCATCATTCACCCTAAGAATGATATCTCCCTTTTGCACATCAACCAATGCACGTGCGGTGGCTAAAAATGGTCGACCAAGAATCAACGGAATGTTCTTATCCTCCGGCATGTCAAGGACCACAAAATCTGCAGGGAAGATAAACTTGCCAACTTTGACAAGAACGTCCTCTACCATTCCTTGAGGATACTTCATGGACAGATCCGCCAATCGTAGAGAGATAGAGGTTGGCTTCATAGTCCCTATTCTCAAACGGTTGAAAATAGAGAGGGGCATCAAATTCACGCCGGTCCCCAAATCACATAACGCTTTATCGAAGGCTTTTCCTCCAATCTCACATGCAATTGTGATGCTTCCTGGATCTTTCAACTTCAAAGGGAGCTTCTTTAGCAATTCAGCAATACACTCCTCAGACAACTTAATTGTCTCATGCTTCTCAAACCTCCTCTTGCGTGAGATGACATCCATCAAGAACTTAGCATAATCCGGCATATCTCGCAACGCATCAAGTAAGGGACTATTGATGTTTACCTTTTGAAACATCTTCATGAACTTGGCCAACTTCTCATCCATCTCCATTTTAGTCGACTTTTGGGAAGAGTGAGCAGGAACATCAGGTATCACCTTTGGGGGAGAGTACGACTTCTTGGTCAGCACCTTGGAAACATCCATCTCAACGAAATTTTCAGATTCACAATTTGCACACACCACATGAACTGCATGACATTGATTCTTCGGATTGATTTCCATGTTTCTTGGAAATTGTTCGGGCTTGTGCTGACCTGCTGCTTGATTCGCCATTTGGCTCACTTGCATCTCAATCATTTTGACTTGCTTAAAGAGGGCAGTCACCGTTGTCTCCATGGCTGACATTTTCTGGCCTGTTTGACCTATGAAGTTATTCTGTGATATTATCATCTACTTCATCATCTCTTCTAATGTCTGTTTCTTAGGATCATTGATGACTCCATTGGTGACGGAAAAACCTGGGGGTGGTTGCAGAGCATAATTGGGGTTGGCGTAAGAAAAATTAGGATGATTCATATTATTCGGATTGTACGCCGGATTTCCTCCTTGATAACTCTGATGAGTGTTATGAAAATTCCGCTGATTGACATAATTCAAATCTGCAATGTACCGCGGCTCGATACTTCCTTGGGGCTTCAACACTTTAAGCTCGTTCACTTTCCTTTCATTGGCATAGTCCTGTTTGAATCGAGCCACTTCAGCTACAAGACTTTCATACTTTTAATCGGAGACACTAGCAATTCTTCTTGTAGGACTTCTCTCCATTGGCCACTGATAATTGTTAGAGGCCATCTCTTCTATGATTCTGAATGCTTCATCCACATCCCGATTAGTTAAACTTCCACATGCTGTAGCATCCACTATGCCCTTGGTGTGAGGAGTGAGACCATTATAGAATGTAATGATTTGCTCCTCTCTGCTTAATCCATGTTGTGGACATCTACGTAGCATCTCTTTGATTCGTTCCCAAGCTTCATAAAGAGACTCGTCTCCCAATTGAGCAAAATGGGAAATTTCCTGAATAAGTTTCTGAGCCTTTGACGGAGGAAAATATTTTGCTAAGAACAACTGACACATTTGCTCCCAAGTGTTAATATTGGAACGATCTAAGGCCTTATGCCATGCTTTAGCTTTATACCTATTCCACATACCCATGGATCAGCCAAGTTAGCCGAGATCTACATCAAGGAAATTGTGAAGTTGCACGGAGTGCCGAAGACGATTACCTCTGATAGAGATTCGAAGTTCACAGCCCGTTTTTGGGAGAGTTTCCACAAAGAGTTGGGAACTCAACTGCAATACAGCACTGCTTACCATCCCCAAACCGATGGTCAGTCCGAGCGAACGATTCAAATTCTCGAAGATATGTTGAGAGTCGTCTTGTTAGATAAAGGAGTTGAATGGGAAAAAGTTTTACCTCTTGTCGAATTCGCGTACAATAACAACTATCAGAACACGATAGGAATGGCCCCTTATGAAGCTCTTTATGGAAAGAAGTGTAGATCACCGTTGTATTGGAATGAAGTAGGTGAAAGGAAAGTGTTAGGGCCAGAAGCGATTGAGGAAATGATAGAATCTGTGCGTCAAATCCGTGAGAAAATTAAAGAAGCTCAGAGTCGACAGAAGTCGTATGCTGATAATGGAAGATCCAAATTAGAGTTTAAGGAAGGAGATAAAGTATTTTTGAAAGTATCCCCCTCGAGAGGAGTATATCGTTTTGGAGTTAAGGGAAAGCTTAAGCCTCGTTTTATAGGACTGTACGAGATCCTTGAGAGGATTGGATCCGTATCGTATCGTTTAGCGTTACCGCCTAGTTTTGGAAGTTCGCATAACGTTTTTCACGTGTCGCAATTGAGAAAATACGTCTTCGACCCAAAGCATGTAATACGCCAAGAAGATGTTGAGATGAAACCCGATCTAAGCTACGAGGAGAAGCCCGAGGAGATTTTAGATCATAAGGTTCAGCGGCTCAGAACGAAATCGATTCCCTTAGTGAAGGTCAAATGGTGTCATCATGATCTCGAAGAAGCCACTTGGGAACTCGAAGAAAAGATGAAAGCAAAGTATCCCGAGTTATTTTCTTAAGGTTAGTAAATTTCGGGACGAAATTTTTTTTAAGAGGGTGAGGATGTGATACCCCGAGCCTTTATATCTTTAGAGAGCGTAATAACTAACCGAGTAAGTTAAAAGATGAGAATTTAGGAATAAAAATTTTCTTTTCTAAACGAAGAGAAATGAGTAAAACGTTTAGAATGCTTTGTGAGTTTTGTGTGAATTTATCTGTTCTATTTATCTGAGATGATGATGATGTGATATACTTGTTGAGTTGTTTATATGAAAATGAGTATGAGATTAATTTCCAGAAAAATCCCGAGGAGTTTGTTTAATTGAGATAGAATATTGTTGATCGCCGAGAAATTTAGTTACACGATGAACTTAAAATAGAGTTGAATTAGAATCTTTGAACCTAGAATTGCTTCTAAGGTCACTGAGATAGGGTAAGAGCTTATCCAAGAATTGAGAAGAGCAATGAGGATTTAATCTTTAAAGGATTAATAAACGGATTAATAAGCCGACTAAATTCCTTTGAGATTTAAAAGACTAAATGATCGAATTCGTTAATCTTTTAACTGAGACGTGAAAAAGAATTGAGATGTTTAGTGTCGGAAATGAGACGAGGAAAGATTAGACCGTTTATAGCATAAAAAGGAATTAATACGAATCGTTTTATTCCAAAAACCTTTACGACCGGGTAATTAATACCCGTAACGACACGACGAGGACAAGTGTCATCACACCTCTCTCCCTCTCACCGCCACCTCTCTCCCTAGTCTCTCTCCACACCTATCTACAAGGCTATACTTAGATGTTATCATGATTATTCTCTAGAAATGAGCAAAAATACTTAGTAAATTGTGTAATCAAAGTTTGCATGCAATCAACATCACATCAAACTATCCATCCATGTCTTAATGCAAGTTCCAACACCAAAACATCATCATTCTTATTCCTTATGTTGGAATTCAAAATGCATGCAACCTTATACAAAGAGAGAAGAACTTATTCATCACTACTACAAATATTCACATACATGACACCATTTTTATGACGGTTTATATGGTAAACCGTGATGTATGTGCGTCTTTTAACATTTCATGACGGTTGTAAAGTATTACGTCATGTATGTTGTACTAAATCAGTTATACATGACGAAATCATGAAGACCGACAAGTATTCGTTGACTTTTCTTGACAATTATAGCAACTGTCATTGTTAATCGTCATAAAAAAACTTTTTATTTTTATTTTTACATTAATTTTAATATATTTTTGAGCTTTTATTGACACTTATAACAAGTGTAATGGTTAAATGTCATAAAAACATTATTTTTTTTATTTTACATTAATTTTAATATTAGTATCTATTTTTTCGTGACAGTTATAATTACTGTCATAAAAAACTGTCATCAAAACATTTAACTTTTTTTTATAATTTAAATTAATTTTATTAAATTGAAATTAAAATATGCTGATCCCATATTTTAAACCACACCAATTAATTTCGATCGATCTCCAAATTTATAAACACGCGCGCGCCTCACTCCTTCTCCCGCCTCTCCCTCGCGTCTCCTCTTCTTCGGTTCAGCCTCTCCCTCGGTTCCTCCTCTCCGTCCGTGCTTCCATTCTGTACGTCGGCGTCTGTCTTCGTGGGTCAGCGCCGGTCTCCGTCGCCTCTTTCTCTCCCCGTCGCAGAACGGTCGCTCTGCCTCAGCGCTACCCCATTGGCAGTTTGTGGGTTTCAATTCTCTCTCTCCTTCGCCGCGCTTCCCACAGATTCAAAGGTAAGGTTCTGATTTGGGTTCAAATTTAATAGGATATGTTGGGATATCAATTGGATTTTGATGAAATTTGATAAAATTCAATTTTGAAATTCGTGGGTTTCTCTCTCTGTTTCATCCCATTCCGCCGCTCCGCCTCTACCGGAGTTCTCTCTCTCTCTCTCTCTCTCTCACCTGCAACCCCATTTCAGCCACCCACTCCGGCGCCCACTCCGCCGCTCCGCTGCCGCCGCTGCTTCTTCCGTATGTAATTTTCTGTTTCTATCTCTCTCTTCTTGTTCTTTATCTCTCTCTCACTTCGTCCTGAATCTGCAGGCTGCCGGAAACCGGTCCCAGCCCGCTACCGCCGCCGGTGATTCTTCCCTCCTTCGAATTGCAGGTTAGTTCCTTCATTTTCTTAGTTTTTAATTTCATTCATTGCCAAAATTTTTGCAGGTTATCTAATTACATTAATTTAACTTCCTCAAATTTTCTGCTTTTAGTTAAAAAGATAAGAGGTAAGAATGTGGAAATTAATTAAAAGACACGATTGAAAGATTCTGTCAACCGAACACGTAAATACCAGACTGTCAATCGTAAATGAATTCAGGCTTTCGAGTATCGAGTCTCAGAATCTGGGAATTAGCAATAAGGAACATCTAGTTCGGGCAGTGAGTCAATATTGTAGTTTTACTATCTATTTGTTGTTCGATTTACTGCTCTGATCTATCTATTCTATTGCCTCGAGTCTTGACGATTGGATGCCGTAAATTACTGTTACCTTACTTCAGTTGTTTGAAAAAAAAATTACTGTCAATAGTTGGTTTAATTTGAATGACAGACACACTATATATCTTGGGCTGTTAAAAATGGAAGAAAAAAGGGATTTTGACCTCGTAGTAAATTTTATAACGTATCGACCCCAGTTTAATACTACCAAGTTTGACTTAGCCTTCTTTAATTAATTAATTTAGGTGTAAACAATGGTTTCAGTGGTGCTGCGTAATTTTGTTTTCCCTCCGTTTAATCCGTGTTTGTGTGTATTTATCCCCTTTCTGTGGTGTTCGCTTACTGTTGCTTCTTCCTTGGATTGTGATTCTGATGATGTTTGTCGGTTTATCGTATAATTAAGCCACAGATTAATTTGGAATTTGAATCCTTGGTAGGGTGATATTAAATTGGGATTTCGAATAGGTGCAATGTAAGTAGATATTTCGTTAAGAACGTGAGATAAAATGGACAAGTCATGGATGTTACAAAATAGATTATCGCCAGAGTATGAAACCGGAGTTGAAGCTTTCTTGAATTTTGCATTAGAAAGTGCAAGGGATTCTAGCTTAATCCCTTGTCATTGTATAAAATGTGGTAACACTCGCAAGAAAGCCATTCTTACTGTTAGAGCACATTTGTTGTGCAATGGTATAGACCCCATGTACAAGCAGTGGATCTGGCACGGGGAAAATTCATTTATATCATCAGGGTACAATAATGAACGCCATGGAGATAGAGCTGAATATAGTGATTCAAACTGTAACATAGATGAGCCGATAGATATGATTCATGATGCATATGACGCATATGAAGATAATCCAACTCATTTTCAAAAGTTGCTTGAAGATGCTCATAAGCCATTATATAAGGAGTGCAAAAAATTTAATAAGTTGTCAGCAATTGTGAAACTGTACAACTTGAAGGCTAGACATGGTTGGAGCGATACCAGTTTCAATGATCTACTTACTTTGCTTGCTGAAATGCTTCCTGAAGAAAATGAAGTGCCTTTAAGTTTATATGATGCAAGGAAAAGCTTAAGCACATTGGGGCTTCATTATGAGAAAATTCATGCATGCCCTAATGATTGCATCCTTTATCGTATTGACTACAAGAATTTAGATGAGTGTCCTACGTGTGGGGCTTCAAGATGGAAAGTGGGCAGAGACGGTAAGCAAAAGAAGGGAGTTCCAACAAAAGTGTTGTGGTATTTTCCACCAATGCCAAGGTTTAGACGATGGTTTCGAACTAAAGAAGTGTCGAAGAACCTTACTTGGCATGCTGATAGTAGAATAGGTGATGGTTATCTTCGTCATCCGGCTGATGCACCGGCTTGGAGATTAGTTGACAACCAATGGCCGGAATTTGGTGCAGAGCATAGAAATCTTCGATTAGCATTGGCTGCCGATGGCATCAATCCACATAGTCTAATGAACTCAAAATATAGTTGTTGGCCAGTTATACTTATTACATACAATCTTCCTCCTTGGTTGTTCATGAAGAGAAGATTCATGATGCTAACATTATTGATTTCTGGTCCTAGACAACCAGGGAATGACATTGATGTTTACTTGGCACCACTAATTGATGACTTGAAGGAGCTATGGGAGGTTGGTATCCAAGTCTATGATGCACACCGTCATTAACAATTTACATTGAAATCTGTCCTTCTATGGACAATCAATGATTTTCCCGCGTATGGAAACCTGTCTGGATCAACTGTTAAGGGGTATAAGGCATGTCCAATATGTGCTGATGAAACTCATTCTTATTACTTGGAGCATAGTAGAAAAATGTGCTACACAGGGCATAGAAAGTACTTACCAAGATTTCATCCGTATCGAAGGCAAAAGAAGGCTTTTAACGGCGAAAAAGAGGAGGGAACAGCCCCTAAGCCATTAAGTGGACATGAGATTCTGCAAAAAATTAGGGATTATAAGTGTGTGTGGGGAAAAAAGAAAAAGTCAGCAGTCTCCAAGAAGAAGAAAGAAAATAAGAAAAAAATTTCCTTAGAAACATCAACCTTCAAGAAAAAGTCGATATTCTTTGCACTTGAGTATTGGGAACATTTACACATTCGTCATATACTCGATGTGATGCACATTGAGAAAAATGTGTTAGAAAGTTTACTTGGCACATTACTGAACATCCCTACCAAAACAAAAGATGGGATTGGTGCTAGAATGGACCTAGTTGACATGGGTCTAAGGACTGAATTAGCATCAAGGGTGATTGGAAAACGGACTTTCTTACCCCCAACTTGTTACACATTAAGTAGAGAAGAGAAAAAAAGAGTTTGTGCCTCATTTCTTGGTATGAAAGTGCCTGAGGGTTACTCTTCGAATGTAAGTAGTCTAGTATCAATGAACGACTTGAGACTAGGGGGCTTGAAGTCACATGATTGTCACGTTTTGATGCAGCAATTATTACCAATAGCAATCCGTGGTGTTTTGCCTAAACATGTTAGGTATGCTATCACTAGGTTGTGTTGGTTTTTTAATGAAATATGCAGCAAGGTCATTGATGTCCCAAGGTTGGAAGAGATCCAAAAGGAAGTTGTGACAACTTTGTGCTTGCTTGAGAAGTATTTTCCTCCTGCATTCTTTGATATAATGGTCCATTTAACAGTACATCTTGTGCGTGAAGTTAAATTATGTGGGCCAGTTTGGTACAGATGGATGTACCCGTTTGAAAGATTCATGAAAATCCTGAAGGGATATGTACGAAATCGTAATCGGCCTGAAGGTTGTATTGCCGAGTGTTATGTGGCTGAGGAGGCTGTGGAATTTTGCGCCGAATATATGTCTAATGTAGACAGTGTTGGGATACCACTGAATTCCAAGTCTGACCTTACGAAGCCTTTATCACAAGCCATTGTTCAAATCGTCAGTGATGTAGAAAGAGAACAAGCTCATCGCTATGTAGTGACAAACTATCCTGATATCGATCCTTATATTGAGTAAGTTCCTAACTTTATTTATATTTTCATCATCGTTATATTCAAAACCAATACCCAATAAATAGTATATTGTATTTTAGGAAACATAAGGAGTATGTGAAGGCAATGCTTCCTGAAAAAGCTAAGGATGTAAAATCAGTTCAAGAAGAGCACAACCGATCATTTGTAGGTTGGCTGCATGATAGTGTAAGTAACCTAACAAATCAAGTTCATTGATCATTTAGGTACTTCTAATCAAGTTGAAACTAATTTTTTATTTTATGGTAGGTTTCAAGCACAAACGACAACTTGGATGGTTCTTTGTCAGACAAGTTGTACAATTTGTTCTGGGGTCCATCTAAGCAAGTACTCAAGTATTCTAGCTACTTAATTGATGGTGTCACTTTTCATACAAAGAAGCGAGATGACACACGAGCTGTTCAGAACTCTGGAGTCAGTATTCTAGCCAATGTTATGTCGGTTTCTAGTGCAAAAGATAAAAACCCCATAATATCAGACATGATGTTTTATGGGACTATTGATGAAATATGGGAACTTGATTATCGATGCTTCCGTGTTGTAGTGTTTAAGTGCAGTTGGGTTGACAATCAAAATGGTGTTAGAGTAGATGACCTTGGATTTACCTTAGTCAATTTGAATAGGATAGGATACAAATTCGATTCATTCATTTTGGGGAATCAAGCGAAACAAGTTTTCTACATTGAAGATCCTCAAGATCATGCTTGGTCGGTAGTACTTGCTAGCCCAAACAAAAGATGGGTTGACATGATCAATCATGATGACTTGGGAGATATCTCTATCCAACTCGAAAACTTTTCGAAAGGGGTGCCAAAAGTTGATACATATGATGAATCAGATGAGGACGAGCCATCTCATGTTCGTGATGATTGTGATAGAATTTGGGTGAATAATGATAATTAGAAGTACTTGTGTATTAATGTAAATTTTTCAATGTCATAAGCTGTTCAACTTACTTTGATGGTTATTATACAGTAGTTTAATGCAATTTTTTTATTTTTGGGCAAGTTCATTGAAGTAATGACTGGAGGGAATGAGAGTGATGACTCCAGGGTAGCTTCTAAAAGTACACAATCAACAAAATCGACTAGGGGAAAAGTCATTTTGAATGGTCTTGCTAGGAGAAGAGCTAAGGGGGAAAAATTGGAAGTTGAGTTCAATGCCCTCGGACAACCTATTGGAAAAAATGCAGCTGAAATGCAAAGTTATATAGGGCTTCTTGCTCGTGAGCATGTCAACATAACTTACAAGAGTTGGAAACAAGTACCAGAAAAAGTTAAATTGTTTTTATGGGACACGGTGAAGGTATGTACGTTTTCATATGTATTATATTACTACTGAAATTATTATCCTTTATTAACATGCCTTATTTCTGTAGGCATCCTTTGTGGTTCCTCAACAATGGGAAACTGGTTGCATTGAATCAGCAAATACCAAGTGGCGTACATGGAAAAATAGGTTGTACACCGAGTACATTCTTCCCAACAAAGGAAACCCTAGTAAATTGCATCGACCACCAACTGATAGTGGTATTGCTACTGCTGATTGGGAACAGTTTGTTGCGAGTCGTACAACTCCGGAATTTAAGGTATGTTATTAATTCTTTATTATTGCTGAAATTTGAGGTATCTATATTGATTATATTGTTGTTATGTGTAGAAATTTAGTGAGGAACAAAAGGAAAGGAGGAATCATAATATATATAACCATCGACTATCTCGTAAAGGATATGCAAGAATGGCTGAAGACATGGTAATTGTTGAATTATATACCTGCTGATATTTTATACTTGTTGATTTTTTACTTGCTGATTTTGTTATACATTTTCTATACTTGCAGAAAAATGATTTGAAAGGTGACGAAGATATAGACAGAGCTATCATGTGGAAGAAAGCAAGATTGTCAAAGAATGGAAGCACAGATAATGATGAATTGAAGGTGGCAATACAGAGAATTGTAAGATAACTTTTCTTTATGTTCTCAATTATATGTTTTTCAATTATATGCACCACTTCTTTATGTTTTTACTTATATAAAATTAATTACAGGATGACTATATACTTGCGAAAGAAGAGGGAGAATTCAAGCCATCAAGTAGCAACGATGACTTGCTTACGTGTGCTCTCAATAAGCCTGAACATGCAGGGCGTGTGCGTGGGATTGGAGGTTATGTACATCCATCTACGTACTTCAAGACGCCTAGAGAAACAAAGAAAAAATTCAGTACAAAATCGGAACAAGAGTTTGAAGAAATGAAGAAAAAGTTGCAGCTTTATGACTCAATCATACCCGCTGTACTTGAAAGAATTGGTAAGCTAGAAACGACCCCTCATTCAAAAGGGAAAGAGAACGGAAGTGAGGAAAAGGGTAGCTGTTCTGTAAAACTATCACGTATTGATGAGAAAGTGGAAGATGAGAAAGTGGAAGATGATGAAGTGATAGGCTATGATAAAGCTTAAATGTTTCAGGGAAAAACAGTTGCACTAATAGAAGGATCCACCAAAAACATTGTTGCATACGGGACTGTGATCATTGCAGGTGACATATTTTTCTGGTTGCTGATTTATTATATAATTGATGACTAATGGTTATAGTTGCTGATTTTTATTTATAGTTTTATAATTGCTGCATTTTTTTATAATTGCTATGTACGGGATGGTGATTATTGCAGGTGACAAACTACATGGCACTGAAATGCCCAAAGATTGCTTGCGTGTGTCAATTGATACAGTAGTTTGTGAACATGAGCCATTGTCATATCGTATTTCCGAGGAGATAGATACTGTAGGGAGTGCATTGGGTACTCATGTGGCATGGCCGACCCACTTAGTGTGTGAAAAAGATCAGGTAAGTATTTAAACTTCAGTTAAACTATATTTTTTATGTTTTTTATTTGGATTTAGAATAACATATAATCTTTGTACAAACAGAAATCTGTTAAGAAAAATGTTGCAAAAAAGGTCTTTCAAAAACCAGTGATTGATAATTATGGATCGTTGCCTACATTGCTAAAGGCATTGTACTGTGTTATGGAGAAATGGTTTGTGGATGACCGAGGCCTACGCATCTCTCTAGATTTTCAAGTATTTGGACACGATGTCGACCTTTGGATTATGAAAGAAGATGTCATTCCTTTCTGTAACTTGTCACCTATCACGAGAAACTGCATTGTGATATATATGTGGTAAGATAAGCATTACATGTCCAAAATTTAGCTTAGTGTTTTACTTTACATTTCTTAATCTTGATGATTTTTATGTAGGCACTTGTATCAAAATTTCTGCACAGACTACTTTCTGTTTGTCAATCCATTCACCACGTCACATGGAAGAAATGTCACAATTGAGGATAGGGCACGTAATTTAGCAAAAAGGTTATGTGATGCAACATCGGATCAACTCGTACTTGTACCTTGCAATGTGGGGTAAGTGACCTTTCTTTAAACCGTTATATCTAAAGTTTATCTTATGAGATTGGAGTTGATTCTTGGAGTTGAGATTGGAGTTGATTCTTGGACAGTGAACATTGGATTCTCACAATTATTCAACCATACAAGGAACAAGTCTATTTGATGGACCCGCTGACTCATCGCAATCGCGATAACACATGGAAATCCGTTATTGACACGTAAGTTTAAAATTTTGTACAACTTAATTTTTGTGTACTAGTTGTTTAAATTATATTTCTCTATTGTTGCTTAATTTTGTTTTGAATTAAGGGCCATGAAATCATTTAATGCACATAAGAATAAGAACTTCAAAAAATTATCCTGCAAATGGGAAATTGTTAAGGTATACATTCTAACTTATAGACAATATTTCTTTAATTTGCACACTTATGACTTCATTTTTACATATAAAATAGGGTCCTATACAGCCGAATGACCGTCAATGTGGATATTATGTATTGCGATTCATAAAAGAGATAGTAGAAGGATTTCAAAGTGATCAATCACTTTCCATTAGCTCACTGGTAATAACATAATACAGATTGTAACCACATTAAATCTATATTTTTGAAGATTCTCATCACTTGCTATTTTGAAATATCTTTTTGTGCATTTGTTTTATCTATAGTTTCCAACAAGTACTAGTTATTCTAAAGGCGAGATTGACGAAGTCAGGGATGAGTGGGCTACTTGTGTGATTGATCATGTACGAGGTTAAGGTATACATTATTTCATTTAATGATGAAATGCATATTTTCTAATTAAGTTAGGTACTTGATTAATATGTTGAATTTGAATATATATTTTTTCTAATGTTAGGTAACTGATACCCGAGTTCAGTCGTGACATCCAACCGTTGTTGCCGGCCTACATGAGAGAAAGAAATCGTTGAGTGAGGTCTTTTGTGAACAATTTGCACCTTATTTAGTTTTGTTATTCAATAACACAATATTTTGCTATGTACTCAACTCAAAAATGATGTATTTGGATGTTTAATTGATGAATGTATGGAGATTTAAAGTATTTCTTATTTTGGAATGCCCTCGTGGGATTGAAAGTCTTGGTTTATAGCAGGAATAAATATAAAAAAAAAACAAAAAAAATATATTAAAAAAAATTAAACATTTGATGACGGTTATAAAGCGACAAGAATTGTAACAGAATTCGTGACAGTTATCAACCGTCATGATAGCATAAAAATTCCGTCATGAAAAGAAGGGAAACATTACAGTTGAATATTAAACATGACGGACATAAAACGTTATGTAAACTACATTATAGATGACGGTTATCACCGTCATGTACAACATCAAATTAAACGTAAAGAAAACCTTTCTTGACGGAAAATTATGCTCAAACGTGACGGATATAATCCGTCATTAAAAGTATTTTTCATGACGGATTTTCTCCGTCATCTATATTACGTAGTATAGATGACGGGCGCCTAGACCACGGTTGGGAGCGCTCATATATGACGGATTTTATCCGTCATGTATGTCCGTTTTTGTAGTAGTGCATCCATATTCCATCTCTCTCTCTTTCGAATTCTCTCTCTCAAGCAACAAAGAAAAACAAAACTCTCTCACTCTCTACTCTCTCAAACTCACGGCAACACACACACTACACACATACCTTGATTTTTCTTCCATGCAACCATGAATTCAAGCTTATCATCCATGGAAATGAAGTAGAAAGCATCATCCTCCATCCATTCCATTCATATCTTCAAGAAAAAGGTAATAATCCTTCAAGCTCTTGAATTGAAATTCAAATCATCATCCCTATTTTCTTCATTTTGGCTCTTAAGCCCTAAAAGAGATAGATGATTAATTTTTATGTTATTCTTTTCTTTGAGGGTTCAAGAAGAGTTCTTTATTCCATTCAAGTTCAAGTTTTGAAGCTCCATTTTCCTTCCATTTCGATTCCAAGAAGCCAAGGAGAAGAAATCCATTTAATTTAAAGTATGATATTCATTTGATTAATTGTATATATGTATATCTCTAAGTCCTAAAAGAAAGAAACTATGCATGCATGATATTTATTTATGTTTAGGCAAACTTAGGTTGTGCTTGTGATAATCGAGTGAGAAGAAATCATTAGGAGAATCGAACATTAGGTTTTAATCGGTGAATTAAGAGAAGAAAAAGAAATTAAAACCCTAAAAATATGAATAATACCGAAAATAATAAGCACAATAGGAAAAATGTGAATTCTTTTAGTTATCGAACATTTACCTACTGACCCTAAAGTCAAGTACAAGACCTCTAGTGATGAAGACCAGTCGAAACCTTATATCTTATCTTTTCTTTAAAGAAGTAATAAACGAGAAATTCCTTAAATGGTTCAAAGAATTAAAGTAAATCGCCTAAGTTGTTTCCTTCCAACTTAGCTTCTCTTAATCTTTAAAGTCATATTAGGATATCGACTACCATCTCTACTGACCCGAGAGTCGAGTATGAGATCTTCCATGTTCTAACGAAATTGATACGAGTCTCATTTCCCGTTTAAGTAAAACGAATCTAGTAAGCGTGCAAATGCCCAAAAGAATAAAATAGCTAAATCTTTAATCGATTATCGTTACGACCCGTTCTTAAGTATATTTAATTTACGATGAAGGAGGAAGCCAACTGTGAAGAAAGGACGAAAGATCCGAAGTTGGAAGCGTTTGCCTTAAGTTCTGTATTTATAAGGTGGGCTTTTATCTATATCAAATAAAATGTGGGTTTTTCCACAACTCGAAAGTATTATTTATTGCTTTGATATCTGTGTTTTCAAAGTGATAATATGGCATAAACCGTTTTAAGTTTTTATGTGAGTTCTCTTGTACCTATCTGAGTTAACATTCGTGTTTTCCAGATTTCTGAGTTAACCTTCGGGTTTTCCAGACTTTTAGAGTTAGTCTATTTATAGATTAACTAACGATCGGCTCTTAGTTAGCTGCTAAGTGCTTTCCAAAGTTAGTGCACTTTGTAACCTGTGGTGTATGTGGTATCCTGTTGAGGGGTAACCAGCCACGGTGAATTAGTAGAGGTCAAGATTGAACATAGCATACCTGAAAATACTCGGCCGAGTGATTTATGAGAAAAAGTCAGAAAATATTTAGTAGGCACGGGCCTTTTCAACAAAACCCCGATGCCCTACGGTTATAATATGCCATTTTATCAATATTTATAAGTATGTTTTCGGCATCGTGCCCACTAAGTACGTTTGTACTTAGCCCTGCATTGCTTTCTAAATGTGCAGGTTGAAGCGACGGTGAGCGGCGACGGTTGATGTTGAGTTGAAAGATAGGTTGCTTTAGTTAGAATTCTTCCGCTGCAGAACTCTGAACCTTTTGGGATGTACACTTTGAACAATTCTCAGTAGTCTAAGTCTGTAATTATGAACTTACCTTCTTCTGTACTTTTGTCGAGTAATCCTTAGGGATTAACTCTTTCTTATCTATATTTAAGTCTTGTTCATGGTTTAATGATGTCTTTTCATGTATGTTTAGTCAGTTAGCCCCCTTCTTCCCCGCTTCTTTAATCCAACCCCAGTCGCACCCCGGCTTCTGCCGTCCCTCGGGATTTGGGGCTGTGACATGTGAAGAGAAGATGAATGAGTGAAAGGAATATAATGATGTGTTGAGAGGAAAAACCGAGAGAGAGAGAGGGAGGACTACATTAAGGGAGAAAGAGAGAGTGTGAGTCACGCACAAGAGTGAGAGTGTGGGAGTGTTTTGGGGTACATTTAGGAGAGATATGCAGATTCCAGGAAGAAAAAGTTTTCCGGTAGAAAATATCCCTATTATTCCGTTTATCTCTCAAACGACTTAAAACTCTCCTCGACTCTTTCTCGACGTCGAAAACCTCTCTACTTCGTCTTATTTCACACCAAATAAATCAAGGAATCTAAATATCAAATTTTCAAATCGAAATTCCGACTAACGAAGAAAAACTTAAAAATTGCTCGACTAATTAAACCGTTAAGCAATATTTTTTTAAAACTCTCTCAAATGATCTCGAAAAATTCACCGGCATATCTCAAAAGTCTTAAATAATTTCTAGACTCAAAAGACACTTATTAGACTAAATTCGGAATTAGTCGATGAATAGTAAAATCTCGGTTATCGTTTCTATTCATGAAAAAGTAAAAAAATTCTCAAAACTTTCTGAAATTCAAACTCAAGCTCATACTCATATAATAATGCTCAAACAATGCATCACATACTCGATTCGAATAATCAAAACGAGAAAAATTACATAAAAGCACATAGGGACATTTTAGTCATTTCACAAGAAAATTTCTTTTGTTGGAAATTTTTATCACTCAAGGCACATCATATAGGCATATAAACTTATTTAAAACGCATTCAAAGACTTAGAAAAGTTCAGGGTATTGCACTTGACTAATAATAATATTCGCAAAATCTCATATGCGACCGGTCGCATAGGATGAGACCGCGTGTGGCGCGTGTAATACACGTGTCAGTCGCCCACGCGAGGCGCGTGTATTACATGCACCTGTACTTTTTTTGGCTTTTTTTTTTTATTTTCAGTCTTCAGTAATTTCGTTTTTTGAATTTTAGTTTTTCTTTTTTTTTAGTTTATTTTTCCTTTTTTTTAATTTCAATTTTTTTAATAAAACTTTCACTTATTTTTTTCCACCTTTTTTTTGTTTGCGTCTTCATTTTTTGGTTTGCCTTTTCTTCTTTGGTCAAGATTTGAGCGAGGGGAACCGAAGGCCTCGGAGCAAGCAGAAAAAGTACAAATTGTTGCCCGACGATTATCATTATATTAGTAATCGAAGCGAAGGCGGAGCCGTAAAATCGGAGCCGAAGGCGGAGCCGAAAAAAATTTGAAAATAAAAAAAATTAAAATAAAAATTGACCGGTCAACGGGTCAACCCTGCACCTAAGTCCTCCTCAATAATATTTATATAATAATTAATATTATAACTATAAATTGTGTCTCGGTGTCCGGAAGGATGAAATCCCTTGAGCTCAAAAGATTTATTATATTAAACCGCGCACACCAATACATTTGTTAAACATTATTCATTGTATCACTTGCATATATAAAGTTCGATTTCAATATTTTTTTGGTTAATAACTGACAAACAAGAAACCATTGCAAATGAGCTTACCTAAAATGTTACCCGTTTACTCGTTATTCTGTTTATTTGTATTTTTCCACTCACTTTATTTTTACTTACTTACTCTCAACCATTCTTCATTTCTTAAAACATGTGTCACTCCCTCCAAACCACACTTATCGTGGATGGAGAGAGAGAGAGAGAGAGAGAGGGTATTATGAGTTGTGTGTTCTAATCCTGCATGAGCCGCATGCTTCGCTTTTATTCCTTTTGCTTGTTTTGTTATAAAGCGTGTTTTCCTATTTTACGTTTTAGGAATAGAGTTGTTTTGCTCAGTCAGCAGAATTAGTTTTGTTATAAATAGGATTTCTCCTTTGTAATTGAACCAACTCAACAATAATTAAAAGTTTTGCATTCTTCTTAGCTCAGTAATTCTTTATGGTACCATAGCTCGAATCCGCTGATGCGTTTGATTTCTCGGCCTAATTCTCAGTTTCTGATGGCTGCTAATTGCTGTAATGGTCCCAATCGTGGTGATGTTGTTCCGATTGGTGAAGATCCGACGAGTCTTTATCATTTGCCGGCGAGTGACAACCCCGACGTTATGTTGGTGACGCAACCTCTCATCGGTCCCAACTACAACACTTGGCATCAGTCGATGCTTACGGCGTTGATTATGAAGAACAAGGTCGCCTATATTGATGGTAATCTTCCTAAACCTGATACTGATGATTTGTTGTATGCTCAATGGGTTCGTTGTAATAGTATGGTTGTGTCGTGGGTGAGGAATTCAGTTGTTTCTTAGATAAGTTTGAGTTTGATATATATTGATTGTGCTGCATAGTTCTGGATAGATCTTTGCGAAAGGTTTCCTTTTGGTGATTTAGCTCGGATTTCACAATTGCGTCAATAATTGCTAAGTCTAGTGCAGGGATCTAGTGATGTTAGTACTTATTATACTAATCTTCGTGTGTTGTGGGATGAGTACAAGGATTTTCAACCTGTGAAATGGTGTACTTATTCTACTTGCCGATGTAATAAGTGCAAAACGTTGGCGTGAGTATCAAGAGCAGGAATGTTCTATGCAGTTTCTACAAGGATTGAATAGTTCTTTTGCTCAGTTACGCTCTCATATTTTTTCTGTCAGACCTACTCTCTCTCTGTCCAAGGTGTTTGTCTTAGCTATTCAGGAAGAACGGCAGATTTCCATAGATGGTGGTGTTGTTCCTTTAATTCAAAATTTGAGTGAGCAGCCTGGTATGTATGCTAATGCTGCTAGCTATGGTAGAGGTAAAGGTCATGATTTTATTGTTTGTGGTCACTGTGGCAAGCCTAATCAGACAATTGATAAGTGCTTTAGCCGAGGAAGGGGGAGATGAAATGGTAGATCTCTTCCTCCAGATCGATCTGTCAATGAAGTGGAAGAAGCTTTTGTTCCTGCAGAGAATGTTGGTAATAATCAGTATAATGTTGCTTTTCCAGCCACATCCCCCTCTACTGGTCTGTTTTAAGCAATGAGTAGGGCATGCAACTCCTTCAATATCTTTAAAATCAGCTTCAAACCTCTTCCCCTTCATCCTCATCTTCTCAGTCAGTTAACTCTCTTACACCACACCACATTCATCTACATCCACAGCCTTCAGTGGTAATATCTCTATCTCTCATTTTATTGGTGTTGTTGCTAAATCTGAATCTCTATGGTTATTGGATATTGGTGCCACACACCATGTATGTTGTGATTTGAATATGTTCAGTAAATCCTCACATGTTGATCAGTCTTCAGTTAATCTGCCTAATGATAGTTCAGTCCAAGTCAGTAGAATTGGATATGTGGTTTTGACTCCTTCTCTTCATCTTAAAAATGTCTTGTTTGTCCCCTCTTTCAGCTATAATCTCATCTCAAATAGTTCCCTCACCTATAGCTCTCAGTGTTATGTTCTTTTCACTCATTCTTTGTGTGATGTTCAGGAAGCTTCACAGGGGATCCAGATTGCGAAAGATAGAAGACTTGGAAACCTACATGTGTTTGATACCACCTACTCACTCTTTGTCAATTCAAGCATTAGTGTTGCAGCTGTTGTTTCTGCTGATTTTTGGCATTCTAGATTAGGACACTTGTCTTTCAATAAGTTTCAAATCATGTCAAAAGTTCTCAGTCTTGACTCATGTAAACATTCTCTTTGTGAGATTTGTCCTCTTGCTAAACCAAAACGATTATCTTTTCCTTAATCTGTTCATAATGTTGATTCTGAGTTTCTTCTAATCCATTGTGATGTATGGGGACCCTATCAAACTCCCACTACATAGAGTAATACTTATTTTCTTACTATTGTTGATGATCATTCTAGATTTGTTTGGACCTTCTTGCTCAAGGCCAAATCTGATGTCAAACTTGTTTTAACTCAATTCGTCCACACAGTTAATACGCAGTTTCATAAGCATATTAAATGTGTCAGGAGTGATAATGCACCTGAGTTTAATCTCTCCACTCTATGCTCTCAGTTTGGCACTATTGTCCAACATTCTTAGGTCTCAACACCACAGAAAAATGCAAGAGTTAAAAAGAAACATCAACACCTGTTGAATGTAGCTAGAAGCCTGTTGTTTCAGTCTCATCTTCCTGTTCCTTATTAGGGTAAATGTGTTCTCACAACTTTTTAACTTATCAATAGAATTCCCTCCTCAGTGTTGCCCTCTCATACCACTCCATATGTGTTGTTGTTCTACAAATGTCCTACTTATTCACATTTGAGGGTGTTTGGGTGCCTGTATTTTGCCTCTACTCTTGATAGAGAGAGCACCAAATTCTCTCCTAGAGTTACCAAGGCTGTATTCATTGGATATCCCTTTGGATACAAGGGATACAAAGTCTTACTTCTAGATTCTCTTACTATCATTATGAGTAGAGATGTCACCTTTCATGAAATAATTTTCCCTTTCTCACACCTCACACCAAACTCTTTTCCTTTTGAACATGATTCTTCACCTTCTGAACCTTCCCCTCCTTCTCCTTCCAACACTACTTCTCTTCCTTCTTCACCTCCTGATCCTTCCACTTCAGTCCAAGAGTCTTCACCTCCTGATATGTCCACTCCAGTCCAAGAATCCGCTCTTCCTGTTGTTACCACTAAATCTGGTCATGTAAGGAAATCTCCTGCTCACCTTACTGATTTTGTGTGTAACTCCATCAATTCCACTTCTTCTATTTACCCTCTTAATCAATATCTCTCATACTCCAAACTCACCATTGCCTATCTCTTTTTTTATTTGTTGTCTCACTGCCATACCCAAGCCTTCTTACTATGCTCAAGCTGCTCTATATCCAGAATGGTTAAGAGCTATTAAGCTTGAACTGGATGCTCTCACTCGAAATAGGACTTGGGTAATCACTCAACTTTCTCATGGCAAGGTAGCTACTGGATGTAAATGGCTCTTCAAAATCAAACTTTTGGCTAATGGGTTGTTGGATAGATACAAAGCTAGATTAATGGCTAAGGGTTATACTCAGATTGCTGGTATTGATTATGTCGACACTTTTTGTCCAGTAGCTAAACTGATTACTGTCAAGATCATGTTGGCCTTATCTGCAGTTAATGGATAGACACTTTGCCACTTGGATATCAACAATGTTTTCCTATATGGTGAGCTTGATGAAGATATTTACATGGAGATACTAGAGGGCTTGCTCACTCCTGAGGGGGAGCCATATCCACCAGGATCAGTGTGTAAGTTGAAGAGAACTCTATATGGGCTAAAACAAGCATCTAGGCAATGGTATCGAAAATTTTCAGAAGTTCTTGCCAAGTTTGGTCTGAAACAGTCTGCATGTGACCATTCTTTCTTCAATAAGAAACAAGGGAATATTTTTTTGGGCTTAGTGGTAAATGTGGATGATATTATGTTGGCCAGTAATGACAACATCCTTATAGAACAGTTTAAGAAAATTTTGAGGCATCATTTCAAGTACAAGGATCTTGGAGTGCCTAAATATTTTCTAGGAGTCGAATTGGCAAGAAATACTGCAAGGATATATATTTGTCAGCACAAATATGCTATGGATTTGGTTAATGATGCAATATTACTTGGATGCAAGCCTGCAACAACACCTATAGAATGAAGCAAATCCTTGAAAATCCAGAGGGAGGCTATTTTGATAATGCTAAAGCTTATATGTTGGGAAATTTATTAAAGTTTTGATTGATTCCAAAACCAACTGCCCCCAACTGAGTAGATGTTGCCAGATCCTAATGTTAGTAGTTAGGCTCGCTGTTTGAGCAATGTTAAGATTTTATCTTTACAGGACTCTAGTTGAAGACGGCAACAAGGCTTCACTCGGATAGAACATCAGTTGTAAGGAAGACAACTGAGCGTTCATAAGATGAGCATTCAAAGTAGAAGATGCAAAACTCATCTAAGCATTGAAATAAAGGGGAAAGTTACACTCAAGCGATAGAACATACGTTGTAAGGATAAAAACTGAGCGTTCATCAGATGAGAAGTAGAAAGAGGGAAGAGAACATCAGATGAAAGAAAGTCATCTGAGCGTTCAACCCAACTGATTAGATACAAGGAAGACAACTGAGTGTTCAGTTTCAGAACATCAGTTGTAGGACCTCAAACCAAGAAGATCAACAGCATGAAGTTCAGATCAGCTGAGAGTTCAACTGTTAGCATTCAGACAGAACATCAGTTGAAGAACCAGTCAGATGTAGATCGAAAAATCTCAACCAACCTCTCCTTGCCAAAAGTCTGTTAGCATTCAGACAGAACATCACGTGAAGGTTTGACTCTTTGTCATTACCTCATTTGGCCCAACACAAGGCTGTCTCAGATGGAAAGCAGAAGCACGCAGTTGCCAAATCCAGAAAGTCTGCAGAGATGAGAGACAAGCCATCGCTATCAAAGAACAGAGATCAACAGCTCTTCCAACGGCTAGTTGATTCTCTCCGCCTATAAATAGAGGCATTCATTCACTCACAAGAAAAAATAAGACACACACGAGACGAACAAGTGCGGGAAGAAATATTCAAGCAAAGAACAACTTCATTCTGCATTCAAGCTTAACTAGTTATCCTCTTAGAACATCACTTATTGAGAGTTCTAGAGTGTTAGAATTAGTTTCTGTGTCTTTAGATCCAACCTTGAGAACATCACTTTGTGAGAGTTCGTAGAGTGTTAGATCATAGCTCACTTCTTGTTCGAGCTATTTAGTTGGAACCCCACCCTTTCTTTCACCTGAAAAGGTTTTAGGATCCTACTCTTCCCGTAACTGAGTAGATAGGTAGTTTAGTACCCGAAAACTAAACTGTAAAGTTGATAAGTACCCGTAAACATATCTTTAACGGTTGCAAAGCCCGCGTAAGCTTTGTGGTTTGTCCAGAAGAACTTGGATTGAGTTGTGTGGACTCACAACTCCCCGTGGACATAGGAGTTGTCTCCGAACCACGTTAAATCTTTGTGTGTTGTGTTTATTTTCAGTTATCTTTGTGCATATTCAACTGACTATCTAACCTGCATACAAACTGCTTTATTCATCAACTGTTTTGGTTATTGACCAACCGTGCATAAAAGCGTGAGTAAATTTATACGAGATAATTTCCACCACATTCCGCACAGCACATCACTTCCAACCGAGTGTTTCTTACTCGGTTGTGATTCCAACTGAGCTTCTTTACTCGGTTAAGTTATTTTTAGGGGGTTGTTTTAAAAAGTCTTATCTGGTGTATTCCCCCCCTCCCCCATACACCAGAACTCGTATCGGGACCATCAAGTGGTATCAGAGCAGTGGTTCAAAAGACTGCTGACTCTGTTTCACAAGGTGTGAATTCGAGGTGTTTTCTTCAGTGGTCAACTGAACAGATCTTTTTATCACGCTAGTGCATATTTGCTTGCATATTTTTTCTGTTGTTGTGTGCAGATAGACGTGAAGGACAAGATCGTGGTCATGTTCTAGGTAGTAAATTATACATCCTGGAGGACACGGATGAAGAAGATCATACTATCGAAGCATCATAGGATGCAACAAGTACTCTCGTCCGGACCGATCATCATCAAAGAGAGAATCACTCGCACTCCTACAAATCCCAAAGATGGGGATACAACAATGGAGTTAGTAGAGAAAAATCCAGAAGACTACACTCCAGAGGAAGCCAAAGTGAGCCAGTTGGACATCTGGGCTCAGAGCAGGATCATGTCCACAGTTGGACAAGATTATCTGCCTTGGATAGAGGAGTGTGAGACTGCCAAAGAGATGTGGGATATCTTGGCATCGCTGAGTGAAGGAAGCGACGAGACGAAGGAGAACAAGTTCTCACATGCATGCCAAGACTTCGACAACTTTTGTCTGAGAACTGATGAAACAATTGATCAGCTAGAGCTCCGGTTTATGGACATCATCAGAAGAATCCAGTCTATCCGAAGAGGAAAATACACCTTGAGAGAAATCAATCTCAAAGTGTTACAAGCTCTATCGGCCGAGTGGGATACCTTCACCAACATCCACGAGAGCCGAGCTGAACTGGGTGAGATGGGAACTGAAAGATTGTTCTCAATACTAAAGGGAAATGAGCACAAGGTGAACCGACGAAAATCTCAGTCCTCGGTTCAGACGAGTCGACTTGAGGATGTTGGTTCAGCCTCAAAGTCAGTTGCACTTCGAGCTGACTACTCCAAATCGAGAACATCAAGGCCAACGAGATCTGCAGACACAGCTGCAAAGGAGCCAAGCAGAGAAGAACTGCAACAGAATATAGCCGCCCTGTTAAAGAAGCTAGCTGACATGGACACTCGGTTCGGGAAATACAAAAGGTTCTACAAATCTAACCGAGCTCGAGACAACTCAAAGCCTATGAACAACAGTTGCTTTGAATGCGGCAAGGAAGGACATTTCAAAGTAGATTGTCCAGACCTCTCGAAGAAAGAGAGAGAAGCGTTGACGGCCAAGCAAGTTGGAAAGAACAAGGCCATGGTTGCAGAAGAAGCAGCTGACGACATGGACATCTTCACTGACACTGAAGATGAGGATGAGCTGACTTCCACCAACAACGCCATCAGTCAGGATCAATGCCTCATAGCACTTGGAACCGATCAAGATGATACTGAGGTACACTCTAATCCTGCTAAGTTAAATTCTTTCAATATTTCTAACATGCAGGAATCACTGGATGAAGAGTTGGAACCCTCCTGGAGTGACTTTCAAGAACTCAGTGAGGAACTACATCAGCAATCGGTTGAGTTTAAGAGTCTTCTAGAACAGTTCTCAAAACTTGAAGAATCCTTAACCGAAAAGGACGATTTGATCAAGAGCCAAACTGAAGAGATAGATAATCTCAAAAGTCAACTAAATGCGGTCAACCGAACTAATGCTCCAACCGACGAGGAGTTGACAAAGCAGATCAAGGAGTAGCAAGATCAGTTGAAAAATCAAGAGACACAGATCGACCAGCTGATAAAGAAGTCAGATGGACAAACCGAGCAGATAATTGTCCTCCTCAAGGAGTTGCAAACTGAGAAGGACAATTTAATAAAGCTATATCAGTCATCCAAGATCATCGAGAATCTTATCAGTTACAGCGGACAGATAGATGACGTGTCAGGACTCGGTTATGATATAATCAAGGATACTGGAATCCCTCCAGCGACCTTCATCAAAGCTGTGGCCAAGGTTGTCGAACCTAACACAGTTGAACCTGAGTCTCCCCAAAGTAATTCAACCTCCACTTCTCAGCAAGCTCAACCGACCAAGGGAACCACAACTGAGAAGGGAAAAGGAGCAGTAAATGGAGGACAGAATGTTCCATAGGTTGGGACATCAACCGAGGGGGAATGTTTCAAAATTCAGAAGAGGAATCAGAGGTGTCGAAGATACAATCACAACCAAACTCAGAATCAGAACCGACCTCTGCATCAACCTCAGAGTCAACATCAGAAACAATGGAACCGACCGCAGAACCGACAAGGATCCAACCATCTGAATCAACAACGGTTCCATCATCAGTTCAACCAAAGGTTCCAACCGAGTCAACCAATAAGGAACAGGTCGAACAACTGGAGATATTCATGCCACAACATGAACCACCAACAGGGTATGAACAACTATAGAAAACACTTAGGGAGTTGGAATCAGAATCAGCCATCAAAACAGGGGGAAAGCCTCTCCTCCGAAAGCTCACAATGGGAGAAATCCAACTCCTCCCAAGAAACAGAACATCACTACTAACAACAAGCCTAAGGATAACCGAGGTGTTGTTATAGTTGATGATGAAGGGAAAGTGATCTGGAATGATAAATCCATCCGAGTATACAAGGAAAAGAGACTAATAGTTCCAGGGGGAACTGGTTCTAACCCTCCAGGACCCAACTGAAATTGGGGACCAAAGCGAGTTTCTCCTTGCAGGTACAGGAGAAACAGCTGAGGAAGAATAAAGCATCATGAACTCTGTGGGTGATGGATAGTGGATGTTCGAAACACATGACAAATCTGAAGGATTTTCTTGGGAGTTTCGTGGAGAAAGAAGGACCCTCAGTTACTTTTGGTGACAACTCAAAAGGTCACACCAGAGGTTACGGTACCCTTGAAACCAATCATGTTTCGATTACTAATGTTTCTTATGTTGATGGATTGAAGCATAACTTGATCTCCATCAGCCAATTCTGTGATAATGGTTTCTCTGTGAAGTTTGATGCACAGGGTTGCAGGGTTAAAAATGTCGGATCAAAGCAGGTTATATTGTTGAGAAATCGATCGCCAACCGGAAATATCTACTATGCTGACTGGAACAGTAGTCTTCCTGACACCTGCTTGTTATCAAAGAGTAGTTCAGATGTGAGCCGGCTGAGGCACAAAAGGCTAAACCATCTGAACTTCAAGACTATGAACCGACTTGCCAGACAAGAACATGCAAAAGGCATACCTAACCGAGTGTTTTCAACAACACATATCTGCAGTGCATGCCAATTGGGAAAGCTCGCTAGATCCTCCTTCCGGTTGAAGACAACTCCCTCAACCGACCGAGTGTTACAGCTGATCCACATGGATCTCTTCGGGCCAGTTACACCAAAGAGCATGAATGGCAACGAGTATACCCTTGTTGTAACTGGTGATTATTCCAGATACACGTGGACCATTTTCATGCGACACAAGAGTGAGACCCGAGATGAGCTACCCAAGTTGATGGATCGGATATCAAACCAATAAGAGATGAAAATCATTTCCATCCGATCAGATCGTGGAACCGAGTTTCTAAATGAAACCATCATCGAGTACTACGAGAAGCATGGAATAACTCATCAAACATCAGCTGCGCGTACTCCGCAATAGAATGGAGTAGCTGAGCAAAGAAACCGAACACTGAAAGATGCAGCTACATCCATGCTGACAAGCTCAGCTCTGCCAAAGAGATTTTGGGCTGAAGCCATCAACACAGCATGCTATACCCAGAACCGGTCTCTTCTAACCAAGCGGTTGGGAAAGACACCATACGAGCTATGGAGACGCAGGAAGCCAGATATTTCAAATTTTTGCATTTTTGGTTCTAAGTGTTCACAACAATGGGAAGACTCAGTTGAAAACTTTTGATGCCAAGGCTTCGAAAGGCATATTTCTTGGATATGCTGCTCGGATCAAGGCATACAGAGTTTTCAACAATAGCTCTCGTATTGTGGAGATAACACCTCATGTTAGTTTTGATGAATCTATTTTTGAGTGCAGGGAACAGGCTAAAGGACAACAGGCTGATCCACAAGTTCCACCTGCTCTCACCAGATCGCAAGCACTAAGGGAAAAGAATCTAGCTGAACCATTGGTATGGGCAACTGAGGATGATGATCCATACTCCTCTGAAGATGAATGCGAGGACCCCAGCTCATCTCAAGGGGGAACTCCAGCTGATGCCTCTCCAACTGCATCAGCATCCAAAGCCCAACCAAGCCCGGTTCAAAATGTTATCAATGTTAAGGATCCAGACTCAACAACTGATAAATCACCAGCTCAGAAGAGTCCAACATCTCCCACAGCTCAGATCTCGGAACAGCCACAGTTGGAAGAAGAAGGAAGACGCAACAGAAGATGGTATGAAGACCATTCCACTGACAACATCATCGGAGATCCAACCAAAGGTGTGCGTACAAGGAGTAGAGTTACAATTCCAGATTCAACTGAAGAAGATTCCAACACTTATGCCCAATATGCTGAGGAGTTGGCAGTTCTTGAAGAGTTCAAGCAAGCTGGAGATGTTGCCATGATTTCTTGCTTTGTAGCTGATGTGCCAGAACCGAAGAATGTTGTGGAAGCTCTCAACTGTGTTCACTGGACAACAGCCATGCAAGAAGAACTGAATAAATTTCTACGCAACTGTGTATGGGAGTTGGTAGAAAGACCAAATGGTGTCAAAGTCATTGGATTAAAATGGATTTTCAAGAACAAGAAAGACGCCATTGGTTTCATCGTGAGGAATAAGGCAAGGTTGGTAGCTCAGGGATATTTCCAACAAGAAGGAATCGACTTTGAGGACTCATTCGCGCCGGTTGCAAGGCTGGAAGCCATCCGAATCTTTCTAGCCTATGCAGCATTTCACAAGTTTAAGGTCTATCAGATGGATGTGAAGTGTGCATTCCTCAATGGTGATATCAAGGAAGATGTATATGTTGAACAGCCTCCCAATTTTGAAACTGGAGATGGAAGAGTGTACAAGTTGAAGAAAGCAATCTATGGATTAAAGCAAGCACTCAGGGCTTGGTATGACACTCTTTGTGGTTTTCTTCTGAACTCGGGGTTCAAACGAGGGTCAGTTGACAAAACCCTGTTCACCATCAAAGTTGGAGAAGATATACTTGTTGTGCAAATCTACGTCGACGACATCATATTCGGTTCTAAGTAGGAGGAACTGTGTGAAAAATTTTCAAATCTCATGAAGGAGAAGTTCGAGATGTCGATGATGGGCGAGATGAACTATTTTCTTGGACTTCAAGTGAAGCAGTCACTAGAAGGGATTTTTATTAATCAATCCAAATATACTAAGGAGCTCATCACCAAGTTCGGATTGCAGACAAGTAAGATCACAAGGATCCCGATGAATACTAACTGGAAGATTGAACCTGGAACTGAGGGAAAGCTCGTGGATGCCAGTAAGTATAGAGGGATCATCGGTTCTTTGCTCTACTAACCGCCAGTCGGCCAGACATATCTTACGCGGTTGGAGTGTGTGCCCGGTTCCAAGTTCAACCGAGGGAAGCTCACATGCTGGCAGCAAAGAACATCATCAAGTATCTGAAGGGAACTGTAAATGTTGGGTTGTGGTATCCAACCGACGACAACATCCAACTGACTGGATATTCAGATGCAGATCTAGCCGGAGATCGGTTGGACAGGAAATCCACATCTGGACACTGTCAGTTCATGGGAAGCAAGCTAGTTTCGTGGTTCTCCAAGAAACAAGCATATGTTGCTACTTCTACAACCGAGCCAGAATATATGGCTGTCGGTAGCTGCTGCATGCAAGTGTTGTGGCTCAAGCAACAACTGAGAGACTATGAAGTTGCAACTGGATAGGTTCCCATTCATTGCGACAGCTCCAGTGCCATTGCTATCTCTTTGAATCTTGTTCACCACTCTCGGACCAAGCACATCGACATCCAACATCATTTCATCCGAGACCATATTGAAAAGAAGGACGTATCCATGGAGAAGATTCAAACTGAGATTCAGAGAGCAGATATCTTCACCAAACCTCTAGCCGAAGCTCGGTTCAAGATGTTATGTGATTTACTCGGATTGCTAGATCCATCAGATGAGGAACCAGCTGAGGTGAAGAGATAGATATCCATCTGAGGGGGAAGCTCAGATGAAGGGGGAATCTCAGATGCGGATTGCCAAACGAAGACATCAGACGTCAGCTGAACAGACGAATTCGAGTCAGCTGATGGTATGCTACAACGTTGGATCAGACTTCAGGTGAACAGAAGAACTCGAGTCAGCTGATGGTATGCCGCAACATTGGAACACAGCTGATTCCAACATCAGCTGGCAGGTAACATTTAAGGCTGAAAGTGTTATGTTCTTAAATGAGAATGTTTGAAATAAATTCAAACATTCCTGAGCAAGTCAGTTACATTAAAATAGCCATCATGTCGCATTAAATGTAAAGTACGGCTGAACATCTATAGCCTACTTTATAGTGCGACTGGGCTGACAAGAAAAACTGTACACCTTCTCACGCGCGGGTTGGAACTCGGTGCATGACGTCAAGTCAAAGATAGTCAACAGTCGCGTGATCTCAGTCGTTGATGGATTCGCGCCATTTAACCCCAGCCGTCAATCTCAACCGAGTCAGAAACCTATATATAGCGGAAAATCAGGAAGTGATCTCTTACCTTCCTCATTCGTATCTATCTGCAATAACTGTTCATCGTCTTCTTAGAAATTGTCTAACTATTTTCTGCAAAAGATTTCCCTTACTTCTTTCTATATATACCTTCGCAGTGATCATAAATGGCCCCCAAAAGCAAGAAAATGGCCTCTTCAGGATCTTCTCTGGTCCCCACCTCTTATGAAGAATCATTCGACATGCTGGTGTCGAAGATCCATTTCGAACAGATCCTCTCCGACGAGGAATTGGAGTCACCGGTGTTGGCTCCCCTTGCCAATACACTCAGGGAAAAAGGGCTCTTGGAATGGGCGAAGGTCTGCCCCACCCACCTGCTCAGGCGCCAGGTCGGCGAATTTTACGTAAATCTGCAGTCGTCCATTAACAGCAGAGAAGGAGTTACAATGGAAGTTTCATGCCGCCAACGCGATGTTCCGGCAAGGACCATTCACCGTGTCACGTTTCCCATAGCAGTTTCCGACGTCCTCCGCCACATCATCCCCGACAACCACACCGCCACAGAACTTCTGAAGAACATAACCGACGAGCACGCAGATGAGTTTCTGGAGAGTGCTCTGATCACTCCGGAGAAGTTAAGGAGCAATATGCAGAGGACGAAGCTGAAGCCAGAACATCGACTCCTGTTCGATGTTGTGTCCAAGGTGGTGTTCGGCTACAGCGGTGCCTTCGGCGACATCAGCCGACAAAAGTTGAAGCAGTTGGTGGCTTTGGAGCACAAGCATGAGATCGACTGGTGTCAATACTTTTTGAACCAGCTGATGGTGGAGAAGCCCTGATCTTGCTCACGACCAAGCAGTTGGTGGCTCGGGAGAGAAACTGTTGAATGTGAAAGGGACACTCAACTTCGGCTGCAAGATTTCAGCCCTGATCTTGCTCACGACCAAGGATCGCAACATGGTCTGGAATGACTGTGAGGAGACGTCTGTCAAGAAGCTGATGTTGTTCCCAATAGCTAAGAAGGCACAAGAGGTGCTTAGGAGTGTCTACACTCCTAAGGAGAAGAAGGAGGTTGCGAAGTCTGCTGAGCCCATAGCTGATGGGGAACCAGCTGTCGTTCGCCCCACCAAATCCAAAGCTGCACGCCGACGAGCTGAGTCGGAGAAAGAAACAGCTGAGGAGCCTGTCCAGAAAAAGCTGAGGGTACGGTTCAAGAAGTCTGTTGAGAAGCCAACTGAGGTGCCAACTGATGAGCCAACTGAGGTGCCAGCTAGAGAGCCAGCTGAGGAGCCAGTTGAGGTACCAGCTAAGGAGCAAGCTCCAGCTGAGGAGGAGCTACCAGATGTGGACGCACCAACTGAGCAGGCGATACCAGATGAGGAGCCATCCGAGTCGAGCCGCTCAGCTGAGGCTGCTTCTTTCGAGATCGCCCCTCGTGCCACTGGAGCTGATGAGGCAGACGGGATAGAGACTGACGTGACGTCGGATGCATCCTCCTCGTCTGAGGAAATCGCACATGCTCCAACCTCCCCCACGGCAGGAGTTGATGTCGTACCGCCTAAAGAGCCTCTTGCTCTCTCAACCGAACAATCACAGCCAAATGTTCCGAGCACATTGCTCGATGCCAACATTGTGACCGCTCCTTCGGCCAATGTTGAGAAAACAATTGAAACCCCCCTCCCAACTGAATCCAATATTCCGAGCTCCCAGCTCGATGTCGATGTTGTGACCGATTCTTTAGCCAACATTGATGAAGACTTTGAACCTTTGCCTTTCGAGAATCTATCTCCCTTGCCAATTGATGAAGAAGCTAACGCTCAGGCCATCGCACTGGAGCATGAAGGCAAGGTGGCCTATTGCTTCCAGAAGCTGATAGGCATGTTCCCAGAGGCTCGTGACATGCCGGTCTTCGCCACTCTCGGAACCGAGCTGTTGTACCAGTTCCACCTGATCTTCAGTCACTGGTACGTGAAGGAAGACACAATCAGGGTGCACAGCTGGGACAGGCTGAAGTCAGACGAGTCTCGCATCCGAGCCTACTTCAACTACTCCAACCTGGAAGTGGCTTACAACAACAAGGTTGCGTTGCTCACTCGTCGGCTGGACCAGAGCAAGGCAGAAGGGACAGACACCAGGGAGGCAGCTGGACAGGATTGCATTGCTTTTCTCGACAGCATGCTGATCAAGTCAGCTGACTTCCTCGACGATCTGGACGCAGCCGCCGCCGCAGCTAAGGATGAAGAACAAGAGCTGCAGCTGTACCTGGCCAACCGACAAGCCATGGTCACAGTTGAGCCTCTAGCTCTGATTGCACAAGCCCCTCCAGCTGATCAGCCAGCTCCCTCCTCTGAAGAAATCTGTGAGCTGATAGCTGAGAGGGTGAACCAGCTGCGTACTGAGATGCTTGCCAACCTCCAACAACACAAAGAAGATCAGTTGAGGGTGTTGGAAGCACAAGAAGTGAAGAACCAGCAGCTGGTGGAGGAGAATGTTACGATGAAGACAAAGCTGGAAGAATTCTCCTCCTCCACCAGCCAAGACATTTCTGAAGTGAAGACAACTCTTCTGGGATTCAAGTCTGAGCTAAACGTCTTCAAATCCTTGGCCGACTCCAATCTCGCCAAGTCCCAACAAACTCAAGATGCTGAATGGGAGTCTCGCTTCGAGTCGCGATGGGCTGAGTTCGTGGCTTTTCAAACTGAGGTCATCGAGAACCTCTCTTCCTTGAAGAAAGCCGAACAAGAGCGTCAGGACTCTGCATTGGCGAAGAAGGTTGAGCTCGAGTGCGCGGTCCATGAACTCTTCAACCGCATTCAACTAGCCGAACAACAGCTCACCTCTCTGGATGGATCAGTAGCAAGCCTTGTTGCTGATGCCAAAAAGGGGGAAGAGAAGGAGGCGGAAGTTGTGGTGCAGGAAGAAGAAGAGACCCAAGCTGAGAAAGAGGTGCCAGCTGCAAAATCTCAGCTGAGGAGGAAGTCTGCTGCTCCCAAGTCAACCGAAGTCGGTGGAGCTCAAATA
The DNA here is from genome assembly GCA_029490685.1 of Schizonepeta tenuifolia. NCBI lineage: Eukaryota > Viridiplantae > Streptophyta > Magnoliopsida > Lamiales > Lamiaceae > Schizonepeta > Schizonepeta tenuifolia. The sequence continues at coordinate 118,452,226 of CM055955.1, read as the reverse complement.
TCAAAAGACTTGGAGCAGGCAGAGATGTTTGGAGTTTCCTACAACTCCATAGCCGAAATCGCAGCCGAGCTGGATTCTGAACTCGACGGTATCACAACCGAAGAGTGCATTGCTGCTGCCAAGGCTATGGGTGTTGAGGAGAAAGATTATATGAACCCAAGTTGGAGCAAGAAGTTCGCCGCCAGCCAGGCCAAAAGGGTGAACCAGTACGAAGAGGAGCTGAAGAAGATAACCCAAAACTTGGACCGCAACGTTGCCTCCCGCAGCCGACGCCGCATCAACAAACATCAAACAAAGGCTGAAGCTCGGTTGAAGCAACAGAGGTTGCCAGGGAAGTCCAAGATCCAGAGTCGATTCAGGCATGTTGATAAGTGGATGCCGACTGAATGGAATGAGGAATGAGAGCTGTTCAAGCAGGAATTCATAAACGACTTCTACTATAGGAAGGTTTACGCAACTGACGACCCCAGGAAAGCTTTCAAAGAAGCGTTAACCGAACAGTACACTAGGGATCCGGGCATGTTCAGTCAGTTCAGACGTGCAATGATAGAAGCCAAACTGGATCTGAACACTGTCCCCATCCCTCAGAAGGTCACATACAAGCCTTCTTTCCTTCCAGACTCCCGCACCCCCAACCGGACGAAGATTGCAGCCGAGGCAAGACAAGTTTGCAAAGAGCATGGGGTGGACATCTCAAAGGAGTCAGCTGAGAAGAGAGAGATTTTTGTAAGAATTTTCAGTAAGTATGGGCTACAATTTTAGCTCAGATAGTTTTTTAGCAACTGATGTAATTTTTTGGTTTTTGTGCTTATCTTTGTAACAATCAGTTGTAATGAAAACTATTCAGTTATAAGATTCACCTTGATGAACAATCTCTCATTGTCCAAGCTCTGAATCGCAAAGTTATTTCAATACCATGTTATAACTGTGCTAACCCTTTGATGTTTTCATCTTATTAACAGTCTAGAATTTCAGCTGAGATTTTAGATAAGTCAGTTAGATTTAGATAAGGGGTTTTGGCATCATCAAAAAGGGGGAAATTTTTGGGAAATTTATTAAAGTTTTGATTGATTCCAAAACCAACTGTCCCCAACCGAGTAGATGTTGCCAGATCCTAATGTTAGTAGTTAGGCTCGTTGTTTGAGCAATGTTAAGATTTTATCTTTACAGGACTCCAGTTGAAGACGGCAACAAGGCTTCATTTGGATAGAACATCATTTGTAAGGAAGACAACTGAGCGTTCATAAGATGAGCATTCAAAGTAGAAGATGCAAAACTCATCTAAGCATTGAAAAAAAGGGAGAAGATACACTCAAGCGATAGAACATCAGTTGTAAGGATAACAACTGAGCGTTCATCAGATGAGAAGTAGAAAGAGGGAAGAAAACATTAGATGAAAGAAAGTCATCTGAGCGTTCAACCCAACTGATCAGATACAAGGAAGACAACTGAGTTTTCAGTTTCAAAACATCAGTTGTAGGACCTCAAACCAAGAAGATCAACAGCATGAAGTTCAGATCAGCTGAGAGTTCAACTGTTAGCATTCAGACAGAACATCAGTTGAAGAACCAGTCAGATGTAGATCGAAAAATAACCAACCTCTCCTTGCCGAAAGTCTGACGTTGAGATTTGAATTTCAAATAAGGAAGTTACGTGAAGGTTTGACTCTCTGTCATTACCTTATTTAGCCCAACACAAGGTTGTCTCAGATGGAAAGCAGAAGCACGCAGTTGCCAAATGCGGAAAGTCTGCAGAGATGAGAGACAAGCCATCGCTATCAAAGAACAGAGATCAACAGCTCTTCCAACGGCTAGTTGATTCTCTCCGCCTATAAATAGAGGCATTCATTCACTCACAAGAAAAAATAAGACACACACGAACAACTTCATTCTGCATTCAAGCAAAGAACAACTTCATTCTGCATTCAAGCTTAACTAGTTATCCTCTTAGAACATCACTTGTTGAGAGTTCTAGAGTGTTAGAATTAGTTTCTGTGTCTTTAGATCCAACCTTGAGAACATCACTTTGTGAGAGTTCGTAGAGTGTTAGATCATAGCTCACTTCTTGTTCGAGCTATTTAGTTGGAACCCCACCCTTTCTTTCACCTGAAAAGGTTTTAGGATCCTACTCTTCCCGTAACTGAGTAGATAGGTTGTTTAGTACCCGAAAATTAAACTGTAAGGTTGATAAGTACCCGCAAACTTATCTTTAACGGTTGCAAAGCCCGCGTAAGCTTTGTGGTTTGTCCAGAAGAACTTGGACTGGGTTGTGTAGACTCACAACTCCCCGTGGACATAGGAGTTCTCTCCGAACCACGTTAAATCTTTCTGTGTTGTGTTTATTTTCAGTTATCTTAGTGCATATTCAACTGAATATCTAACCTGTATACAAACTGCTTTATTCATCAACTGTTTTGGTTATTGACCAACCGTGCATAAAAGCGTGAGTAAATTTATACGAGTTAATTTCCACCACATTCCGCACAGCACATCACTTCCAACCCAGTGTTTCTTACTCAGTTGTAATTCCAACTGAGCTTCTTTACTCGGTTGAGTTATTTTTAGGGGGTTGTTTTAAAAAGTCTTATCTGGTGTATTCTCCCCTCCCCCCATACACCAGAACTCGTATCGGGACCATCATTATAGAAGGTTGGTTGGACGCCTATTGTATCTCTGTATTACTCGACCAGACATTACCTTTGTTGTTCATAAGCTTAGCCAGTTTCTTGCTAAGCCTTGTAAAGGGCATTTGGAAGCTGCTGAAATAGTGCTGAGATATCTAAAAGGGACACTTGGTCATAGATTGCTCTATTCTTGTCAATCGTCTCTTGATTTGACTGTGTTTGTTGATGCTGACTGGGCAGCTTGTCCAGACACTAGAAGATCTGTAACAAGGTATTGCTCATTCATTGGCACATTTCTAATTTATTGGAGAAGTAAGAAACAAGACACCATTTCAGGTTCATCTGCAGAAGTAGAATATAGGTCAATTGCCACAGCCCGAATTCCAGTGTATAAAAACGACTAGAATCCATTGGACAGTGAGGTGAAACCTCAAAATAAAACATAACTCTATAAAGGATCATGCTCGGGAACAAGGGAATATAAATTGAAAGTGATAACAAATAAGAACATGCTTTCAATTCTTGTCTCAAATAAACAAGCATTGATATGTAATTCAAGTGTCGAAGGTAATTCAAAATATCTCAATCCAAGTTAAGTAGAATTATGCAGAAATAGGAAATAGTTTCGAGCAACTAGCTCATTGTATCGACACAACATCAGAGTAATAGTTTAAGAAATTAAACAAAATAAAGTTGTTTATGCAGCAGAATAATAAACTTAAGTCCCACAATAATATATATGGAGATATGCAATTGCAACCTTGAACCAAAAAGACTCGACTTCAAACAAACAACACACTGCAAAGCACCTTCCGCCACCTTCATCCATGCTAACCTGCACGTTTAGCAATACATGCAGGGCTGAGTACTTCGTACTCAGTGAACACATGCCAAAATAATTTGAAACTTTGCTCGATAAAGCTATACAATTGAACTTGCCTTGCCACTGCATCACAAGTGTTAGTACAGTTTGAAACGTTTCACTTGTGCATGCAAAAATCATTTTCTTTTCTTGAAACGATTGCGCAGTCAACATATATAATATAAATAGCAGGTATGAATCAATCTACCACATAATCTCTTGTGTAGAGAAGTAGGCCTCTTTCTCAAACACAGTGACTGGCCTAACCGAAGCAAGGCTCACAGTCACTTCAAACAATAACAACACATGTGTTCCTGTCTCTCACAGGATATTAATAACTCAAGTAGATAGATGATTAAACATACCATAACTCAGATAAAATGACAAGTCAATTAATTTAAAAACTCACATAATATGATAATAATAATAATAATCACATTCATCACTTTGTTTCGGTTAAAAAGCCAACCTGACTGCAAAGGGTTTGGGTCGAGGTAGCTGCCTTTTCTTCTCGTTATCTATTTCTCGGATCCACTCGTTCCTTCAAGAATAACATCTAATAAGGACAAGTCAACTTTCTAAAAATGAAAACGAGTTCTAAACGCTCAGCTGAAGGACTTCTACTTGACTCGGATTTCTTAACTTATCTCGACTGTCTAACTCGATCTTTCTCGATTTCTCGATTCTACCCAAGTACTAAACTGACAGACTCTCAGACTCGGGAATATAACTTGACTCAACAACGCCCAATCATTTTAATAATTAAATAATACACAATATCAAGAAATCACTATTCACGTCACACATCTCGTTTTTCTCGATTTCTCGAGTCAAACGAACTCAGAAAATTACGAGATATATTCTCGGATTCTAATATCACAATTCATTCACATACAAATTTTCACATTAGAAAGCGGACATTCACAGATAGGTAAACGATCGACTTCAATAAATAGATGGAAAAAGAAAGTTTTTCCAAATATAAAAAAATATTCTAGAAAATTACATAAATTCACATATATATATTTAATCACAATTACTGACTCGGAAACTCATTCAAGACTCGTTTATTAATACATGCTGACTCGACTCTGCTCGATTATAATTTTGAAAAATAAAAGTTATTAGATTTCAATGAAAATAGTTTCATTCTTCTTAATATAAATCTAAGATTTCAAACATGGAATCAAATTTAAAATCCGAACTCTAAATAAAAGTTCTTCGGAATAAAGTCTACGTCATTTTTCCCGTAAAACTTGTCAATATTTCTCGTAACACGTGCACGTTCTTGGAAACTAACCAAACTTGGAAAAATGACTTAAAATACTTCTAATTGATTATTAACTTGATTAATTTTCCTTATTCTCATTTTTAATTTAAGAAAACTCGATTTTCATTATTAATTTTCATTACTCGATAACTTTCTCGTATTAATTCGGATTCAAATATTTCAAAAAGCTAACTTAGCTATTTTTGTACCAATTTTATCATCTAGTCACCAATTTAAACAATACTAGCATGCGACATAAAAAATCATCAACTTCATTTACCTATATGGTTTGAATTTTTCAAGAAAAATTGCATAAAAATTCATACTTCTCATTTTTCTTATTCAATCATCTTCAAATCATCATATATCTCATAATCTTATCAAATATCATTAATATCAAAAAAAATCATCAAATCCTCATATATACCTATAAGTCGACACTCTTAATAAATTAGCAAAGAATTCATACTCTTTAATTCCTTCATTTTAACATGTATTTCCATGCTCAAATTCATCAAATTCATCAAATTCATCATCAATCCAAGCATCAAAACATCACAACAAAAAGTCCTAATCGTCTATGAAATTTCGGCATTCATAGAGATGAAATAATCAAGATTTTTCTCTTTATTTTTCATACATCCTATATCACTCAAAATTATCATTAATATCATCAACTTATATATCAAGAATAATACAACAAAATTCCTCTTTTCCCACACTTATATCCATCGTTTTTTTTTTCATAGGGAGAAAGGGGAAAACTTCTTATCATTAAATCAATCATATAATTGGTCTTAGATTAATTCATAGAGCTTAATTCCATCATCAATTTCATGCTATGATCAAACACATTAAAGCCCCTAAAAACTACAAAACTTTCGGCACTCTTAGGGAAGAAATGATCAAGGTTTTAACCTCTATTTTCATGCAAGAAATCACACAAGAACTCAAAAATGAAAACTAAGTTCAAATAACATCAAGATCATCAACACCAAAAATCCCTAACTTGAGCCATAAAAATCAGTAAAGAGAGGAGATGATGATCAAGAATTTTGGCTTCTATTCATGCATAAAACCGTACTAGGATCGGTTTTAAGGTCTCAAAAACAAGCCAAAATCGAGTACCCTCTAAGGCATGAAGTTGCCAATTTGGAGAAGAAAGAAGAGGGATTTTTCTTGAGTTCAAACTAATAGAATCGAACAAAGATCAAGAGACTTACTTAAACTTGAAGGCTTGATCGATCAAAGGGTTTCAATCCACGCAACTCTAAGCTTAAAACACACTAGAATCGAGCTCCATCCTTTGGCATAAAGCTGCCGATTTTTGAAGAAAAAGAAAAAGGATGAATTCTAGTCTCAAATCGATCACCATGACGAGAGGATTACAAATACCTTATTAGATTAGTCGATAGATGATCGGAGGCTAACTTCTTGCAACTTTTGAAGCTTGGAGCTTGGTATTCAATGGAAGATTGAGAGAGATGGTGTGTGTGTGTGTGTGTGTGTGATCGACGAGAGAGAAGGGAGGAGAGAGTATAGATGTCAGCAAAGAGAGGGGAGAGAGAGAGGAGAGAGAGAGACGCGTCAGAGAGAGTGGAGAGAAATGAGAGTGGGATAGAATTTTAATAGGAATTAGCTGCACCCGGTGGTCAAAAACACGATATAAATTCTTCCAAAAGAAAAAGTTATCCGGTACAATTTAACCCTACTTTTTCATTAATCTCTCAAATGACTTATATCTCACTGACACGCACTCGTCGTGTGGTACGATCAAAATACCTGTGTGTGCCCCAGACGGACAGTACACGCTCCCATGCCCACTACCGGACTAGCTAGTCTTAGCGGTAAGCTAGGGTCGATCCCACGGAGAGTGAGGAACTACTTTACTCCTCAGGTGCACAAGTTTGGTTGTCACGATCCAATCCTGTTTATCTTCACAATATAACTTGGATACAATCAAATATAAAAGGGGTAAGATTTGGGATATGTCATGATCATTGTTGATATGTTTATTCGGTCATGGGCATACTGAAGATCCGTCGATGCTTTGTATAAACTCAAGGTGTGGCCCAAAGACATTGAGGTGTTTCAAGAGTTTATACTCCACATTTGGGATGGTTGAATCCCTTGTAGTCACTTGGTCCGAAGGTCAAGCTTCACCCCGGTCACAAGGCCGTGCTTCACTCCTCCTTAGATAGTAGTCGTACCCGATCCCTCCAAGTATGACCCTTACCAACCTTCTCTTCCAAGCTTCCCGGCTCCGCACTTACAGAGTAGACATAACTCGCGACATATACAATTTCGGTAACGCGTCCAACCGATCATCGATATATCTACAATGCGCAAGATGAGTCCCTTGGTCAATAACCATGGCTTGATGCCTCGTTACAGTTGGTGGGTGATTGTTAGAGAAGCCCAAGACCGAGGAAGGACGCAGCATCCCCTTGCCCATTCCTTGCCATCCAGATTTACAACACCATTGCGCTGCTCAGCCACTCGGTCATAGGCATACTGAACGTTACCGTCTGTCATGCCCTGGCCTCTGCTTGACATGGTATAGCTCCAACCGAACGAAGATCACCCGTTAAGTCAGGAATGCCCATGAATTCTGCTCAGATCTCTCCGGAACCACTAGGATGTAATACCCCAAGCTTTTATAAGTCCTTGGGTGCGTTTTAAATGCGTGTCTATACTTAATTAACGTTCCTTGAGTGATTTTTCAAGGAAGAAATTTTCTTGAAAATGATTAAAATGCCCTTGTGTGTTTAAATATGATTTCTCTCGTTTCAATTATTCGAATCGAGTATGTGATGTATTAATTGGGTTTATTTATATGAGTTTGAGCATGAGTATGACTTTCGAATAATTTCGAGAACTTTTACTTTTTAGTGAATAGTAACGAAAATCGAGAAAAACACTATTCACCGACGAACTCAGAATTTAACCTAATTAGTGTCTTTTGAATCTAGATTTAATTCTAAGACCCCTAAGATATGTTAGAAGCTTATCCGAGATCATATAAGAGAATTCTAAGAGTTTAGTTCTTAACGAATTAATTAGCCGAGCAATTTTAGGTTTTTCTTCATTACTTGGAATTTTAACCTAAAAATTAGATATTCGAAATCCTTGATTTATTTCGTGGGATATGAGATAGAGTTGAGGTGTTTTCCATGTCGAAAATGATTCAAGGAGAGTTTATAGCCGTTTTCACTATAAACGGAATAATACGGACATATTCTACAGGAAAACTTTTTCATCCGTGAAAAATTATATCAGAAAAAAAGGGAATCTCTCTCCTTCTCTCTCACTCTCACACTGACATGCTTACTCTCTCTCTCCCTAATCTCTCTCCCTAGACTACCCTATTTTCTACTCTATGAGAATATAATCATTACATTCATCTCTCTTAACTAATAAGCTTCATTTCTACCTTAGACAAGAAATTAAATTACAATCATTCATCTCATCTCTCTCAAACTCTCTCTCTCCACCGTGAATATCAAAGAAGAAAGAAGAAGAAAATTCTCTCATCTCTCTCCCTCTCAATGCCGAGAAACACACACACATACATATAGTTAGAGAAATCTCCATTGAAGGTCAAAGATCAAGCCTTCAAACTCCAAATAAGATCATCATCATCCTTAATTCTTCAAACCCTAATTTAGAGGTAAACAAATTCATCAAGCTTTGAGTTCAATTCCAAAGCAAATTATCTCCCTATTTCTTCTAATTTTCAGCATATTTGCCCTAGAAAAGATGATTAATTTTGTTCTATTTTTCTTGAGGTTCAAGATGAGATCCACCATGGAAATTCCAAGCTAGAGACTTGAGCTCCCAATTCTTCCATTTTCGGTCCAACCATCTTCAAGAGGAGAGCTTTGATTTAAATCCTTAAAAGTATGATATTCATTTGATTTCTTGTAAATATGTAATCACTAATCTCTAAAGAAAAGAAAATATGCATGCTTTAATTTATGTTTAGGAAAACTAGGGTTTGAGATGTAAAAATCGAAGTGAGGAAATTATTAGGAAATCGAACTCTAGAAATTAATCTAAGAATTAAAAGAGAAAAGAGAAATAAAACCCCTAAAAATTTGATGAAAACCGAAAAATAGGAAAAGAAAGAAGGAAAAATAATTCCTATAATTTCTTGATGATTTATGGTTTATATGTGTTTATAATGATGTTTGGAATGATATATTATGCATGAGAAATTGAAGAAAATCATTTGCCCTAATTATTTTGTTGAGACCGAAAAATTTTAAGTTTTTGGAGAAATATTTGGTTTGATTTATTGTTTGATGATTCAATGATGTTAAAAGTATGATATGAGTATGAGGTTATGAATGATATAAATTATTATCTTAATGTTATGAGAAAAATCGAAATAAATGAGTTATGGAAGAAATGATATTTTGATAATTTTGATGATATGATGATGTGAATGTGTTTGTGTTTAAATTGAAGTATTAGATGTTCAATAGGAATTTTGAGATGAAGAAAATAGAATTTTAGTACAAAATTATGCAAAAATCCATTAACAAGTTCTAGGATTACTAAGCAGCATAGTCATACCAGAAAATAAATGCATATCGGCTCAATGCTCACAAGTGTGGATTTCAGTATGCTCTCTACTGCTATCAATGCAATGATGCTCATCATACCAAACATACCAGTCAAACCAAACAGCATGCATACATCACACCAATCCATATATCTTGCGCGACACACATACAGACTCTAATAAACACCAGACTCCAACTGACACAATGACATAAAACATAAAATCAAAAATGAAAAATAAAACCTAATCTAAAATTAGGGAATAGAAAACTTAGTTGTTTTGGTCGGAGGCATCCTCCTCCCCATCAGCTCGTGCAAGCAATGCCTCGAACCCAGTTCTCATATCTGTCCCGGGCATCACCATCTCCTTCTTCCGCAATGCTATTTCCTCACGCATCTCCTTCAGTTCCGCTAGTATGGATGCTACTTCGCTGTTGGTAAGGTGCGGAACTGCCTGCTCACTCGCCCTGCGCGGTTCGGCTCTGTCTGCTGCTCCTTCTGGGTAGACCAGCGAGTAGTTTCCATGTTTATCCACCTCAATAATTCTCCACCTCAAGAAGCGCCCTTTATTTAGGAATCTGGTATCAGCGACTGGATGGTCATCTAGATTCTCCAGGTTGAAATTGGTGAGATTCTTCATGAGGATAGTCACCAAGGGGCAGAGAGAGAGGTACTAGTTGTAGTGGGTCACTCCAAATTGAAACTGCAAGGCTGCTATGAACCCAAAATTTACCCTTTTCTTCTCCGCCATGCACCAGAACAGGAACAGCTCTTGCTGAGTCACCACATTTGAGCATTCCAGGCGGCCGTAGATGTTGTAGGCAAGCCACCTGTGGTATATTTGCAGTGCCGGATCCCAAATTTCATTCAATTTGTTGTTGTTCTTCACATACTTGTCCTTGGTGGAGATGGTCGACCAGTAGTGGTCAATCTGAGGCCACTGTCTCTACCTCCTTGTATTCTTCCTCATACACCTCCCACAGCTTAACTACTCCGAGTTGGATGTTCAACTTGTTGATAGAGAGAGGGAACATCCTACCCTGTAGTTGAAAGCGCAGGGTACCCGGAGTCTCGATGGTGTAGTTGCCACGGGGTTTAAACTCAACCGTCCCCATGAACTCCTTCGATAGCTTCTTGTAGGCCAAGTAGTTCCATCCCAACACATTTCCCCAGCCAATTCCTTCAAAATATCCTTCCATCTTCTTCTTGATTCCAAACCCTTCCAAGCTCTCCGTAAGCAAAAAGTACCAGGGAATGATCTCTCTGTTCTAGAGAATGGCATACCGTTGACTATCTCTCAGTACGATCATGCCAGATGAAGCAGGTCGCACCAAACCCTTATTCTTGATCCCGGTATTCTTGGTGATGATGCTTGGTGTGGACCTCACCGGGGCTGGAATCTCTCCAGAATCAGAGTTGTCTATAGCCTCTGTTTCTTCTTCTTCAACTCCCTTCCCTTCTTCTTTCTCCACTTCTACTTCCTTCCCTTTTCCTTTCGCTGCAGCGGTAGCCTTCCTCACTGTGCTTGTGGTGTTGGTCTTACTCCCCACTTTACTTAGTTTTTCTTTTGGCGGTAGAGGGGGTTTCGAAACATCCAGTTTCCTCTTGACACCTACTCCCTTCTCTTTGCTTTGTGGGGTCTGTTCCTGAGACTGTACAGGGGAATTTTCCTCTTCTCCTTCTTCCTCCAACACTTGTTCCTCCTCCCGTTTGCTTCCTTGTTCCTCCTCCTCATCGTTGGAGGCGGTCTGACCATCCTCCCCTGACTGAGAGTTGGAACGAGAAAGAATAGGTTTGGGAGTTGGTTCTTTTGGCGGGGTTTGTGACACAGAGGCTGTTTTTTTCCCGGCGGCTGCAGAGGTCTTCTTCTTCACTGCGGCGGTCTGACCATCCTCCTCGTCAGCTTGACCAGAACCATTGACTGCTTCTGTGCCCTCTTCACCAGTGGTTGGTTTTTCCGGTGAAGGGACTTGCTCCTGTTTCTCCTCCTCTAAAGTTAGAGAAGGTGTGGTTGTCTCTGTGTTTTTGCAGGAGTTTCTTCTAACGCAGAGCTGCGTGTCTTTCTCTTTCCTCCCGTTGGTGTAGGTTTCACCGCAGCGGTGCTTTTCTGCCCCGTGGTGGTGGTTTTGGTGCTACCGGAGGCGGCGCCGCCCTTGGCACTTTTCTTATTTGCAGGAATTTTGGTTCTGGCCATGGTGAGTGCGAAATTAGGAACTAGGGTTTCTGGTTTGCGAATGGATGAGTGTGCAGGGAAGCAAAACTGGCTATTTAAATGGAGTATTTCGAATGGTTGTTGCAGTGAAGTGGGGAGAGTGTGTGTAATGTGTAGCAGTTATGGAGGATGTGGTGGTTTAATGAGGGAGTGTTTAACCGATGAGAGGGTGGAGATGACGGTTATGGAAGCTGTGGAATGATTAAAAAATAAAATCATTACCATATTTGAAATTCAAATATTTGTGCAAAACATGAAGCGGTGCAGTCACTTCCCAGGTAGGCTGTGTCAGACGCGCTTCCACGTCACTCCTCGGTTAGACCTATCCCTGATGAAACAATACCATGGGCCTCCACCTACACACTTTTCATCGCAAAGTGGGTTCAACATTTACCTTGGGCTTCCCTTATCTCTGGCCCATATTTCCCAAACTCTAATTCAACCCAAAATCACTTAATAAAATAAAAGATCCTAAGTAACGAAAGAAACAGCGGTTGTGTTCATACCGACGATCACGCCTGGGTTGCCTCTCAGTCAGTGCTCTTGTTTAATGTCTTGAGCTCGACTTCCCCAGATTTGTTTTCACTAGTAAACAGGGTCTAGGAGAGAGCATTTCTCCTTGTTCTTCTTCAGCTCGGAGTAGTCAAAGTAGGACTTCAAATGGTGTGTCACAGCGCCAAATCCCGAGGGACGGCAGAAGCCGGGGTGCGACTGGGGTTGGATTAAAGAAGCGGGGAAGAAGGGGGCTAATTGACTAAACATACATGAAAAACATCGATGAACCATGAATAAGACTTGAATATAAATAAGAAAGAGTTAATCTCTAAGGATTACTCGACAAAAGTACAAAAAGAAGTTAAGTTCATATTTACAGACATAGACTACAGAGTATTGTTCAAAAAGTACATCTCAAAAAGAAATTCAGAGTTTGGCAGCGGAAGGGTTCTAACTAAGCATCATATCCTTTAACTCAACATCAACCGTCGCCGCTCACCGTCGCTTCAACCTGCACATTTAGAAAACAATGCAGGGCTAAGTACAAACGTACTTAGTGGGCACGATGCCGAAATCATAATCATAAATATAGATAAATATGGCATTTCAGAGGCGTAGCACATCGAAGTTTTATTGAAAGAATCCGTGTCTACTAAACATTTTCTGACTTTTTCTCATAAATCACTCGCGCGAGCATTTTCTGACTAATGTTACGTTCAATCTTGACCAATTCTAATTCACCGTGGCTGGTACCCCTCAACAGGATATCACATACACCACAGGTTACAAAGTGCACTAACTCTGGAAAGCACTTAGCAGCTAACTCAGAGCCGATCGTTAGTTAATCTAATTAGACTAACTCTAAATCTGGAAAACACGAATGTTGACTCAGATAGGTACAAGAGAACTCACATAAAATATAAAACAGTTCATGCCATAATATCACTTTGAAAACACAGATATCAAAGCGATAAAGAAAGATTTTCCGAGCATTGCTCGTTTTATTTGTATATAAAAGCCCACCTTGATTTATAGAACTTAAAGCAAAACTTCCAACTTCGAATCTTCTGTCCTTTCTCTACAGTTGGCTTCCTCCTTCATCGTAAAATAAACATACTTAAAAATGGGTCGTAAAAGATAATCGATTAAAGAGAATCGAAGCAAGTTTTAGTTGTTTCATTCTTTAGGTATTTGCACGCTTACTAAATTCGTTTTATTTAAACGGGAAACGAGACTCGTACCAATCTCGTTTAGAACTCGGAAGATCTCATACTCGACTCTCGGGTCAGTAGAGAAGGTAGTCGATATCTTAATATGACTTTAAAGATTATAAGAAACTAAGTTGGAAAGAATCAACTTAGGCGATTTACGTTTTAGTTCATTGAACGATTTATGAAATTTCTCATTTATTACTTCTTTAATGAAAGGATAAGAGATAAGATCTCGACTGGTTTTCATCACTCAAGGTCCTGTACTTGACTCTAGGGTCAGTAGGAAGATATTCGATAGATAAAACGTTTTAAACGATCGAAAGAAGCTAAGTTGCGGACTAAACAACTTAGAAAACAAGAAACTGAAATTTTCACTGCGCAGTCCAGTAACTCTGGAGGCTGTCCAGAACAAAGGATTTGGAAACAGGGGATGAGCCCTATACCACTGGAAAGATTGGGATGTCTAGTTCGCGCTCCAATTTACGGATCGCAAATCCGATAAACGAGCTGGAAGTTATTACAGTTTCCGGCGAGGGTCGTAAAACTGCCGTGAAAACCCTAATTGCTTGATAGGTTCGACGTATAACGTTTTAGGTTCGTTTTAAGCTCTCGTATTCAGTTTTTTTAGAAACTGTACTCTCAAGGCATTCATCACGTACTTCCGTACGTGACGAACTCCTTCTCAAAACTCGCTCACAAGCACGACGTTCTAAACGTCGGATTTCAACTAACAATTACTAAACCAACAAAAATTCAAAACGCATTCTAGTTCTCGACTATAACTATAGCCCATATTATATCAACTCGAAAGCTTATGACGTCAACTAGAAAGTTGTTCTAAATTCCATCATAAACAATAATATCAAATTAGAATTTTCATCTGACTTCTCGATTATTAGTTACGACTAAATGTTCGTCTCTTACGCGATTTTTCAAAGTTGTCGGATTTCGTTCAAATTTTACGACGTTAAACTACGTCTAACGTGAATCACTTTCATGCATACAAACATATCATAATATCATTATAACTCAACTTATAAGGTGATCTTTATCTCTTATGTTTCATTAAACATTTTTAGAAAATTCTCAATTAAATTTTATAATCAACTAACATGATTTGCAACATAATTTAACCAACAATTCATCACTTATATCAAACATGTGGAAACCTCTAATACTCTATAATTTTCGGTTTTCATACATATGTTAAGGGGGTGATTTTCTTCTCTAATTAACTACATTTATTTACTAATCAACCTCTTATATCATCAAATAATCAATTGCAAAACAATTATCAACTAACATGTATAAACCCCTAAATTCAACTTAAATCCTAATTCAAATTTCACAAACACATAGGGCTTTTGATTCCTTTTCATTCTAATCACTAATTAAACATCTATTAAACAAGAATCAATCATCAAATGAAGAAAATTAAAAATCCTACAACTTACCCAAAATTTTCGGTATTAACTTAGGTATTAGGGTTCTTATTTTTGTTCAATTTTAATCCCTAATTATCATATCTAAAACATCTAATTTCATTATTCCAAGATCAAAACATCTATTCCAAAACTCTAAAATTTTGATCAAGAAGAAAAGAAAAAGAAAAGAAAAATGATTGGATAGGATTATAGAGGAAGGAATTACCTTAAGAATTAAAGAAAGATATATGGAATTGAATGGAAGGATTGTGACTTGTGTTCTTCTTCAAGCTCTTGGAGATGTCTTCAATGGTGGATGATTAAGTGAAGAAGATGAAGAATGGAGGAGTGTGCAGCCGATGGTGGTGATGTGGTGGGAGGAAAATGGTTTTGTTTAAGTGTTTGATATGATGAAATTGTTGAAAGTATGGAAAGTAAAGATTAGGTGTCATTTAACTAGACATCATTAACATGCATGTCTTCCACTTAATTAAAGAGAAAAAAAATAATAAAAAAAAGAAGAAAATGTCGGCTGCATGCAGAATTTTTTAGAAGGGTTACGGGTTTTTCCGGCGCGATCCGACGTTACGGAAAAACGAACGACGAAAAACGTTGCTCGGTACAAAATCGTCGCGATTTGGTTTGACCTTAAATTCTAACGTATGAACTTAATTGGAAAATAAACTTACAAAAATTATTTTGACAAAAACTCGGGACGACACAGTCCGAGTTTCGTCCGGAAAAAACATAAAAACGAAGTTTCTCGGGCGTGTTCGTATCGTGATTGCGTGAAAGTAAAAATCGGACGGTTTTCCGTTCTGAGCTTACGAACTAAAAACTTTTCGTACGCGCTAACCCTAAATACAGTAGTCATCTAGCTGACTTCTGTAATTTATTTTCAGAAACGGATTCGACCGTTAGCCTTAGAATTCAAAAATTGTAAACTTAGGCGTGCAAAGCCATTTATTTAATTAACTTTAAAAATTTTAAGAACATAAGGAATTTACGGGGCATTACATCCTACCCCCCTTACGAAAAATTTTGTCCCAAAATTTGCATACCTTCTGCAAAAAGATGAGGATACCGCTCCTTCATCTTCTCCTCGAGTTCCCACGTGGCTTCGTCTTGCCCGTGATGGTTCCATAGCACTTTAACTATTGGTATTGATTTGGTTCTTAATTCTTGAACTTTTCTATCCAAGATCGATATCGGCTTTTCTTCATAACTTAGGTCAGATTCAAGAACTACGTCTTGCTGACTAATAACGTGCTTAGGATCATAAACATATTTTCTCAACTGAGAAACGTGAAAAACGTTATGAACGCTTCCTAGACTTGGCGGTAAGGCCAATCTATACGCGACTGGTCCTATTCTCTCGAGGATTTCATAAGGTCCTATAAACCTAGGTCTTAACTTACCCTTTACTCCAAATCTAAGGATTCCTTTGGTCGGGGATATCTTAAGAAAAACTTTATCTCCTATTTCAAACTCGAGGTTGGTTCGACGATCGTCGGCATACGACTTCTGTCGGCTCTGGGCCTCTTTCATTCTATCTCGAATCTGTCGAACTATCTCAATCATCTCATTGATTGCATCTGGGCCTAAGTTCTTTCTCTCGCCTACTTCGTCCCAATAAAGCAGTGATCTACACTTTTTCCCATACAGAGCCTCAAACGGCGCCATTCCTATCGTGGCTTGATAGCTGTTGTTGTAGGCGAATTCGACTAAGTGTAGAATTTCTTCCCAATTCGCGCCTCGGTCCAAAACCACTGGCCTCAACATATCGACCAAAACCTGAATCGTTCTCTCTGACTGCCCATCTGTCTGTGGGTGAAAAGCTGTACTGAAATTAAGCTCTGTTCCCAACTCTTTCTGCATCGCCATCCAAAATCTCGAGGTAAACTTAGCATCTCTGTCTGATATTATGACCTTCGGTATTCCATGCAGACGTACAATCTCTCTGACATACAACTGAGCTAGTCTCTCTGATCCATATGTAGTCTTAATCGGTAAGAAGTGAGCTGACTTCGTAAGTCTATCTATTATCACCCAAATCGCTGTGTTTCCTCTTCTCGACTTAGGCAAGCCTGTGACAAAGTCCATAGCTATGCCTTCCCATTTCCAATCTGGGACATCCAACGGTTGTAGCAATCCATACGGTCGTCGGTGTAAAGCCTTAACTTGTTGACATGCTAGGCATCTTTCTATAAACGAGGCAACGTCTCGTTTCATTCCGTTCCACCAAAAGTTTCTTCGCAAATCCTGGTACATTTTCGTACTTCCTGGATGTGCTGTGTAAGGCGTATCGTGAGCCTCACTCAAGATTTCGTTCTTCAATTCGTTGTCGTTGTCGGGAATACAAATCCTGCCTTCATAAAGTATTGCATTGTCTGGAGCCTCAGAATATCCTTCCGGCTTATCTGTCCTTATCCTTACTCGTAACTTTTCCATTGACTCGTCTTTTCTCTGAGCACTAATGATCCTTTCTCTCAAATCTGGTGTAGCTTCTAATGCTGCTATTTGACTTGTTATCGTTGTTGGCGTGTCAAGCACTCTGATATCCATCTTCTCAAATTCTCGTACTAAAGTTTCTTCTTCTACGAAAAGACATCCTAACTTCGTTGGAGCCTTGCGACTCAATGCGTCTGCTATCACATTAGCCTTTCCTGGATGGTAGTTAATTCCACAGTCATAATCTTTGACTAATTCAAGCCATCGTCTTTGTCTCATGTTCAGTTCTTTTTGCTCGAAAAAGTATTTTAGGCTCTTGTGATCAGTGAATATCTCAACTCTTACACCATAGAGATGGTGTCTCCAAATCTTTAGCGCATGCACTACGGCTGCAAGTTCTAAATCGTGGGTTGGGTACTCAACTTCGTGAGGTCGAAGTTGTCGTGAAGCATAAGCTATTACTCGTCCGTCTTGCATCAAGACACAACCTAATCCATTTTTCGATGCGTCAGTGTAAACTACATATTCCTTGTTTGTGTCTGGAAGTGCTAATACTGGCGCTGTAGTTAACTTTTCCTTAAGAGTTTGAAAACTCTTCTCGCACTCATCCGTCCACTTAAACTTGGTATCCTTCCTGAGTAGCTGCGTCATCGGGCGAGCGATTGTAGAAAATCCTTCGATAAACCTTCTGTAATAACCAGCTAATCCCAAGAAACTTCTGATCTCATTCTGACTTGTTGGTGTCTTCCAGTTGTGCACTGCTTCTACTTTGGCTGGATCCACCTTGATTCCTTCTGTCGATACTATGTGTCCAAGGAACATTACTTCCTTCAGCCAAAATTCGCATTTACTGAATTTGGCATAGAGTTTCTCAGCTCTTAGTATTTCCAACACTATCCGTAGATGTTCCTCGTGCTCCGTCTCATTCTTAGAGTAAATGAGGATGTCATCGATGAATACTAGAACAAATTTGTCCAAGTAGGGGTGGAAGACTCTGTTCATAAGGTCCATGAATACGGCTGGAGCGTTGGTTAAACCAAATGGCATCACTAAAAATTCGTAATGGCCATATCGAGTTCTAAAAACGGTCTTCGGTACATCCTCAGGTTTGATCGTGAGCTGATGATATCCTGACCTCAAATCTATCTTGGAGAAGACTCCTGCACCCTTAAGCTGATTGAACAGATCCTCGATCCTTGGCAAAGGATATTTGTTCTTGAGAGTGATCTTGTTCAGTTCTCGGTAATTGATGCACATTCTCATCGATCATTCCTTTTTCCTAACGAAAAGCACGGGTGCTCCCCAAGGTGAGACGCTTGGCCAGATAAAACCAAGATCTAGTAATTCCTGTAACTGGATTTTGAGCTCTTCCAGTTCCTTCGGTTCCATTCTGTAAGGGGCTTTAGACTTAGGAGCTGCTCCTGGTTCTAAATCGATCGTAAAGTCCACATGACGATCTGGTGGCAATCCCGGTAGTACTTCCGGAAAAACATCTTCATATTCGTTCACGACTTTTACGTTCTGAATGGTCTTCTCGGCTCCTGGTTCTCCAACTAGGTACACAAGATATGTTGTGGTACCTTTCTTCTTCATGATTTTTGTGGCTTGAAGGGCTGATATGATTGGTACGCCTCTACCCATTGAAATTCCGTGGAATTCGGTTGGTTCTTTACCCAGTGGCTGAAAAGAAATTTTTCTCTCGTTGCAGAGAATCGTAGCGTAATTCTCTGACAACCAATCCATACCTAGGATTATATCTACAACCCACATTATCATAACATTTAGGTTGTTCGCTATAACCTTATGAGTTCCGATTTCTAGTTCTAGGTTAGAGCAAACATGCGTGGAAGTAGTGATCTCTCCTGAAGGTGTGGCTACTCTCATAGATTGTGCAGCTCTTATAGGTCTGATGTCTAAGTTATCGGCACATGAGCCAGCAATGAAAGAATGCGATGCGCAAGTATCAAACAGTATCTTGATGGGGATGTTGTGGAGTTTTCCCATACCTGCTAGATTGCCTTTTCCTTTGCGCTGACCGCTTTGTTTGATAGCGCATGCCCTCGCATTCTGTTGCTGCTGTGCATGCTGCTGAAATTGCTGCTGGTTCATAGGCGGCTGCTGCGGCTGTGCTTGGATGGCTCGGAGGGGTACTGCTTGAAGCGGTTTAGGGCAGTCCTTTTTCATGTGCCCCTTCTGTCCACAGTTGAAACAGTTGGGGGTACCTATTTGGCAGACTCCAGGATGGGCTCGGTTGCACTTCGGGCAGACAGGGATGGTAACCCTCCCTGGGTTATTCGCTCCCTGGTTAAAATTCCTCTGTTGCCCTTGCAGCTGGTTCAGCTGATTATTGCCCTTCCACGGCGAGTTCTGCATGTTACCTTGAATGAACAACCCCGATTGGTTGTTTCCCTGCCACGGCCTCTTGCCATTGTTGTTGTTGTTGGCAGGCTGCTGATAGCCCCTTTTCTGTCCTCCCTGATTGTTGTAGCCCTGACTGTATCCTCCGCTACCTCCTCCGTTCCATTTCCTCTTCCCCTGGTAGTTGCTACTGTTGTTGTTGTAGTAGCCTCGATTCTGACTCTGCGCTGGTCCTGACGCAGTTGGTACAATCTTTTTCTTGCACGACGGCCTCCATTTCCAGTGCTCTTCCCAGTATGTCTGAATAACCTAGTCCTCCATGACTAGCCAAAGCGATTCCCAATTCATGACGTAAACCTCCCTGAAATTTCTTTGATAACTTCTCCTCAGTGTCGACCAATGTCGGCGCATACCTCATCAACTCGCAGAACTTGACGTCATATTCCGTCACAGTCAGCTTTCCCTGCTTCAGATTATGAAATTCGGCCTCTTTCTGTGCCCTATACGTCTTGGGGACGTACTTATCAAAGAAAATCTCCTTAAACTCTTCCCACGAAAAACGAGCCAGATGCTCAGTAGGTATCACCTTCTGTCTTGCTTCCCACCAGTAATCTGCCGAGCCCATCAGTTGGAATGCGACACACAGCATTCTCTCCTCATCAGTGCATCTGAGGAGCTTGAAAATTTTCACGGTCGACCTCACCCATAGCTCAGCATCGCTAGGGCTACCAGTTCCATTAAACATTGGAGGGTTCCTTTTGAGGAAAAGATCCTCAATATCTCTACGGGGCGGTGGTGGAGGTGACGGGGGTGGAGATGGGGATGGAGTAATATTCCGCTCATATTCCTGTTCTTGGTTATTTTCTTGCTGACGTCCACCACGTCCTCTCGGCCTTCCAGGTCTTCGACCTCTCCTGTTGTTAACATTTCTCGGCGGCATTTTCTTTAGTCTAGAGAAGAATTGAAAATTTTCATTAGTTTCCTTTTGTTAATTACACTTAGCACTTACTAGCTCGTTCTCAACTTAATCAAATTCATGGAACAACATATCAAACATAGCTTTGATATCATTTCATTAATCTTTTAACTTTCGGGTTAAACTAATTTCCTCGTTACACGAGTTCATTTAACATTCTGATTTTTTTTTTTTTTTATTACTTGATTCATAAGAGATTTTACTTGATTAAAAACCCTCTTTACGGGTCATATATATATATACATCCAAAAAGAATATTACTTTTGCCTCCAACGAGGACTTATACAAAAAGGGTTAGACTACTATTAGTCTAAACTAGGCTAACTGCCTACTATTTACCGGGTGCACTAACAAGCTGCACTCCGTATCTACTAGAGTACTAGAACGGAAACGATTCATAAAATTTCGTATCCGCTAGAGTACTTCAAAAAATTAACTAGTTACTGATCCGACTCTATACAGGACAAAGAGCTATTATTGCTACTGATATTTACCCATATCTATAAAGCACTGCCTAACTAAACTGCAGTAGAATCCAAAATTACCCCGAAGTCTGCAAAAATCCTAACAACCCTCCCCTGGGTCCTCCTCAGGGTCCTCCTCCAGGTCCTCCTCCGAATCCTCCTCCAGTACACCGTGTGGTGGCAACTCTAACAAAGCTAAGTACTCTGGGTCTAAGTCAAGCTCCTCAAGCTCCGTCTCGGCTGGAAAGTGACTGTAGGGGATGTGTGGCTCTAAAGGAAGGGGAAGCATAAACCTACTCTCAAAGAAACGCCTGTGCACACACAGGGCGAATCCGGCGTAGTTGCCGGTCGGCTCCGTGTCGTCGCCGAAAATCCCCAAGAAGTACCAAGCTGCACGGTGCGCCCATCCGCGCCACTCGTCCGGTAGGTGCACGATCAAGTCTAGTATCGCCTGACTCTCCCTGATCAGGTGTCGCACTGGGTAGTAGGCTGAAGAAAAATTATTAACAATCTGTCCCACATCCTCTTCTCCATAGTCTACCTCGAACTCGTAGTACTCATCCTGCAACATATCAACTATGGTGCGCTCGCACGAGGCCAAAGGCTGGCTCTTCCGAGCCGTGACACGAGTCCTAGCCATCCTACAAAAAGTTTTAAGGAAACACGGATCAGTAACAGGTAGGGAAAAATAACTTATCTTAACGAAAACATAAATTACAAAATGAATATTCCTTATTCAATTGTAACATCAACACTTAAGTCAACTACTTATTAAGACTTCTAGCAATTCAAGAAATTACACTCAACAACATATATATATATATATATATATATATATACATAAAATTAAAGATTTTATTTTCATTCTTTTCCTTTCACCATATTATTACTCATTTTAATTCTTCTATTTCTTTTATTTCTTAACTCATTAACTCTTAACGATTTTCACTTATTAAAACAAAGTATATTTACTTCGTTCATGTTACTTATTCAAAAGTAACATCCATTTTCAAAAGAATTTGTCGTTTACGACTCTTGATATTCGTACTAATTGTAGTCGTCGCTGGACTCGGGCGATCGATGGAAAAGAAAAAAAAAATTAATCAAGCTTCGCGCTCGACTTCTAATAAACTCTACGATTTTTCTTTATAAAGTTCGATCAAGCGAACCCTATTGAAACACGAAACGAGAAGAAAAAGAAAAATGACGTGTCGCGAACTGACGTCATTTACATTACTTACACGTAAGAAATGTTCACTTATTTTATTTGGCTTTGATTTTAATTTATTCAATTTTCGTCGTCTCATTCATATCTTTCTTAACTCGAAGTCGAAAGCTTCTCAAACGTCTAATCGCTCCCTTCTTTTACTAATACGATTTATTGAATTATTTTTATTCATTTTATTTCTTTTCCCCCGAAGGAAATTCTTAGACGACAAGTTCGACTTTGCCGAATCTTTATTCATGTCACTAAGCGCACGTGACATTCATCAGAGGAAGTCCTTCTCACGTTAGGGATCTCCTTTCGAAATCATTTCAAAACAACGTTTCTTAAAAACGTCTAAGTTCTCGAAGAACCGGAAAGTTCTTAGGTTCCACGTCTACGTTCTCGTTGAACCGGGAAAATTCCCTAAAATCTGACTATATTCTCATATCCGCATAATTTTTTTCATAAAAAGGAAATCATTGCGCAAATATTTTCACATAAGATAGTACTTGTACTATCGCATAATCATGTAGAGTATAAAAATTATACTTCTATAAAATTCTCATTTTTTTTTTAAAACACAACTCATTCTCGTCTTCAATTTTTTATCGAATACTTGCTCATAAATTTCTTATTTTAAAAGAAATCTCTTTATAAAATTCTTTCACTTTTCCTCGTTGAGTTGACGTAGCGGGCGGTTGAGTTGACTTCTACGTTCTCAATCTTAGCATCATAGTCTAACTCTTATCTCATACTTGGAAAGACGACTCTGATCCAGAGTATATACAAATACCATGTCTCATGACTTGAAAGAAGGCTCGATATAGAGTACAAACGAATACTCTATATTATTTCTCGGAGAAAGACTTGTATACAAATACCACTTTATGATATTACTTAAAAGAATGACTCGTACTAGAAAGAATGACTCACACTAACTTATACTAGAAGATTGACTCAGAAGCAGAGCAGAAAACGAACACTGCTCTGATACCACTCTGTCACAGCCCCAAATCCCGAGGGACGACAGAAGCCGGGGTGCGACTGGGGTTGGATTAAAGAAGCGGGGAAGAAGGGGGCTAATTGACTAAACATACATGAAAAACATCGATGAACCATGAATAAAACTTGAATATAAATAAGAAAGAGTTAATCCCTAAGGATTACTCGAAAAAAGTACAAAAAGAAGCTAAGTTCATATTTACAAACTTAGACTACAGAGTATTGTTCAAAAAGTACATCTCAAAAAGAAATCCAGAGTTTGGCAGCGGAAGGGTTCTAACTAAGCATCATATCCTTTAACTCAACATCAACCGTCGCCGCTCACCGTCGCTTCAACCTGCACATTTAGAAAACAATGCAGGGCTAAGTACAAACGTACTTAGTGGGCACGATGCCGAAATCATAATCATAAATATAGATAAATATGGAATTTCAGAGGCGTAGCACATCGGAGTTTTATTGAAAGAATCCGTGTCTACTAAACATTTTCTGACTTTTTCTCATAAATCACTCGCGCGAGCATTTTCTGACTAATGTTACGTTCAATCTTGACCAATTCTAATTCACCGTGGCTGGTACCCCTCAACAGGATATCACATACACCACAGGTTACAAAGTGCACTAACTCTGGAAAGCACTTAGCAGCTAACTCAGAGCCGATCGTTAGTTAATCTAATTAGACTAACTCTAAATCTGGAAAACACGAATGTTGACTCAGATAGGTACAAGAGAACTCACATAAAACATAAAACAGTTCATGCCATAATATCACTTTGAAAACACAGATATCAAAGCGATAAAGAAAGATTTTCCGAGCATTGCTCGTTTTATTTGTATATAAAAGCCCACCTTGATTTATAGAACTTAAAGCAAAACTTCCAACTTCGAATCTTCTGTCCTTTCTCTACAGTTGGCTTCCTCCTTCATCGTAAAATAAACATACTTAAAAACGGGTCGTAAAAGATAATCGATTAAAGAGAATCGAAGCAAGTTTTAGTTGTTTCATTCTTTAGGCATTTGCACGCTTACTAAATTCGTTTTATTTAAACGGGAAACGAGACTCGTACCAATCTCGTTTAGAACTCGGAAGATCTCATACTCGACTCTCGGGTCAGTAGAGAAGGTAGTCGATATCTTAATACGACTTTAAAGATTATAATAAACTAAGTTGGAAAGAATCAACTTAGGCGATTTACGTTTTAGTTCATTGAACGATTTATGAAATTTCTCATTTATTACTTCTTTAATGAAAGGATAAGAGATAAGATCTCGACTGGTTTTCATCACTCAAGGTCCTGTACTTGACTCTAGGGTCAGTAGGAAGATATTCGATAGATAAAACGTTTTAAACGATCGAAAGAAGCTAAGTTGCGGACTAAACAACTTAGAAAACAAGAAACTGAAATTTTCACTGCGCAGTCCAGTAACTCTGGAGGCTGTCCAGAACAGAGAATTTGGAAACAGGGGATGAGCCCTGTACCACTGGAAAGATTGGGATGTCTAGTTCGCGCTCCAATTTACGGATCGCAAATCCGATAAACGAGGTGGAAGTTATTACAGTTTCCGGCGAGGGTCGTAAAACTGCCGTGAAAACCCTAATTGCTTGATAGGTTCGACGTATAACGTTTTAGGTTCGTTTTAAGCTCTCGTATTCAGTGTTTTTAGAAACTGTACTCTCAAGGCAGTCATCACGTACTTCTGTACATGACGAACTCCTTCTCAAAACTTGCTCAAAAGCACGACGTTCTAAACGTCGGATTTCAACTAACAATTACTAAACCAACAAAAATTCAAAACGCGTTCTAGTTCTCGACTATAACTATAGCCCATATTATATCAACTCGAAAGCTTACGACGTCAACTAGAAAGTTGTTCTAAATTCCATCATAAACAATAATATCAAACTAAAATTTTCATCCGACTTCTTGATTATTAGTTACGACTAAATGTTCGTCTCTTACGCGATTTTTCAAAGTTGTCGGATTTCGTTCAAATTTTACGACATTAAACTACGTCTAACGTGAATCACTTTCATGCATACAAACATATCATAACATCATTATAACTCAACTTATAAGGTGATCTTTATCTCTTATGTTTCATTAAACATTTTTAGAAAATTCTCAATTAAATTTTATAATCAACTAACATGATTTGCAACATAATTCAACCAACAATTCATCACTTATATCAAACATGTGGAAACCTCTAATTACTCTATAATTTTCGGTTTTCATACATATGTTAAGGGGGTGATTTTCTTCTCTAATTAACTACATTTATTTACTAATCAACCTCTTATATCATCAAATAATCAATTGCAAAACAATTATCAACTAACATGCATAAACCCCTAAATTCAACTTAAATCCTAATTGAAATTTCACAAACACATAGGGCTTTTGATTTCTTTTCATTCTAATCACTAATTAAACTTCTATTAAACAAGAATCAATCATCAAATGAAGAAAATTAAAAATCCTACAACTTACCTAAAATTTTCGGTATTAACATAGGTATTAGGGTTCTTATTTTTGTTCAATTTTAATCCCTAATTATCATATCTAAAACATCTAATTTCATTATTCCAAGATCAAAACATCTATTCCAAAACTCTAAAATTTCGATCAAGAAGAAAAGAAAAAGAAAAGAAAGATGATTGGATAGGATTATAGAGGAAGGAATTACATTAAGAATTAAAGAAAGATGTATGGAATTGAATGGAAGGATTGTGACTTGTGTTCTTCTTCAAGCTCTTGGAGATGTCTTCAATGGTGGATGATTAAGTGAAGAAGATGAAGAATGGAGGAGTGTGCAGCCGATGGTGGTGATGTGGTGGGAGGAAAATGGTTTTGTTTAAGTGTTTGATATGATGAAATGGTTGAAAGTATGGAAAGTAAAGATTAGGTGTCATTTAACTAGACATCATTAACATGCATGTCTTCCACTTAATTAAGGAGAAAAAAAATAATAAAAAAAAGAAGAAAAAGTCGGCTGCATGCAGAATTTTTTAGAAGGGTTACGGGTTTTTCCGGCACGATCCGACGTTACGGAAAAACGAACGACGAAAAACGTTGTTCGGTACAAAATCGTCGCGATTTGGTTTGACCTTAAATTCTAACGTATGAACTTAATTGGAAAATAAACTTACAAAAATTATTTTGACAAAAACTCGGGACGACACAGTCCGAGTTTCGTCCGGAAAAACATAAAAATGAACTTTCTCGGGCGTGTTCATATCGTGATTGTGTGAAAGTAAAAATCGGATGGTTTTCCGTTCTGAGTTTACGAACTAAAAACTTTTCGTACGCGCTAACCCTAAATACAGTAGTCATCTAGCTGACTTCTGTAATTTATTTTCAGAAACGGATTCGACCGTTAGCCTTAGAATTCAAAAATTGTAAACTTAGGCGTGCAAAGCCATTTATTTAATTAACTTTAAAAATTTTAAGAACATAAGGAATTTGCGGGGCATTACATGGTGACCATTTACCAAAAATGTGTCGCTTCCATTTAAGTCATACACCTCGACGCTTCCATTTGGAAATACCTCTTTCACAATGTATGGTCCTCCCCATTTGGATCTAAGTTTCCCACTCATCAATTTAAAATGGGAATTGAAGAGGAGTACCTTTTGCCCAATCCAGAATTCTTTCTTGCGTATCTTTGCATCATGAATCTTCCTTGTTCTCTCCTTGTATAGAACTGCATTGTCGTATGACTCCAAACGTAGTTCCTCCAACTCACTTATCTGCAATTTCCTTTCTTCTCCGGCCAAAGTCATACTGAAGTTAATTTTCTTGATGGCCCAGTATGCTTTGTGCTCCACTTCTACTGGTAAGTGACACCTTTTTCCAAACACTAGCCTAAAGGGTGACATCTCTATTGGGATTTTGTAGGCAGTTCGGTATGCCCATAATACATTCCCTAAATGATTACTCCAGTCTTTCCAGTTGGGATGGACCACTTTCTACAGTATGCCCTTGATCTCTCTGTTCAAAATTTCAGCCTATCCATTGGCTTGAGGGTGGTATGCAGTTGTTGCTTTGTGTTTCACCCCCATCTTCTTAGTGAGTGCTTTAATAGTAGCATTACAGAAATGAGATCCCTGATCACTGATGAGGATTTTCGGAACTCCAAATCTGTTAAACACTTGGTCCTTCAAGAATTCAGCCACCGTGTGAGCATCATTATTTGATGTAGCCTTTGCTTCGACCCATTTAGATACATAATCGACTGCTACAAGTATATACTCATAATTTCCAGACTTAGGGAAGGGTCCCATAAAGTCTATTCCCCATACGTCGAAAATTTCTACAGGCATAATGGGTATTTGAGGCATCTCATCCATTGGGGTAATGCCCCCAACCATTTGACACTTCGGGTAGCCCTGTACCCATTTCCTTGGATCGGCAAATACTGAAGGCTAATAAAATCCTCTATCCAAAATCCTCTGTGCCGTTCTTCTTCCACCAAAGTGTCCACTGCATGCAGTGTCGTGGCACATTTCCAAGATTTGGGTATTGCTCATCCTCAGGAACACATCTCTGTATGACTTGATCTGTTCTTATCTTCCATAAATGCGGTGCCTCCTAAAAGTAGGAACGGGCTTGTGTGACCAATTTCTGCTTTTCAAACTTGGTTTTTCCTGATGGAACCTCTTTTGTAAACAAATAATTTGTTATATCTGCAAACCATGGCTCTTTATCGGTCAGTGCTGGTTTAAGGTTAAACCGCTCAGGGTCGAAAGGGTTTGCTGGTAAAGTGATCCCATTCGGCCTGAGATTCAGATTAGTTGGGTATGCCAAATGTTTGAAGGTCTACGCTTGCTGTGGATCTACCATATCGTCGCATCTCGCTATTTGTGCAAGTGCGCATAGTCATCGTTCAGTTCGGTCAATATTTGGCTCAAAAATCAATGCTCTTTGTGCTCGATGTGTTCCACGCATACACTAGTAGCGGAAAATAGAATGAGAAGAGTAAAATTACTGCGCGTCACTCCCCGGCAACGGCACCAATTTTGACACGCACCCGTCGTGTGGTACGATCAAAATACCTGTGTATGCCCCAGACGGACAATATACGCTCCTATACCCACTACCGGACAGGCTATTCTTAGTGGTAAGTTAGGGTCGATCCCACGGAGAGTGAGGAACTACTTTACTCTTCAGGGGCATAAGTTTGGTTGTCACGATCCAATCCTGTTTATCTGCACAAAATACCTTGGAAACAATCAAATATAAAAGAGGTAAGATTTGGGATAGATCATGATCATTGTTGATATGTTTATTCGGTCATGGGCATACTGAAGATCCGTCCATGCTTTGTATAAACTCAAGGCGTGGCCCAAAGACATTGGGGCGTTTCAAGAGTTTATACTCCACATTTGGGATGGTTGAATCCCTTGTAGTCACTTGGTTCGAAGGACACGCTTTACCCCGATCACAAGGTCGTGCTTCACTCCTCCTTAGATAGTAGTCGTACCCGATCCCTCCAAGTATGACCCTCACCAACCTTTTCTTTCAAGCTTCCCGGCTCCGCACCTACAGAGTAGACATAACTCGCGGGATATACATTTTCGGTAACGCCTCCAACCGGTCATCGATATATCTACGATGCGCAAGATGAGTCCCTTGGTCAATAAGCATGGATTGATGCCTCGTCACAGTGTGTGGGTGATTGTTAGAGAAGCCCAAGACCGAGGAAGGATGCAGTATCCCCTTGCCCATTCCTCGCCATCCAGATCTACAACACCATTGAAGGCGCTGCTCAGCCACTCGATCATAGGCATACTGAACGTTACCGTCTGTCATGCCCTGGCCTCTGCTTGACATGGTACAACTCCAACCAAACGAAGATCACCCGTTAAGTCAGGACTGCCCATGAATTCTGCTTAGATCTCTCCGGAACCACTGGATCCAACCGAAAGCACAAATGCCTCTCGAATATTCACATATCAACACTTAATCATGTCCACCACCCAAATATCACCAAAGGGAACTAGTCACACATATTGAATTGCATATTAACATAAGTAAATAAACACATCAATAACATAAAATACGAAATACTTGAATTAAAATGATACCTAAGGCAAACCGCCTTGGATTTGTTCTTCACAACATAATGAAAATGAAAACTGGTAAATTGTTTATGCGAGAACTGTAAAAGTACTGAAAGTAAAAGTGTTTCTTGAACTGAAGACTATCAAATGGTAGGGGTAACCAACGTTGTGCTAGCCACACTTGCTGCACTTTTATAGTTGAGATGATGGCAGTCAAAACCCTCCTCCGGCAGACCGCATCAGCATGATTGATTCCTTCCATGTTTAGCTTAATCTTGATTTGTCCGTGATTGATCGGATTGATGATTGGCAATCTTCGATTGATTGATTGAGGGTGATGAACTGGCTTCCAGATCCTTCTTCACATAGACGCTAGGCAGAATATCGTGCAAATCCCTTTCACGCATCTTTTCTTATTTAGCTTTGGCGACTGACTGCTGATGTCGGTAGTGGTCATACGGGTTGTATGCTTCAGTTTGTCTCGCACCAAGGTCCTATTCTTCGTGGGTGCAACAGCTGCAGATCTTCTTTGTTGTTGGATGCATTGCGTTAATACCACGAATGCGAATGATGAACAACAACTTAGCTTCAGGGTTCACATAGAATCCACCTTTCAACTTCGCCTCACGCTTGAGCTGAATGAGCTCCCTCTCCTATGCTGCATACTCCTTGGTATAGTCAACTTTGTGCAACTAGTTGAAAATACTCTAATACTGCTCATTCTAACCATCTTTTCTCTGTTTTCCTTGGACGGAGCTTCCTTCCCACGAACAACAGTTTTCTTCCCAATACACACACTAAACATACAAAAAGACAGGAAAAATAGGGCCAAGTGGCCCAAAAGTCGAAGACGCATCACTCACCATAACCCTTTCTCAACATCGGAAACCTCTCTACTTCGTCTCAAACCACACCAAATAAATCAAGGGATCCAAAAATCCAATTTTCAAACCAAAATTTCGAGCAACGAATAAAAAGTCGAAATTCACTATTCATATTAGGGTTTTCTGAACCTTCAACTTGAATTTCTCTTAGACAATCTCTGACGACTTTCAAACAAATCTCAAAGCTTCTAAAATAATCTTTAGACTCAAAAGACACTAATTAGATGAAATTCAGAAAAGTTCGATGAATAGTGAATACTCGGGAAAAATAACTATTCATCTAAAAACGAAACTTCTCCGAAATTTCTAAATTCGAACTCAAACTCAAACTCATATAATCATGCTCAAACAATTCACCACACAATCGATTCGGATAACCGAATTGATTACAATCACATAAAAGCACACAATTAAGCACATAAACTCAATTAAGATGAACTTAAAGACTTATAAAGAATCGGGGCATTACATCAATGGCGCAAGCTTGTTGTAAAACAGTGTGGATGAAGAAAATTCTTGAAGAATTTGGAGTAATTCAGACCAAGCCAGTTCCATTATTTTGTGATAACAATGCAGCTGTTTACATCACATCAAACTTTGCATTTTAATGAACAAACCATGTCACAGCCCGAATTCAAGTGTGTAGGAACGACTAGAATCCATTGGACAGTGATGGTAAAACAATAGAATAATACTTGACTCAACAATAGATCATGCTCGGGAATAAGGAAATATAGATTGAAAGCGATAACAAATAATAACTTTCTTTCAGATCTTAACTCAAATAAACGAGCATTGATTAATAATTCAAGTGTCGTAGAACAAATCAAGTGTCTCAATGCAAGTCAAGTAGAAATTAGGGAAAAATATGAAATAGTTTCAAGAACAATGCTCATTGTATCGACACCAAATAAGAGTAATAGTTTAAAGATAAATAAAAACATTGTTGTTTTGTAGCGGAATCTCAAACTTAAGTCCCAATAATTGCATGTATGAAGATATGTAATTACAAGCTTAAACAAAAGACTCGACTTATTAACACACACTGCGGAGCACTCCGTGCCATCCACATCAAGCTAACTTGCACGTTTAGAAAACACATGCAGGGCTGAGTACTTCGTACTCAGCGAACACATGCCAAAAACAATTTAAATCTTGCTCATTACAGCTATATAATTGAACTTGCCTTGCCACTGCATCACAAGGGTTAGCACAGTTAAAACATTTTACTTATGAATGCAAAAATATTTTCTTTTCTTGAAACGACTACGCAGTCAACATATATATAACTATAAAGAAGTATGAATTAATCTACCACATCATCTCTGTGTCGAGAAGTAGGCCTCCTTCTCAAACACTGTGACTGGCCTAACCGAAGCAAGGCTCACAGTCACCTCACATGATTCAAATAACAACACGTGTGTTGCTGTCTCACATAGGATAATAACTCAAGTAGATGATCAAACATGCCACGGATAAAATGGCAAGTCAATTAATTTAAAAGCTCACGTACTAACCATTAGGTAATAGCATTCAATAGTTCTCGGTTTATAAAGCCCACCTGACTGAAGAGGGTTAGTCGGGGTAGCTTCCTCCTTTTTCTTCCTTTACTTCTCGGTCCAGCTCGTTCCTTCAAGAATAACATCTTATAAGGACGAATCTACTTTCTCGAAAAATGAAACGAGTTCTAACGCTCGGTTGAAGGACTTCTACTTGACTCAGGTTTCTTTACTTATCTTGGCTCGACTAGCTCGATCTTTCTCGGTTTCTCGACTCTACCCAAGTACTAAACCAACACACTCTCAGACTCGGGCACTTAACTCGATAACAATCAAACAAATTAAAACTTAAACAAATCATGAAAATTGAGAATTTACTATTCACGATATAAACTTCGTATTTCTCGATTTCTCGAGTCAAAAGAACTCTAAAATTACGAGATTAATTCTCAACTACTTAAATCACAAATTGTTGGGAAATTTAAGTAAAAGTTTTGATTAATTCCAAAACCAACTGACCCCAACCGAGTAGATGTTGCCATTTCCGAAAGTTAGTAATTAGGCTCGTTGTTTGAGATATATTGAGATTTTATCTTTACAGGTCTCCAGCTGAAGACGGCAACATGGCTACACTCGGATAGAAATTCAGATGCAAACATCAGATGTGAAGCCAACTGTTCGGATATAAAACATCAGTTATAAGAAAGACAACTGAGCGTTCAAGAGATAGAACATCAGTCACAAGAAAGACAACTAGGCGTTCAAGAGATAGAACATCAGTTACAAGAAAGACAACTGAGCGTTCAAGAAAGACAACTGAGCGTTCAAGATACAGAACATCAGTTGAAGGACTCGAACCGATAAGATCGACAACTTGAAGTTCAAAGCAGCTGAGAGTTCAACTGCTCCTCTTCAGACAGAATGTCAGTTGAAGGTAACGATGAGATGGAACATCAGCTGAAGACCAATCAGATCAAGATGAAACGACTCAACCTACTAACCAAGGTTGAAAGTCAAAGGTTGAAATTTGAAACTCAAATAAGGAAGTCACGTGAAGGTTTGACGTTCTGTCATTACCTCATTTGGCCCAACACAAGGTTGTCTCAGATGGAAAGCAGAAGTCCACAGTTGCCAAATCCGAAAAGTCTGCAGAGATAAGAGACAAGCCATCGCTTTCACAAGAACAGAGATCAACGGCTCATCCAACGGCTAGTTGATTCTCTCCGCCTACAAATAGAGGCCTTCATTCATTCACCAAGATGAATAAGAGAAAAGACAGACAAGTGCAAGAGCAGATAGACGAGCGAATATCTCCAGTTGAGAGTTCATATCGCAAACGAGCTAAACTAAAATCAATCTCTAAGAACATCACTAGTTCAGAGTTCCTAGAGTGTTAGATTCTGTCTTGGTGTTTTTTAGATCTTAGTTTAAGTCTCCATTTGTTCAAGCTTAGATCCTAGCTCACTTCTTGTTCGAGCTAGTAGTTGGAAAAACCCACCCTCACACACACCCCTAAAAAGGTTGTTAGGATCCTACTCTTCCCGTAATTGAGTAGATAGGTTGATAAGTACCCGTAAACTTATCTGTAAGGTTGATAAGTACCAGTAAACTTATCTTAACGATTGCAAAGCCCGCGTAAGCTTTGTGGAAATTGTCCTAAAGAACTTGGACTGAGTTGTATGGACTCACAACTCCCCGTGGACGTAGGAGTTCTCTCCGAACCACGTAAATCCTTTGTGTGTTTGTGTTTTCAGTTCAGTTAATTTATTGCATATCCAACTGACCAACTAACCAGCACTCAAAACTGCATATCTTTGCATCTTAACTGTTTTGGTTATTGACCAACCTTGCATCTGAGCGTGAGTTATTTTATACGAGTTGTTATTTCCACCACATTCCGCACAGCACTACACTTCCAGCTGAGTGTTCTTACTCAGTTGTGATTCCAGCTGAGTCATTTTACTCGGTTGTGATATTTTTTAGGGGGTTGTTTTTAAAATTTCTATCTGGTGTATTCCCCCCCCCCCATACACCAGAACTCGTATCGGGACCATCACAAATTATTCACATTCAGACTTTCACATAGAGAATCAAACATTCACAGATAGGTAAATGACTGACTTCGATAAATAGACGGAAAAATAAAATTTTTCCAAATATCTCAGAATATTCTAGAAAAATTCCAGAAAATAAATTCACACAAACACGAATATCAACTCAGAATTTCATTCAAGTCTCAAACACAGTCTCATGCTGACTCAATGCTGCTCAACTTTTAACTCAAAATTTAAATCTTGAGATTTTCACAAAAATAGTTTCGCTATTCTCAAAATAAATCAAGGAATTCAATTATGAAATCAAATTCAAAATCCGATACTTTAGACAAAATATATCGGATTAAAGTCTATGTCACTTTTTCTCGTAAAACGTGCACATGCTCAAAAAATTCTCAAACTTGACAGATTGACTCAAAATAATTCTAATTGATCAATTACTCAATCAATTTTACTTAATTTCACTTTTAACTTATGAAAATCTCGATGTTTCATTCTTAACTTTAATTCTTTATAACTTTTGCATACAAACTCCGATTCAAGAAATTCAAGAAGCTAACTTAGTTAATGTTACTCCAATTTCATCATCTAATCATCAAATTCATAAAACAAAGTCAAGAACACAAAGTCTCATGCTTCATTTCTTCTTAAACTTCGAAATTTTCATATATTTATATATATATATATATATATATATATATATATATATATATCTGCTTGCATTTGTTGTCTGTTTGTTGTGTGCAGATGGATGTTAAAGACAAGATCATTGTCATGTTCTCGGTTGTGAACTATACTTCTTGGAAGACTCGGATGAAGAAGATTCTACTGTCAAAGCATCATCGAATGCAACAAGTGATTACATCCGGACCGATCACCATCATGGAGAAAGTTGTTCGCACTCCTACAAATCCC
Organism: Schizonepeta tenuifolia; assembly: GCA_029490685.1. Taxonomy (NCBI): domain Eukaryota; kingdom Viridiplantae; phylum Streptophyta; class Magnoliopsida; order Lamiales; family Lamiaceae; genus Schizonepeta; species Schizonepeta tenuifolia. The sequence continues at coordinate 118,417,689 of CM055955.1, read as the reverse complement.
AATGATGGGGATACAACTGAGGAGATGGTTGAGAAAAAGCCAGAAGACTTCACTCCTAAAGAAGCTAAAGTGAGCCAGCTTGATATCTGGGCTCAGAGCACTATCATGTCCACAGTTGGACAAGACTATCTCCTTGGATAGAAGAGTGCAACACCGCTAAGGAGATGTGGGATATTTTGGCATCTCTTAGCTAAGGGAGTGACGAAACCAAGGAGAACAAATTCTCCCATGCTTGTCAAGATTTTGACAACTTCTGTCTAAGAGCTGATGAAACCATTGATTAGTTAGAGCTTCGGTTCATGGATATCCGAAGGATTCAGTCCATCCGACGAGGGAAATGTACTTTGAGAGAAATCAACCTCAAAGTATTACAAGCTCTACCAGCTGAGTGGGACACCTTCACCAACATTCATGAAAGCCGAGCTGATCTTGGAGAAATGGGAACTGACAGGCTGTTCTCAATCCTGAAAGGAAAAGAGTACAAGGTGAACCGACGAAGATCAACTCAGTCCTCGGTTCAGACGAGTCGATATGAGGATGTTGGTTCAGCAACGAAGACAGTAGCACTTCGAGCTAACTACTCCAAGCTGCGAACATCAAGGCCAACACGATCTGCGGACACAGCTTCGAAGGAGCCAAGCAGAGAAGAGTTGCAACAGAGCATTGCCGCCATGTCAAAGAAGCTAGCTGACATGGATGCTCGGTTCGGGAAATACAAGAGGTTCTACAAATCCAACCGAACTCAAGATAACTCAAAGCCTATGAACAACGGTTGCTTTGAATGCGGCAAAGAGGGACACTTCAAAGCTAATTGTCCAGACCTTTCAAAGAAAGAAAGAGAAGCATTGAGGGCCAAGCAAAGTGGAAAGAACAAGGCCATGGTTGCAGAAGAGGTAGCTGATGACATGGACATCTTCACCGACACTGAAGATGAGGACGAGCTGACTTCCACCAACAACGCTATCGGTCATGATCAATGTCTCATGGCATTTGGAACCGACCAGGATGATGCTGAGGTACATTCTAGTCCTGCTAATTTAAATTCTTCCAATACTTCTAACATGCAGGAAACACTGGATGAAGAGTTGGAACTCTCCTGGGATGACTTCCTAGCACTCAATGAAGAAGTACAACAACAATCGGTTGAGTTTAAGAGTCTTCAAGAACAGTTTGCCAGACTTGAAGAATCCTTAACCGAAAAGGACGATCTGATTAAAAGTCAAACCGAAGAGATTGATAATCTCAAAAGTTAACTGAATGAGACCAACCGAACTAATGCTCCAACCGATGAGGAGTTGAAGGAGCAGATCAAGGAGCAGCATGATCAGTTGAACAAGCAAGAGACACAGATCGACCAGCTGTTGAAGAAGTCAGATGCACAGACCGAGCATATAGTTGTTCTTCTCAAGGATCTACAAACTGAGAGGGACAACCTGATAAAGCTATATCAATCATCCAAAATCATTGAGAATCTTATCAGTTACCAACGATAGATGGATGACGTGTCTGGACTCGGTTACGACATGGTCAAGGATACTGGAATTCCACCCGCAACCTTCATCAAGGCTGTGGATGTCACGGTTGACAAACCAAATCCGGTTGAGTCTGCAACTCCCCAAATTAATCCAACCTCCACGTCACAGCAAGCACAACCGACTAAGGGAACCTCAACTGAGAAAGGAAAAGGAGTTGTTGTTGGAAAACTGAAGAATCCATTGGTTGGGTCAACAACCGAGGGGGAATGTTCCAAGACTCGGAAGAGGAATCAGAGGCGTCGGAGATACAATCAGAACCGACTTCAGAACCGGCCTCTAAACTGACCTCTGAACCGTCCTCAGAGCCAACCTCAGAAAGGATGGAATCAACAGAACCGACAAGGATTCAACCATCTGAATCAACAGCGGTTTCATCAACAGTTCAACCAGAGGTTCCATCAGAGTCAACCGATGTGGAACAGTTCCAACAGCTGCGGATATTCAAGCCAGAACATGAATCAACAACAGGGCTTGAACAACAGTCATCGACAGTCAGGAAAATGGAATCAGACTCAGCCACAAAGATTCCAACATGGCATCCGACCTCATCGACAAAACCAACAGGATAAGAAACGCCAACAAAACAGGGGGAACGCCTCTCCTCCTAAAGTCCACAATGGGAGAAATCCTTCACCTCCCAAGAAACAGAACATCAACAATAACAACAAGCCTAAGGATAACCGAGGTGTTGTTAGAGTTGATGGAGAAGGAAAAGTAATCTAGAATGATAAATCTATCCGAATATACAGGGAAAAATGACTCACAGTTCAAGGGGGAACTGGTTCTAACCCTCCAGGACCCAACTAAAATTGGGGACCTAAGCGTGTTTCTCTGTGCAGAAACAGGAGAAACAGCTGAGGAAGAATAAAGCATCACATACCATGTGGGTGATGGATAGTGGATGCTCGAAACACATGACAAATCTGAAGGATTTTTTGGGAGTTTCGTGGAGAAAGAAGGACCATCAGTTACCTTTGGTGACAATTCGAAAGGTCACACCAAAGGCTACGGTACCCTTGAAACCAATCACGTGTCAATTTCCAATGTTTCATGTGTTGATGGATTGAAGCATAACTTGCTCTCCATCAGCCAATTCTGTGATAATGGTTTCTCTGTCAAGTTTGATGCGCAGGGCTACAGGGTTAAAAATGTTGAAACAAAGCAAGTCATATTGTTGGAAAATCGATCCCCAACCGGGAATGTCTACTATGCAGATTGGAATAGTAGTCCTCCTGACACCTGTGTGTTATCAAAGAGCAGTTCGGATGTGAGCTGGCTATGGCACAAAAGGCTCAACCATCTGAATTTCAAGACAATGAACCGACTTGCAAGACAGGAACATGCAAAGGGCATTCCTAACCGAGTGTTTTCAACAACACATATCTGCAGTGCATGTCAGCTGGGAAAGCTCGCTAGATCCTCCTTTTGGTTGAAATCGATTCCCTCAACCGACCGAGTATTGCAGCTGATCCATATGGATCTCTTCGGGCCAGTTACACCTAAGAGCATGAATGGTAACAAGTATACACTTGTTGTTACTGATGATTTCTCTAGGTACACGTGGACCATTTTCATGCGACACAAGAGTGAAACCCGAGATGAGCTACCCAAGCTGATGGATCGGATATCGAACCAACAAGAGATGAAAATTATTTCCATCCGATCAGACCGTGGAACCGAGTTTCTGAATGAAACCATCATCAAATATTGTGAGAAGCATGGAATCACTCATCAAACATCGGTTGCGCGTACTCCACAACAGAATGGAGTAGCTGAGCGAATAAACCGAACGATGAAGGATGCGGCTACATCCATGTTGACAAGCTCAGCTCTGCCAAAGAGATTTTGGGCTGAGGTAATCAACACAGCCTGCTACACCCAGAACAGGTCTCTTCTGACCAAGCGGTTGGGAAAGACTCCATATGAGCTATGGAGACGCAGGAAGCCTGATATTTCATATTTTCGCGTGTTTGGTTCTAAGTGTTATATTTACAACAATGGGAAGACTCAGTTGAAAGCTTTTGACGCCAAGGCTTCGAAGGGCATATTTCTTGGATATGCCGCTCGGATCAAGGCTTATAGAGTTTTCAACAACAGCTCTCGTGTTGTGGAGATAACACCTCATGTTAGTTTTGATGAATCTACTTTTGAGTGCAGGGAACAGGTAAAAGGACAACAAGTTGATCCACATGTTCCACCAGCTCTCACCAGATCGCAGATTCTAAGGCAGAAGAATCTAGCTGAACTATTGGTATGGGCAACCGAGGATGATGATCCATATTCCTCTGAAGATGAATGTGAAGACCCCAGCTCATCTCAAGGGGGAACTTCAGCTGATGTAACTCCAACTGCATCAGCATCCAAAGCCCAACCGAGCCCGGTTTGAGATATTATCCATGTTGAGGATCCAGACTCAACAGCTGATAAATCACCAGTTCTGAAGATCCCAACATCTCCCACAGCTCAGGATATCCCATCAGTTGAAATCACGGAACAGCCACTGTTGGAAGAAGAAGGAAGACGCAACAAAAGATGGTATGAAGATCATTCCACGGACAACATCATCGGAGATCCAACCGAAGGTGTGCGTACTAGGAGCAGAGTTGCAAATCCAGACTCAGCTGAGGAAGATTCCAACACTTACGCCCAATATGCTGAGGAGTTGGCAATTCTTGAGGAGTTCGAACAAGCCGGAGATGTTGCCATGATTTCTTGCTTCGTAGCTGATGTGCCAGAACCGAAGAATGTTGTGGAAGCTCTCAACTGTGTTCACTGGACAACAGCCATGCAAGAAGAACTGAATGAATTTCTATGCAACTGTGTATGGAAGTTGGTAGAAAGACCAAATGGTGTCAAAGTCATTGGATTGAAGTGGATTTTCAAGAATAAGAGAGACGCCATTGGATTCATCGTGAGGAACAAGGCAAGGTTGGTAGCTCAGGGATATTTCCAACAAGAAGGAATCGATTTCGAGGACTCCTTCGCGCCTGTTGCAAGGTTGGAAGCCATCAGAATTTTTCTAGCCTATGCCGCATTTCACAAATTCAAGGTTTATCAGATGGATGTGAAGTGTGCCTTCCTCAATGGTGATATCAAGGAAGATGTATATGTTGAACAGCCTCCCGGTTTTGAGACTGGAGATGGAAGAGTGTATAAGTTGAAGAAAGCGATCTATGGATTGAAGCAAGCACCTAGGGCTTGGTATGACACTCTCTGTGGTTTTCTTCGGAACTCGGGGTTCAAACGAGGGTCAGTTGACAAAACACTGTTCACCATAAAAGTTGGAGAAGACATACTTGTTGTGCAAATCTATGTTGACGACATCATATTCGGTTCCAAGTCGGAGGAGCTGTGCGAGAAATTCTCAACTCTCATGAAGGAGAAATTCGAGATGTCGATGATGGGCGAAATGAATTATTTTCTTGGACTAGAAGTGAAGCAGTCACCTGAAGGGATTTTCATCAATCAGTCCAAATACACAAAGGAGCTCATCGCAAAGTTCGGATTGCAGACAAGTAAAACCACAAGAATCCCAATGAATACTAACTGGAAGATTGAACCCAGAACTGAGGGAAAACTCGTGGATGCCAGTAAGTATAGAGGGATTATTGGTTCTTTGCTATATCTAACCGCCAGTCGGCCAAACATATCTTACGCGGTTGGAGTGTGTGCTCGGTTCCAAGTTCAACCGAGGGAAGCACATATGTTGGCAGCAAAGAACATCATTAAGTATCTGAAGGGCACTGTTAATGTTGGGTTATGGTACCCAGCTGACGACAATATCCAACTGTCAGGATACTTAGATACAGATCTAGCCGAAGATCGGTTGGACAGGAAGTCCACATCTGGACACTGTCAGTTCATGGGAAGCAAGTTAGTTTCATGGTTCTACAAGAAACAAGCATGTGTTGCCACTTCTACAACCGAGTCAGAGTACATGGCTGCAGGTAGTTGTTGTATGCAAGTGTTGTGGCTCAAGCAACAGCTGAGAGATTATGAAGTTGCAACTGGACAGGTTCCCATCCATTGTGATAGCTCAAGTGCCATTGCTATCTCTTTGAATCCTGTTCATCATTCTCGGACGAAGCACATTGACATTCGACATCACTTTATACGAGATCATATTGAGAAGAAGGACGTATCTGTGGAGAAGATTCCAACTGAGATTTAGAGAGCCAATATCTTCACCAAACCTCTAGTCGAAGCACGGTTCAAGATGTTGTGTGATCTCCTTGGATTGTTGGATCCATCAGATGAGGAGTCAGCCGAGGTGAAGAGATAGATATCCATCTGAGGGGGAAGCTCAGATGAAGGGGGAATCTCAGATGCGGATTGCCAACCGAAGAAATCAGACGTCAGCTGAACAGACGAACTCGAGTCAGCTGATGGTATGCCGCAACATTGGAACACAGCTGATTCCGACAATCAGCTGGGAGGTAGTACACAGCTGATTCCGACATCAGCTGGCAGGTATCATTTATGGCTGGAGGTGTTTATGTCTTAAATGAGAATGTTTGAAATAAATTCAAACATTCCTGAGCATGTCAATTAGATTAAAATAGCCAACACAGCGCATTTAATGTAAAGTACGGCTGAACATCAATAGCCCTACTTTATAGTGCGACTGGGCTGACATGAAAAACAGTTCACCTTCTCACGCGCGGGTGTTGGAACTCAGAATGTGACGACAGTCAAAGCTAGTCAACTGTCGCGAGATCTCAGCCGTTGATGGATTCGCGTCATTCAACCCTAGCCGGCGATTTCAAACGACCCAATAACCTATAAAAGGCAGAAAATCAGGAAGTGATCTCTTACCTTCTACATTTGTGTTTATCTGCAGTAACTGTTCATTTTCGTCTCCGATTTGTCTCACCATTTTCTGCAAGTTTTTCTCTCTATATATAATCCTCACTGCAGTATTTAAATGGCACCTAAAGCTTCACAAGGAAGGAAGATGGCATCTTCAGGACCTTCTCTAGTCCCCTCATCATACGACGAGTCCTTTGATATGCTGCTCTCCAAGATCCACTTCGAGCAGATTCTATCAGATGATGATCTGGAATCACCGGTGTTGTCTCCCCTCGCCAATATTCTCAGGGAGAACTGCCTTCTGGACTGGGCGACGCTCTTCCCCTCCCACCTTCTCAGGCGACAGGTCAGGAAGTTTTACCTGAACCTGCAATCTCCCATCGACAGCCGAGATGGGCTCATTACAGAAGTCTCTTGTCGACAACGAGATGTTCCTGCCAGAACCATCCGCCGTGTCACCGTCCCCATTCCAGTCTCCGACATTCTACGCCAAATCATTCTACCAAATCATTCCGCCATGGACACAATCGAGAACATCACCGATGCGGAAGCAGATCAATTTCTGGAGAGTGCTCTCATCACCCCAGAAAAATTGAGGAGCAATATGCAGCGAACAAAGTTGAAGCCAGAGCATCGACTTCTGTTCGATGTTGTATCCAAAGTCATCTTCGGATACAGTGGTGCTTTTGGAGACATCAGCCGACCGAAGCTCAAGCAGCTGATTGCTTTGGAGCACAAACACAAGCATAACATCAACTGGTTTAGTTATTTCGAACACTAGTTGACACTAGAGAGGCAGAAGATCTCCGAAACCACAACCGACTCTGGAGAGACGTTGTTGAGTGTCAAGGGAACTCTCAACTTCGGAGCCAAAATTTCTGCTCTGATCCTTTTCGCAACAAAGGATCAGAACATGGTCTGGGAAGACTGTGAGGAGACTCCAGTGAAGAGGCAGATGCTCTTCCCAACCGCCAAGAAGGCTCAGGATGTGATCAGGAGTGTCTACACTCCGAAAGACAAGAGGGAAGCTGTGAAAACAGCTGAAGAAAAAGATACAGCTGAGGAGCTGCCTCCAGCTGTCGGCCGCACTTTCAAATCTACAACTGCACGCCGACACAGAGCTGAGTCGAAGATGAGGCTGCGTATTAAGAAGAAGTCAGTCGCCAAACCAGCTGAGGAGGCACCAGCTGAGGAGTCTCCAGCTAAGGAGATACCAGCTGAGGAGGCACCAGCTGAGGAGCCATCTGAGTCGAGTCACTCAGTTGAAGCAGCTGCCTTTGAGATTGTTCCTCACGTAGGTGGAACAGATGAGATGGAAGGAATGGAAACCGAACCAAAAGACGAGCCAACCATCTCCTCGGATGCATCTTCTTCATCTGAGGAAATCGAAGATATTCCAACCTCCCCCACGCAGGAGTTGATGCCGTACAACCCGAACAGGTTATCCCAACCGACGCACAGCCAGAAATTCTGAGCTCTCCGCTCGATGCCAACATTGTGACCATCTCTTCGGCCAATGTTGAGGAACCTCTTGATACCAACAACCCCACACAGCCAGAAATTCCGAACTCTCCGCTTGATGCCAACGTTGAGACCACCTCTTTGGCCAACGTTGAAGAAACTCTTGAACCGATCCCTTATAAAAATCTCTCTCCCTCCCCCATTGACGAAGAAGCTGACCGTCGAGCTGTAGCGCTGGAACATCAAGGCAAGCTAGCCTACTGTTTTCAGAAGCTGATCGGGATGTTTCCTGAGGCGTGCGACATGCCGACTTTTGCCACGCTTGGAACCGAGCTGCTGTATCAGTTCACCATCATCTTTAGTCACTGGTATGTGAAGGAAGATACCATCAGGATACACAGCTGGAACCAGCTGAAGGCCGATGAGTCACGCATAAGGGATTACTTTAACTACACCAACCTGGAGGTTGCATACAACAATAAAATCGCACTGCTGACGCATCGTCTGAACATCAGCAAGGCTGAAGGAAAAGACACAATGGAGACAGCCGAACAAGACTGTGTCGCCTTCCTTGATAACATGCTAATCAAGTCGGCTGAGTTCATCGATGACATTGACGCAGCCGCAGCAGCAGCCAAGCAAGAAGAAGAAGAGCTCCAACAGTACCTGGCCAATCGCCAAGCCATGGTCACTGTTGAACAGATCACAACTTCTGACCAACCAGCTCCAGCTGATCAGCCAGCACCCTCGACTGATGAAATATGTGAGCTGATCGCTGAGAGGGTTAATCAGCTCAGGAAGGAGATGCTTGCCAACATCCAGCTCAACAAAGAAGATCAGCTGAGGATGATGGAAGCACAGGAGGAAAAGCATGGGAAACTGCAAGAAGAGAATGATGCGCTGAAGATAAAGCTGGATGACTTCTCTACATCCACCAGCCAAGACCTCAATGCAATGAAGACAACCGTTCATGGACTCAAATCCGATCTGAACGTGTTCAAGTCTATATCTGATTCCAACCTTGCCAAATCTCAACAAACTTAAGATGAAGAATGGGATTCTCGGTTCGAGTCAAGATGGGCTGAGTTCGTTGCTTTTCAAACCGAGGTCAATGAAACATTCGCTGGACTGAAGAAAGCTGAGCAAGAGCGCCTTGACTCTGAACTGGCAAAGAAGGTTGAGGTGGAGCGTGCAGTTGATGAACTCTTCAACCGAATTCAACAAGCCGAACAACAACTCACCTCTCTGGATGGCTCAGTCGCAAGCCTTGTTGCTGATGCCAAAAAGGGGGAAGATGAGAAGCAGGGGGAAGATAAGATTGGGGAAGATGAGACGCGAGTTGAAGAAGAGATACCAGTCGAAGAATCTTAGCTGAAGAAATTCCAGCCGAAGAAGACTCCAAAGAAGAAGTCCGCTCCGAAGCCAACCGATGTCGGCGGAGATGAAATGGCTAAGGACCTGGAACAAGAAGAGGAGTATGGAGTTTCGTACAGCTCCATAGCCGAGATTACAGCCGAGCTTGATGCAGAACTCGACGGTATTACAACCGAAGAGTGTATTGCTGCTGCCAAGGCTATGGATGTTCCGGAAAAGGACTACATGAACCCGGAATAGGTGAAGGAATTTGCTGCCAGCCAAGCTAAAAGAGTCAACCAGTTCGAGGAGGAGCTTGCCAAGGTTACCAAGAACTTGGACAGGAACATCGCCTCCCGCAGCCGACGAAGAATTGAGAAACACCAAGTGAAGGCTGAGGCAAGGATGAAGCAACAGTGACTGCCAGGAAAGATCAAACTTCAAAGTCGTTTCAGGCATGTGGACAAATGGATGCCAGCTGAATGGAATGAGGATTGGGAATCATTCAAGCAGGAGTTTGTGAATGATTTCTACTATAGGAAGGTGTACTCAACTGAGGATGCAAGAAGAGCCTTCAAGGAAGCCCTGACTGAGTTACACTCTAGGGATCCGAGCATGTTCAGCCAGTTCAGGCGAGCAATGATTGATGCGAAACTGGATATGAACACCGTCCCCGTCCCTCAGAAAGTCACTTACCTTCCTCCATTCCTCCCAGACTCAAGAAATCCTAACCGTCAGAAAATAGCAGCTGAGGCAAGGAAAGTTTGCCAGGAACATGGAGTTGACATTTCGAAGGAGTCGGATGTGAAGAGAGAAATTTTTGTTAGAATTTTTGGCAAGTATGGGCTAAAGTATTAGCTAAGTTAAAGTTTTTGAGCAACTGATGTATTTTGACTTTTTGTGCATAATTTTGTAACCATCAGTTGTAATGAAAACTTTCATCAGTTATCCGATTCACCTTGACGTACAATATCTCGTTGTCCAAGCTCTTAATCGCAAAGTTATTTCAATACCATGTTATAACTGTGCTAACCCTTTGATGTTTTAATCTTATAGACTGTCTAGAATTTCAGCTGAGATTTTAGATAAGTCAGTAGGGTTTAGATCAATTTGATCTGTAAGGGTTTTGGCATCATCAAAAACGGGGGAATTGTTGGGAAATTTAAGTAAAAGTTTTGATTGATTCCAAAACCAACTGACCCCAACCGAGTAGATGTTGCCATTTCCTAAAGTTAGTAATTAGGCTCACTGTTTGAGCAATGTTGAGATTTTATCTTTACAGGTCTCCAGCTGAAGATGGCAACATGGCTACACTCGGATAGAACTTCAGATGCAAACATCAGATGTGAAGCCAACTGTTCGGATATAGAACATCAGTTGTAAGAAAGACAACTGAGCGTTCAAGAGATAGAACATCAGTCACAAGAAAGACAACTGAGCGTTCAAGAGATAGAACATCAGTTACAAGAAAGACAACTGAGCGTTCAAGAAAAACAACTGAGCATTCAAGATACAGAACATCAGTTGAAGGACTCGAACCGATAAGATCGACAACTTGAAGTTCAAAGCAGCTGAGAGTTCAACTGCTCCTCTTCAGACAGAATGTCAGTTGAAGGTAGCGATCAGATGGAACATCAGCTGAAGACCAATCAGATCAAGATGAAACGACTCAACCTACTAACCAAGGTTGAAAGTCAGAGGTTGAAATTTGAAATTCAAATAAGGAAGTCACGTGAAGGTTTGACGTTCTGTCATTACCTCATTTGGCCCAACACAAGGTTGTCTCAGATGGAAAGCAGAAGTCCACAGTTGCCAAATCCGGAAAGTCTGCAGAGATAAGAGACAAGCTATCGCTTTCACAAGAACAGAGATCAACGGCTCATCCAACGGCTAGTTGATTCTCTCCGCCTACAAATAGAGGCCTTCATTCATTCACCAAGATGAACAAGAGAAAAGACAGACAAGTGCAAGAGCAGATAGACGAGCGAACATCTCCAGTTGAGAGTTCATATCGCAAACGAGCTAAACTAAAATCAATCTCTAAGAACATCACTAGTTGAGAGTTCCTAGAGTGTTAGATTCTGTCTTGGTGTTTTTTAGATCTTAGTTTAAGTCTCCATTTGTTCAAGCTTAGATCCTAGCTCACTTCTTGTTCGAGCTAGTAGTTGGAAAAACCCACCCTCACACACACCCCTAAAAAGGTTGTTAGGATCCTACTCTTCCCGTAATTGAGTAGATAGGTTGATAAGTACCCGTAAACTTATCTGTAAGGTTGATAAGTACCAGTAAACTTATCTTAACGGTTGCAAAGCCCGCGTAAGCTTTGTGGAAATTGTCCTAAAGAACTTGGACTGAGTTGTGTGGACTCACAACTCCCCGTGGACGTAGGAGTTCTCTCCGAACCACGTAAATCCTTTGTGTGTTTGTGTTTTCAGTTCAGTTAATTTATTGCATATCCAACTGACCAACTAACCAGCACTCAAAACTGCATATCTTTGCATCTTAACTGTTTTGGTTATTGACCAACCTTGCATCTGAGCGTGAGTTATTTTATACGAGTTGTTATTTCCACCACATTCCGCACAGCACTACACTTCCAGCTGAGTGTTCTTACTCAGTTGTGATTCCAGCTGAGTCGTTTTACTCGGTTGTGATATTTTTCAGGAGGTTGTTTTTAAAATTTCTATCTGGTGTATTCCCCCCCCCCCCCCCATACACCAGAACTCATATCGGGACCATCACAAATCATTCACATTCAGACTTTCACATAGAGAATCAGACATTCACAGATAGGTAAATGACTGACTTCGATAAATAGACGGAAAAATAAAATTTTTCCAAATATCTCAGAATATTCTAGAAAAATTCCAGAAAGTAAATTCACACAAACACGAATATCAACTCAGAATTTCATTCAAGTCTCAAACACAGTCTCATGCTGACTCAATGCTGCTCAACTTTTAACTCAAAATTTAAATCTTGAGATTTTCACAAAAATAGTTTCGTTATTCTCAAAATAAATCAAGGAATTCAATTATGAAATCAAATTCAAAATCCGATACTTTAGACAAAATATATCGGATTAAAGTCTACGTCATTTTTTCTCGTAAAACGTGCACATGCTCAAAAAATTCTCAAACTTGACAGATTGACTCAAAATAATTCTAATTGATCAATTACTCAATCAATTTTACTTAATTTCACTTTTAACTTATGAAAATCTCGATTTTTCATTCTTAACTTTAATTCTTTATAACTTTTGCATACAAACTCCGATTCAAGAAATTCAAGAAGCTAACTTAGTTAATGTTACTCCAATTTCATCATCTAATCATCAAATTCATAAAACAAAGTCAAGAACACAAAGTCTCATGCTTCATTTCTTCTTAAACTTCGAAATTTTCATATATATATATATATATATATATATATATATATATATATATACATGCTCGATTTTAGCAATTCAAAGCTATAACATGCTTAAAATAAATTCAATTTCATGAATTTAGCATCAAATCACTCAATTGAACTCAAGATAAAAAATTCCCAACTTAAAAATCCTATATGGTTCGAATTTTTTGGACTTTAGTGTCTAACTTGCCCAAATTCAAAAATTCAAGGTTCTAACGTACTTATAAAAAATTTCAATTGATCGATTTCTCAATCAATTTCATCAAACGAGCTCAATTACTAAAAATCCTATTTTTATGCTCAAAACCTTCGATTATTTTGGGGTTTTCTCTATAATTAGCAGATTTTAACAACTTTAAGCTCCATTCTACCTCGAATAAATCCAATTTCACTAATCCTCATTCAATTTAGCACTTAGAACACATGAACTACAAAATCACAAGTTCTAAGGCCTATATAGTTCGAATTTTTCCAATTTTTTTTAGCAAACGAGTTTCTTTCTTCGATTCCTCTTAAACTTAAGCTCTTAATATAATCAATTTCACTTATCAATCATCCAATTAAACAATTCTTACTCACAACATCAAAAATCATCAATTACACTTAAGTACATACTTCGAAAATTTCAAGAAAAATAGGAGATAAATCATACTCTTCATTTCATCACTTTTCTCATGCATCAAAACACTTAAATTCATCAATAACATCCTCAACTTAATTATAAAGATCACACACTAAATATCCCTAATCTCTATACTAAAAAACCATCAACTTTTTAGGAAAAAGATGGCAAGAAATTCGACTTCCTTAAATTGATCATTTACTACCTCTTAGATTAATTTACTAAGCTCGATTTTAACATCAATTTCATGATCAGATGGAAGACATTAAAACCCCTAAACTTAAGCTATAATTTTCAGTATTGGAGGGATAGATATGATCAAGATTTTGGATTCAAATTCCATTCATAAAACCATGCATGAATCGATGATCAAAGCTTGAAGAACAAAGCTTCCTACTTTCTATATTTCCATCGATCAAGAAAGGAGATGGAGGGATGGATTTCTTGATTTTAAAAAAACCAAAATCAAACAAGGAACTCAATTCTTACTTGAGATGGAAGGGTCGATCGATCAATACTCTATTCCAAGCAACTTGAAGCAACAACTTCAACTCATCAATGGAGGATTTATGTGTGTATGTGTGAGTATGTATACTGCCGAAGGGGAGGGAGAGATAAGATGTAGTGATGTCGGCAATAAGAGAGGTGGAGAGAGAGAAAGCGTGAAAGAGAGAGAGAATGACGAGAGAGAGAGAGAGAGAGAGAGAGAGGAGAGTGAGAGTTTGTGAGGGAGAGTGAGAGTAGGATATGAATAAATAGAATTTAGGTTGCACCCTTGTCACAGCCCCAAATCCCAAAGGACGACTAAACCTGGCCGTGACTTGGGGCGGGAGATAAGAAGCGGGAAAGAAAGGGGATTATCGTTAAAAACAAGGAGAAGATTTTAATTTTTCACAAATAAGACAATAGAGTTCTTAGATTAATTTGAGAAAAACAATCACAAATGATTGTTAGAATAGAACAAACTAAGTTGAAGGGATTCATATATTCGAATAACTTATAAATAACAAGGCAATAGAATATTAAAGTGTTTGCAGCGGAAAAGACATAGATTGACTCCACATATGAAGATATGAAGTCGGGGCTTATCATAAATTTGCTCGACAGAAGCTCTTGCTCAAACACCCGCCATTACAACGTCGCTGCTCAACCTGCACATTTTAGAAATAACATGCAGGGCTGAGTACAACGTACTCAGTGAACATATGCCAGAAACATATACACATATATAGAAATAAACATGTGGTTACTAAAACATTTTCATATCCCAGTACTCATATCATCATCACATCATCAATTGCCATATCTGTCCAACGCCGGGGAAGGTGGCCACCTTTCGCAAACGTCACTCATCGAGGAGGGTCACTCCTCAACAGAGCCCACAACCTCGATTACCGTGTACACTAATTCTGGAAAGCACCCCTTTGGCTAACTCAGAATCCGATCGATTTCATAAGTTGGCGAACCAACTCAGATAGGCTCAAGAGATATCCATAAAAATATTTATGCATGATAATCATTTCAATACATACTTTCAAAGCATTTCAAAAATAGACTAAAGCTCAAATTATTTGCTTAATAGAAACATCACTTTATTTTTACATAGAAAGCCCACCTAGTAAACTTACAGAACAAAACCGTATTGCTTTTCCTTCGCATCTTAAATTATCACCCTTGCGTTTCACCTTTCAAGATAAATAATAAAGCTCAATAAACGATCGAGTCGAACTTAAAAACGGATAACGAACTCGATAACAATTTTGGACTTTATGGCTTTGGGTTCGACTAAGTCTCGCATTAAAAGGTTTTAGGGATTTACCAAACAGCCCTATCTCATTAATCCACGACGTTAAACGTTGTCAAATCATCTTAGATTTACTATGCTCGTCACACACGTTGCAAAGCTCGCAACGAGAACCATCAAATTCCATGATCAAGAAGAAAATCTGCACATGAACTGTAGTTTTGTACGCGATTCTGGAGCAGTCCATGAAAGATTAGGAGTCGTGCAATATGTCGTTAGAAAGCTAGGGAAGTCTACCTTACTGTCCAATTTACGGATCGTGAAAATATTGAGCGAGTACAAAGTTATATCCGTTTTAGTGCAGCGTGGCAGAGCACACTCGAAATTTATTCAACACTTTATTTAATTACCGAAAATGCTTACAGCCCAATTCATTTGCATAAAAGCCCAAACTCTTTTAGTCCATGATTTTATTAAATCAATGAGGCCAGTAAATAGCCCACGCTTCTTTTACTTTACTTCATTTTTTTAATTTATAAAATTTCAATAAGAGGATCTTCATCGTTGTTTTTGCCTTCAATGTCTGGAACTCTCTCTCCCCCTCTGATTCTCTCTCTCGAATCCAATTTCAGCAGAAATGTGCAACTGCCCCCCTCTTTTTCTTTCCTCCGGCGAATTATCGTCGTCAGACACTACCCCAATCCTCTGGTTTCTCATCGTCCTTCACTCCCCCCACATCTCCGCCTTCTTCACTTCGCTTTTAACCCTTCTCTCTCTCTCTCTCGATCTAGCAGCAGCAACATTTCTGTCGTTCTCTTCCTTCTCCGGCGAGATATATCCGCCGGGTGTGCCGTCGTTGCATTTCCTCCGTCTACATGCTCGAATTGCTACTGAAACCCCCAATTTCTAAACGCTAGATCCCCAAATTAAAAATCTCAAAATTACCCCTCTCTTCTTAATTCCGATGATTAACGCCAGCACCGCTGTAATGTCGACGGCGAGTCGCCGTGGCTTCCGCAATTTCCTAATGCCTCAGTGGCCAAGACGATCGCCGCTGCTGCTCCTCTTCTTCGGCCCTGCTGCTGCCTATGCGGTCCTCACTTACTCACAACATTGTGGTTGCTCGCCGCCACGAGTCACCGCATTAATGATGTCGCCGTCGACTCAACCAGCAGCTCTCACACGCATCATCGCCATCAACTGCAACATCGTACGTATTTCCTTCATCTTCTGTTCCTTAATTTATTTTAAAATCTCAAATTTTCTAAGCCTAGATTCCCAATTTGAAATCTGCAATTTGTTCTCCTTAATCCTCTCGAATACCGGCGAAATTCCACCGGTGGCAGGGGTCGTCACCGCCATCAGTCCGCCAATAGCATCACCACCGTGTATCATCGACTAAAATGCCCGCTACCTTCTCTTTGGCCAAACGGGCAGTAGCCTGAAAAGCCACCGTTGCCTTCTTGTTTGGTCAAACGGACAACTGCTAATAACAAACAGCACCACCGTCCGCTTCTCTTATTGACAACAACAACAGTCGTGAGTCTCCTTCTCCTTTATTTCTTAGTTTATTTTATTTTTAGTTTAAAAATTCTGGTTTTAGTTATTAACTTAAGCATCCTTTCTCTTCTTTCCAACACTGGCGGTAGATCGCCGAGTCTCCGCCATCGGCTGTTGAAGCGCTACCTTCGGCCTACACACAGCAGCCGAGAAATTGCACCGCTTTGAGGTAGTCGTAAAAAGGTTCGACATTCGAGTTTAATGAAGAAAGTAGCTCGACATGAATAGGGCAGGCTCATACATATTATTCTTTGCTCTTTCTTGAACTTAAGAGGTTGTTTGGTTTAAAAGCCGGAGATACAGAAACTAATTTGGTTCTGATTTTAGTCTAAGAATAATAAGATTGTTGTTGAAAGAAAACAAAGCTTGAACTTTGAGTTTAAGGAAGCTTTCTAGTTTTGGTTTGATGTTGATAATGATTTGGGGATTGTGATGAAACTGTCTCCGGAACTTGAGCTCCTGCCTCCTTCTCTACCTTTAATATTTTGATTCCGATTATTTGGCTTGAGTAAAGAAAATGATCAGATAATGATTTTGCAGGTGGAGAAGAAGGAGAATGAGTTTGAATTCAGATCCGATAACTTACATGGTGAAAATGAGATATTGAGGGGCAGCTGAAACTAGAATTGAGCTCCATTTTGGTTCGAAGGTGTTGTGCGTGTTTAGGATGGATGAACTAGTGAAAGTGAATTGTAATGGTAGAGTTGAGTTGGTAACCTTTTTTTCTTTCTTTTTATGGGATGATTACATTGGAGACAAGGTGATGTGCATGTGTAAGTTTTTACTACAATTTTTACTTACCAAATCAGAAAAGCAAGATTTACTTGCGTGGCCGATTCTACCATCACGAATTAAGCAATTAAAAAAATATTTTAGTTAAGTTTCAATTCTGAAATTGGTTTGGGCTCGTATGATTTGTTATTCAAGTTATTGTTGCAACAAATGGGGGAGTATTATAAATTATGACCCAATCAAGTATTCTGTTTATTAAACTTATTTCCAGCCCAAAACAAATCGTATTAATTTGATCCAACTAAATGTAATTAATTTAACTATTAAAATTTTGTTTACTAGGTCCAATTAATGAAATTTTTGAACTGGCTCAAGTCATTTCGAAATACTCCATTTTAATGTCCTAAGAATTTAAAAGTCCTATTTAAGATTAATTAATCGTTTTATTAAAATTTGGGGTGTTACATTCTACCCCTCTAACAAGAAATTTATTCCTGAAATTTGCATACCTTCATTGATTAGTTCAGGGTATTTCTCCCTTGTCTTTTCCTTGAGTTCCCTCGTAGCTTCTTCCTGCCTATGGTGGCTCCACAATACTTTCACCAATGGAATCGACTTGGTCCTTAGCTCTTGCACTTTCCTATCTAAAATAGCTTCGAGTTTTTCCTCATAACTCAAATCCAGACTAAGAACGATGTCGTTTTAATGAATCATGTGCTTGGGATCGAATACATATTTTCTCAATTGAAACACGTGGAAGACATTTTGAACATTCCCAAGACTTGATGGCAAAGTCAATCTACTAGACTTGAGCATACCATTAACACCAAATCTAGTTATTCCTTTAGAGGTGGAAACCTTGAAAACTTTATCTACCTTGAAAACTTTATCTCCACTTCCAAATTGTAGTTCGGTTCGACGTGTATCAGCATAAGATTTCTATCGGCTCTGTGCCTCTTTCATTCTTTGTCGGATCTGTCGGATAATCTTGATCAAATCATTAACCGCATCTCACCCTAGACTCTTCCTTTCACCCACTTCATCCCAATAAAGTGGTGATCTGCATTTTCTTCCATATAATGCCTCGTTGTCTGTCGTTTACACAACTCAATAGTTCACTCGTCCGAATTTAACTAAATTTCTTTTTTTTTTTCATTTGTTCCAACCACACTTGTATATTGAGCTCTTCGAGAATAAATCTATCTTTCTTTCTCTTGCCTTGATCACTTAGCATTCGATTGTGGTGTCAATCCTCACGTTTTTACTTGAGGCCTTATCATGAAATATCTCGTTGTTCGCCGTTTTGGTGTAACCACAAAATAGTTAAATTAGTCTGAACACTCTATATTGTGTCGATACGCGTTTATTCCAGAAGGAATTTGACTAATTCGTAGGGTCATTGGTCCGTAAATGAATCAAGTTTCTAGTACCCATCATTGCTTCTGAGTAGACTACACCGACATGCTTTGGGTGGCAACGCAAGTCGACACGTCGTACTTATCCTTGTCAAGAGAATTGTAAGGGATCTTGCTGTGATAACTCCTCCGCATGGATTCAAATACGATACTTAAATATCGAGGTGAGAAATCTTGAAATTTGTTTATCAATCGGTCATAAATCAAGAAGACTTGCTACGACATCTAATAGGTAATAAGAATTCGAAATTCTAACATGATATGATGAGAAACAGGTTAAGGCTCAACTTGTCCTTGACAACAACTTCGTCACGGGGGCAAAAGACCCATATTACTAAGTTGCTAGCTATGTGGGTTGATCAGCTCCACATAACAGTCCCTCAATCATATGGAACCTCTATCCCACTCGACGATCTTGCCTTATGGGATACAATTCTAACATGATAACTTCTACATGCTTCTAGAGTCTTGAAAATTTCTACTTGGTATTACCTCTTGATTTCCAAAAACTAAAAGTTCCACCTAATTGAGTCTTAACTTGGAATTTCATCTTTCTCTTCTCTTGTATGTTCTTTCTCATCAAAGGCTAAGTAGAGCATTTACTACAGTTTGGACCAAAGACTTGGAAAGTTCATTTTGTCCTTCATTTATATGGTTCTGTAATAGCTTCAACAACGGCAAAGTAAAACTAATCGACACTGCTAGCTATGTTGTAATACCCCGAGTTTTTATAAGTCTTTAAGTGCGTTCTAAATTTCAAAATATGCTTAAATAATATGCCTTCAATAATAAAGATTTTTCAAAAAAAAAGGAATTTGCTTGAAATGACCAAATTGCCCTTATGTGCTTTGACGTGAATTTTCTCGTTTCGATTATTTGAATCGAGTCTGTGATGCATTGATTGAGTTTTGTAATACCCCAGAAATTTTGTACTGACTTAAAAATTTAAAGTTAATAATAAAAATGGCTTTGCACGCCTAAGTTCATGAATTTGAATTCTAAAACCAACGGTGAAATCCGTTTCCGAAAATAAATTACGGAAGTCAGTTAGATGACTACTGTATTTTGGGTTGTCGCGTACGATAACTTTTTAGTTCTGGAACTCAGATCGGAAAACTGTCTGATTTTTACATTCACCAAATCGCGATACGAACTCGCCCGAGAAAGTTAATTTTTATGATTTTCCGGACAAATTTTGGACTGTGACGTCCCGACTTTTTCTTGGTTTTTGAAAAACAATTTAGGTTTTCCGAGTACGTAAATTATTTCCAATCTAACGGACAAATTAGATTTCGTCAATTCCGTAACTAACTAGAAAAGTATTTCTCGACTTTTAAAACGACGTTTAAGAGCCGGAAACGAGTTATTTCGTTAAAATTTCCCTCGCCAAACACAACCCTAATGACTCACACTACTTTAGTTAGATATTTTTCTTAACTTTGTGAGTCACCATAGTGACTCACCATCCCTCTCTCCTTCTCCCCTATTTCCGCCATCTCCCTCCCCAATTCACTCTCATTTTCTTCTTCATCATCCTCCATTGAAGCACCAAACTCAAGCTATTCCAAGATCCACAACTCCTCCGTCTACCGATCAAATTTCAATCCGATTTCATATATCGAAAGGTAAGAGCTTCGTCTCTAGTTTGATCCGAACAAATCTCCTTTCCCCTCTCTTTTATTTTTTTCGAAAATTAGGGAGTGAGATAGCATGTTGTTCTTGATCGATACATGTTCTAGGATGCTTAGAATCGAGTTCTATGGATCAAATCATGAAGGAAAAATCAAGAACTCCAAGCCCTATAATTACAGAAATTTTTTCTGTTTTGGGGCTTTCCATTTGTGCTCGATTTCTTCGTTGAATTGATGATAGATTAGTGTTTCTCATGTCGTTAATTGATCGTATGAATTATTTTAGATTTTTCTAAAAATAAAATCAAAAACCTAAGAGACGAACAAGGCTCGATTTAGGTTAGTAAATGTTAAGATATGCTCGATTGTTTAATGGAAATAAATTATACGACGCATGAGGATGTATATATATTAAATTGAGATTTTTCTAAAAATAAAACGAAAAGTGTAAGAGACAAAGATGTAGTGATAAGTCGAGGCTCGATAATGTTTTGATAATATGATTTGCATGTTAGGAATGCTCGTTAGATAATAATCGTTGTCGTAAAATTTGAATAAAAACGGAGAACGTAAAATTTTACGTAAGAGACGATCAATGATCGATAAGTCGAGAATAAATGATGATATGAGGATATGATTTGCATATTTATGATTCTTGATAGTTGATGAATAATGTTGTAGAATTTGATTGAAATCCGATGACTTTGGAAAATCCGTAAGAGACGAAGCAACGAACGTAAGAAACGAAAGAAAAGTCGAGTAAGAAAAGTAATTAGATAATAATGATTGTTGTTGATTAAGGGACAACTTTGTAGTTGACGACATGTTCGTCCTAGTTGTGAAAAGATGAGTTTTATTTATAAACGAGAAGTTAGGACGAGAGGTGTTAACTTGTTTGGTATAATACTTGTTTAGATTTAACGCCGAGGTTTGTAATGTCGTGCTTATAGACGAGAAATGAAAGGAGTTTATCACGTATGGGAATACGTGTTGACTGCCTTTTTGTGTAAAATTCATGAGAATTTAAGTTCGATAACATAGAACGAACCTAGAAGAACGTGCGTCGATTTTATCGAGCATTAGGGTTCACTCGGCAGTTTCTGCGACGTTCCACGGAAACTGCAATATCTTTTAGCTCGTTTATCGGAATCGAGATCCGCGAATTGGAGAGTAAAATAGATACCCGAGGCTATCTTTTGGTACAGGGCACGACCCCTGTTTCGCAATCCCCTGTTCTGGACAGACTCACTGACTTCGTGCAGTGTATGTTCAAATTGTAATTTCTTAAGTTGTTTTCTTCTCAACTTAGCTTCTTTCAATCTTTGAGGTCGCTATGAGTTAACGAATGCCTTCTTCCTACTGACCTCAGTGTCAAGTATAGAGCCTTGAGTGCTAAACGAGATGAGTTCGTATCTTGTATCCGTTTAAGTAAAGAAATTTAGTTAAGCGTGCAAATGCCTAAATCGTCTAAAGAACTAAAACTTAATTTCCTAAGTTGATTCCTTTCCAACTTAGTTCCTTTTGATCTTTTAAGTCGTAATGAGTTATCGACTATCCTCTCTACTGACCTAAGAGTCGAGTATGAAACCTTTCGAGCTCTAAATGAGTTTTGTTCGAGTCTCGTTCCTGTTAAACTAAAAAGAAACTAGTAGCGTACAAATGCCTAAAGAAACAAAACGATTAAAACCTAAATTCGAATTTCCATATTTGATTATCTTTTACGACCGAATTTAAAGTGTGATTATTTTACGATGAAGGAGGAAGTCAGCAGTAAGGAAAGGACGGGAGATCAGGAGAACAGAAAGCGTACTTTAGTTCTGTAAACGCTAAGATGGGCTTTTATTCTATACCAAATAAAATGTGGGTTTTTCCACAACTCGAAAGTAATTCTTTATCGCTTTGATAAATGAGTTTTCAAAGTGATAATCATGGCATAAACTGTTTAAATATTTTATGTGAGTTCTCTTGTACCTATCTGAGTTAACATTCGTGTTTCCCAGATTTATGAGTTAATCAAAATAGGTTAACTAACGATCGGCTCTGAGTTAGCTATTAAGTGCTTTCCAGAGTATGTGCACTTTGTAACCTGTGGTGTATGTGGTATCTTGTTGAAGGGTAACCAGCCACGGTGAATGAGGAATTGGTCAAGATTTGAACGTAACATACTAGAAAAATGCTTGTACAAGCTAATTTATATAAATGAATCAGAAAATGTTTAGTAGACACGTGCCATTTTCAATAAAACCCCGATGTGCTACGATTATGAAATGCCTGATTATTTATACTTATGAATATGTTTTCGGCAACGTGCCCACTAAGTACCTTTGTACTTAGCCCTGCATATGTTTTCTAAATGTGCAGGTTGAAGCGATGGAAGCGGTGAGGCTTGAATTAAGTTGTCTTAGGAAGACTTTAGTTAGTATGGATCACATTTCCGCTGCAAAACTCTAAGTACTTTGATGTTATGTACGTTATGTAAAACTCTGTGGCTTATGTCTGTAAACTTAAACTTAGATGCCTTTTGAGTACCTTGTGTCGAGTAATCCTTCGAGAATTACTCTTCCTTTTGTAAATAAAGTCTTGTTCATAGAATGTATGATGTCTCTTATGTATGTATGTTTAGTCAGTCCCCTTCTTCCCCGCTTCTTTAATCCAATCCCAGTCGCACCCCGGCTTCTGCCGTCCCTCGGGATTTGGGGCTGTGACAAGTTTATTTATATGAGTTTGAGCATGAGTATGATTTCCAGAGAGTTAAAAGAATATTTACTTTTCAGTGAATAGTAACGAGAACCGAGAAAATACTATTCACCGACGAACTCAGAATTTCACCTAATTAGTGTCTTTTGAATCTAAATTTAATTTTAAGACCCCTGAGATATGTTAGAAGCTCATCCGAGATCATATGAGAAAATTCTAAGAGTTTATTTCTTAATGGATTAATTAGCCGATTAATTTTTAGGTTTTCTTCGTTACTTGAAATTTTAACCTAAAAATTTGATATTCGGAATCTTTGATTTATTTCGTGAGACATGAGATAGAGTTGAGGTGTTTTCGATGTCGAAAACGAGACGAGGAGAGTTTAGAGCCATTTTCAGTATAAATGAAATAACACGGACATATTCTACTGGAAAACTTTTTATCCGGGTAAAATTTTAGCAGTAAAAGAGAATCTCTCTCTCATCTCTCTCCCTCTCACCACCGACCTCATCTCTCTCCCTCTCCCTAATCTCTCTCCCTAGACCCCTATTGTCAACACCTATTATGGAATAATGATGATGATATTCCATTTTATTTCTTTCTTAGAGATGAATGCATCTCAATCATTTCATTTCAACATTCATCATCTCATCACTCTCCCAATCTCTCTCTCTCTCTCTCTCATGCCTTACCAAGAAAGAAGAAAAAAAAAAGAAAATTCTCTCTCCCTCTCTCCCCTCTTTGCCGAGAAAGACACACACACACACACAAGTTGGAGAACCTCCATTGAAGCTTCACCCTTCAAGCTTCCAAGCTTCCAAATTTCAAAGAGATCACCATCATCCTCTCTAGTTCTTCCAACTCTAATTGAAGAGGTAATAATTCTTCAAATCTTGAGTTAATTCCAAGCAAAAATCATCTCTTTTATTTCCTTAAAATTTCGGCATCTATGCCCTAGCAAAGATGATTGATTCTTGTTTTATTTTTCTTGAGGATTAAGGTGAAATCCACCATGGAAATTCCAAGCCAAGAACTTGAGCCCTAAAATCCCTCATTTTCGGTCCAACGGAGAATCAAGAGGAGAAGCTTCGATTTAATTTTTAAAGTAGGTTATTCATTTGATTACTTGTATATATGTAATCTCTAATCCCTAAAAGAAAGAAAGATGCATGTTTTAAATTTATGCTTAGGCAAACTAGGATTTGATGTGAGAATCGAGTGAGAAAATCGTTAGGAAAATCAAGCCCTAGAAATTAATCTAGGAATTAAAAGAGAAAAGAAAAATAAAATCTCCTAAAATTTGATGGAAGCCGAAAAATAGGGAAGAAAAAGAGAAAAATTGATTTGCATGATTTATTGATGATTTAATGATTTAAATGTGTTTATGAGCATGATTTGCATGATTATTATGCATGAGAAATTTGAGAAAATAATTGCTCTATTTTTTCATGTTGAAGCCGTGAGTTTTGGAGTTTAGAGGAGAAATTATTTTGATTATTTTGTTTGATGATTTGATGATACTATGAGCATGAGATAAAAATGAGTTATAGATTATTTAATTCATTATGTTGTTTATGGAGGAGAAATCGATATATATGCATGTTTATGGAAGAAAAATATTTTGATGATTTTTAGTGATTTTGATGAAATTGATGTTATGAAGATTTGAGCATATGTGTATGAAATTTGAAGTCATAGATGTTATAGGAATTGTTGAGATGAAGAAAATAGAATTTTTAAGCATGAAAACATGAAGAAATCGAAAAATATAAGTTTGAATGCCTAGTTTGTGTTCTAGGTGTTCTTGGTGAAAATATGAGTTTTTGAATGAGTGTTCTTGGAGTTCTAGGTGTTCTTGGTGTTCTTGGTGTTTTTATGAAGATTTAAAGAACAATAAAATTAATTGTAAAATAAATTAAATTAGAAATTTTTGAGAATAAAAATAATGAGAAAATAAAAAGAAAAGTAATTAAAATAATAACGAGTTTTGGAATTGAGAAAATAAAGAAAAATAATTCTTTATTAAATAATTAGAGTTAAGAGGAGAAAAAATAGTTTTAATAATAAAAGATTAAAAAGAGATAATAATAATTGAAGAAAATAAAAGAGGAGTTCGAGATAAGAAAATCGAGTTAAAAGTTAAGTATAAAAAAATTTGAAACGAGTAGTCGAGGTTAAGACGTTCGATTGAACGAGAAATAACAAAAAATAATAAAGAATTAATCTAAAGTTAAATAAATTTTCTTTTAAAGGGAAATTAATTGAAGAGTCGAGCATAAGAAATTAGTAAGACGTTAAGTCGAGTTTGAGATCATTTACTTGTTTAATAATGAGATTAATAAAAGAGTTTTGAGGTAAAAATAATAGAGTTAGAATTAATTAAATTAGAAAATCAAAAGAAAATTTAGTAAGAGTTGTTTTGATTTGAGAATCGAGTTATAAATTGATAAGTGTTTAATTGCTCGTTTATTAATAAGTCGAGTGTTGAAGAATTGACAATGCTTGAGTAGTATAAATCGAGTTTGATTTTCAAATCTTTATAATAAGATGTTAAAGTTATCGAGTTTTGAATATTAAGAAAAGAAAACGAATTTCTATAAAATAAGAGTTTAATAAGAAAAGGGATATACTAAATAAAATAAGATAAGAATACTTATGTGAGTATGTGTATGTAGTTAAGAAAAGATGACGTATTTTGGAAACAATGTCGTATTTTGAGTCGAGAAATATTAAGTGAATATTTTCTAAAAACTAAAATCGAGCAAAGTCGAGTCAATTCATAATTGAGTTTGGAATATGAATCATGTTGAAGTTGTTATGCTTGATTGAATCTAAATGTTTATGTGAAATATTTGTATTTTGTTTGTGATGAAATGATTGTTCAAATGGTTGAGAATGATTATATATGCAGCATGATTGCTTGACATGACGATTAGTTGAATCGAGAATTCACGGGAAAAATTTGAGTAATGTAGTCGAGATAAGAAATATTCCCTTAACTAGTGACAATTTCTAAGTAGAAGTAATTTAGAAACGAGAATGTGAGACGAAGTAATTAGAAACCGAATAGAGTTGACGAGTTGAGAATGAGAAAGTCGAGAAGGGATATCGATTTAGAAAAGATAAAAATAGAAAGAGACGAGTCAAGTAGAAGTTCTTCAGTCGAAGCCAAAATCTACTTTACGTCTTTCGCATCGAGTCTTATTCTTTTATCGATGTCAAATTGTGAAGGACCGAGCGGGACGGACAAGTAGCAAGGACAGTCAAAAGTAAGTCGACTAGCTAGTCTTCGGAAGTCAAGTGAGCTTTTCTAAAACCAAAATCTCCGATGAATGCTATCATGATTATTGAGTATTATTATGTGAGTTTTGAAGTTCGATTGACTTGCCGTTTTTACATGAGTTTTGGTATGCTTTATCATCTGCTTAAGATATGAATGCCCTGTGAAAGACAGGAACCCACGTGTGGTATTTGAATGGCTTGAGGTGACTGTGAGCTTTACTCCGGTTTAGCCGGTCACAGTGTTTGAGAAGGAGGCCTACTTCTCGGCACAAAGTTAATGTGGTAGATGATACATGCCTTTGTTGAGTATATATTATGTTTTGTCTGCGCAGTCTTTTCAGAAAGAAAATGTTTTTGCATTCACAAGTAAACGATTTTTAATTGCATTAATACTTGTGATGCTTCGGCAAAGCAAGTTCAATTGTATAGCTCTAAGAGCAAGTTTTCAAATGTTTTGGCATGTGTTCACTGAGTACGAAGTACTCAGCCCTGCATGTATTTCTAAACATGCAGGTTAGCGGGATGTGGATGGCGTGGGCAGCTTGGTGGTGTGGTGTGTTTGTTTTGGTCGAGTAGAAAGTGGACTGGCAATTGCATCTCTTCATACATGTAGCTGTTGGGATTGAGTCGAGATTTCCGCTGCAATGCACTGCTATGTTAATTGAAGTCTTTTAATATGTTTTAGAATTATACTCTGATACATGTTCTTATTCACGAGTGATGTGTTCGATACAATTTACCGCTTATCCTTTATTCTCGTTTCTTGTGAACTTGATATCCTTATTCAAATTTGGATTTGATATGTAAATTATCCATGCTCGTTTGATGTTTTAGTTGTGACTTGGAAGCATGTTTTTATTTGTTATCGCTTTCAGTCAATATTCCCTTATTTTCCCGAGCATGAATCCGTTAATTGAGTTGAGTTGATGGATGGTTAGTAGTGTTAGTGTCGTTAGTCGCACCTCAGGAGTCGGGGTGTGACATATGTTCAACAAGCAATACTAATTAGTTCTCTATATAGGAAGCCAAAGACAACTTAAATATCCAACAAACTTGAACGTCTACCCGAAGATGACTATGTTCGTATCGCTTAAGTATCGACATTCCTTTTTGAGGTGTCATTTTATCATTGGTGCTCGTCACTTCACTTCGTATTCTTCATCATCCGTGATCTTGCAAACCGTTTCTCTTATAGTAGTCTAAGTTCTTGTCAAGTCGTGGGAAAAGACCTTAAGAAAGCTTCTAAGTTCTTTCATCATACTTCCTCGACATCATAAATCATATACTTTCATGAAAATAATTCAAATATCTCAAACTCCTTCATAAACATCAATTCATGTTTCTCGGAATGATAAATCTTTCAAAGCATTTTCTAATCTTTCTCAAACTACAAGACTTTTTTGAAACACTTTACCTTTTTCTTCAGTTGAGCAAGACATAACGGGGTGTTGAGTTGTTGATTGATTTATCTCAAAGTTTAGTGATCCAAACTAAACTTTACTTTGAAGGAAAACACAGGCTCAGAGCAAACAACCTGCTCTGATACCATTCTGTCACAGCCCCAAATCCCAAAGGACGACTAAACCGGGCCGTGACTTGTGGTGGGAGATAAGAAGCGGGAAAGAAAGGGGATTATCGTCGAAAACAAGGAGAAGATTCTAATTTTTCACAGATAAGACAATAGAGTTCTTAGATTAATTTGAGAAAAACAATCACAAATGATTGTTAGAATAGAACAAACTAAGTTGAAGGAATTCATATATTCGAATAACTTATAAATAACAAGGCAATAGAATATTATAGTGTTTGTAGCGGAAAGGACGTAGATTGACTCCACATATGAAGATGTGAAGCCAGGGCTTATCATAAACTTGCTCGACAGAAGCTCTTGCTCAAACACCCGCCGTTACAACGTCACTGCTCAACCTGCACATTTTAGAAATAATATGCAGGGCTGAGTACGTTGTACTCAGTGAACATGTGCCAAAAACATATATACATATATAGGATTATCATGCATTTGCAATAGTAACACATAGGGGTTTTTCTGAAATAAACATGTGGTTACTAAAATATTTTCATGTCCGAGTACTCATATCATCATCACATCATCAATTGCCATATCTGTCCAATGCCGGGGAAGGTGGCCACCTTCCGCGAACGTCACTCATCGAGGAGGGTCACTCCTCAACAGAGCCCACAACCTCGATTGCCGTGTACACTAATTCTGGAAAGCACCCCTTTGGCTAACTCAGAATCCGATCGATTTCATAAATTGGCGAACCAACACAGATAAGCTCAAGAGATATCCATAAAAATATTTATACATGATAATCAATTCAATACATAATTTCAAAGCATTTCAAAAATAGACTAAAGCTCAAATTATTTGCTTAATAGAAACATCACTTTATTGTTACATAGAAAGCCCACCTGGTAAACTTACAGAACAAAACCGTATTGCTTTTCCTTCGCATCTTAAATTATCAGCCTTGCGCTTCACCTTTCAAGATAAATAATAAAGCTCAATAAACGATCGAGTCGAACTTAAAAACGGATAACAAACTCGATAACAATTTTGGACTTTATGGCTTTGGGTTCGACTAACTCTCCCGTTAAAAGGTTTAGGGATTTACCTAACAGCCCTATCTCTTTAATCCACGACGTTAAACGTTGTCAAATCATCTTAGATTTACTAGGCTCGTCACACACGTTGCAAAGCTCGCAAGGAGAACCATCAAATTCCATGAAGAAGAAAATCTGCACAGGAGCTGTAGTTTTGTACGCGATTCTGGAGCAGTCCAGGAAAGATTAGAAGTCGTGCAATATGTCGTCAGAAAGCTAGGGAAGTCTACGTTACTGTCCAATTTACGGATCGTGAAAATATTGAGCGAGTACAAAGTTATGTCCGTTTTAGTGCAGGGTGGCAGAGCACACTCGAAATTTATTCAACACTTTATTTTAATTTCCGAAAATGCTTACAGCCCAATTCATTTGCATAAAAGCCCATACTCTTTTAGTCCATGATTTTATTAAATCAATGAGGCCAGTAAATAGCCCACGCTTCTTTTACTTTACTTCATTTTTTTTTATAAAATTTCAATAAAAGGATCTTTATCTTTGTTTTTGCCTTCAATGTCTGGAACTCTCTCTCCCCCTCTGATTCTCCTCTCGAATCCAATTTCAGCACAAATGTGCAGCTGCCCCCCTCTTTTTCTTTTCTCCGGCGCATTATCGCCTTCAGACACTACCCCAATCCTCTGGTTTCTCATCGTCCTTCACTTCCCCCACATCTCCGCCTTCTTCACTTCGCTTTTAACTCTTCTCTCTTTCTCTCTCTCGATCTAGCAGCAGCAACATTTCTGTCGTTCTCTTCCTTCTCCAACGAGATATATCCGCCGGGTGTGCCGTCGTCGCATTTCCTCCGTCTACATGCTCGAATTGCTACTGAAACCCCCAATTTCTAAATGCTAGATCCCCAAATTAAAAATCTAAAAATTACCCCTCTCTTCTTAATTCCGATGATTAACGCCGGCACCGCTGTAATGTGGACGGTGAGTCGCTGCCGCTTCCGAAATTTCCTAATGCCTCATTGGCCAAAACGATCGCCGCTGCTGCTCCTCTTCTTCGGCTCCGCTGCTGCCTATGCAGTCCTCACTTACTCACAACGTTGTGGTTGCTCGCCGCCACGAGTCACTGCAATAATGATGTCGCCGTCGACTCAACCAGTAGCCCTCACACGTATCACCGCCATCGACTGCAACATCGTACGTATTTCCTTCATCTTCTGTTCCTTAATTTATTTTAAAATCTCAAAATTTCTAAGCCTAGATTCCCAATTTGAAATCTGCAATTTGTTCTCCTTAATACTCTCGAATACCGGCGAAATTCCACCGGTGGCAGGGGTCATCACCGCCATCAGTCCGCCAATAGCACCACCACCGTGTATCATCGACTAAAATGCCCGCTACCTTCTCTTTGGCTAAACGGGCAGTAGCCTGGAAAGCCACCGTTGCCTCCTTATTTGGTCAAACGGACAACTGCTAATAACAAGCAGCACCACCGTCCGCTTCTTTTATTGACAACAATAATAGTCGTGAGTCTCCCTCTCCTTTATTTCTTAGTTTATTTTATTTTTAGTTTTAAAATTCTGGTTGTAGTTATTAACTTAAGCATCCTTTCTCTTCTTTCCAACACTGGCGGTAGATCGCCGTGTCTCCGCCATCGGCTGTTGAAGCGCTACCTTCTGCCGACACACAGCAGCCGAGAAATCGCACCGCTTTGAGGTAGTCGTAAAAAGGTTCGACATTCGAGTTTAATGAAGAAAGTAGCTCGACATGAATAGGGCAGGCTCATACATATTATTCTTTGCTCTTTCTTGAACTTAAGAGGTTGTTTGGTTTAAAAGTAGGAGATACAGAAACTAATTTGGTTCTGATTTTAGTCTAAGAATAATAAGATTGTTGTTGAAAGAAAACAAAGCTTGAACTTTGAGTTTAAGGAAGCTTACTGGTTTTGGTTTGACGTCGATAATGATTTGGGGATTGTGATGAAACTGTCTCTGAACTTGAGCTCATGCCTCCTTCTCTACCTTTAATATTTTGATTCCGATTATTTGGCTTGAGTAAAGAAAATGATCAGATAATGATTTTGCTGGTGGAGAAGAAGGAGAATGAGTTTGAATTGAGATCCGATAACTTACATGGTGAAAATGAGATATTGAGGGGCAGCTGAAACTAGAATAACGGAGCTCCATTTTGGTTCGAAGGTGTTGTGCGTGTTTAGGATGGATGAACTAGTGAGAGTGAATTGTAATGGTAGAGTTGAGTTAGTAACCTTTTTACCGCAATTTTTATTTACCAACTCAGAAAAGCAAGATTTACTTGCGTGGCCGATTCTACCATTACGAATTAAGCAATTAAAAAAAATATTTCAGTCAAGTTTCAATTCTGAAATTGGTTTGGGCTCGTATGATTTGTTATTAAAGTTATTGCAACAAATGGGGGAGTATTATAAATTAGAGACATATTTTGAAATAACTATAATGATCATTAAAATATAAATTTTGGCCCACCTTCTTCAAAAATATAAATTTTGGCCATTTTTTTCAATTTGGGACGAAAATACCCTTAATGAAATGCGGAGCGGGTCGGGTTTGACGCGGGGGCGCGCGGGTCGGGTCGGGCGGGTATGATGCATTTGGTACTTTTGGTACAAATTTAGTCTTATTAGTACCAATTGTTCTAGTACATCTGGTACGAATTTAGCCTTATTAGTACCAATTGTTCCAGATTTGGTACAACTGGGACGAATTGTCAAATTAGTTCCAGATGTTCCAAGTTATGATATGGTACTCTTCGGACGAACATTCCAATTATTTCAAGTTATACTACTCCGATTTTGCGGCTCCGCCTTCGGCTCCGATTATACGGCTCCGCCTTCGGCTCCGATTATACGGCTCCGCCTTCGCTCCGATTACTAATATAAGGATAATCGTCGGGCAACAATTTAGATTTTTTCGGCTCGCTCCGAGGCCTTCGGCTCTCGCTCGAATCTTGACCAAAGAAGAAGCGACAAACAAAAAAAACGAAGAGGCAAACAAAAATTTGGAAATTAAAAAAAATTTGAAAAATAAAAAAAAAACAGAAAAAAGGAAAAAAATCTGGAAAATAAAAAAAACAAAAAAAAAGAAAAAGAAATTTGGAAAATAAGAAAAAAAATCTGAAAAATAAAAAATAAAAAAGAAAAAAATTCTGGAAAATAAGAAAAAAATAGAAAAAGAAAAGAAAAAAAACTGGAAAATAAAAAAAAAACAGTAAAAAAAGAAAAAAAATTGAAAAGGAAATTAAGTGTAAATAAAATGGATTAAAGAGTGATGGATCACAAATAAAAAAGGGAAAGGGGTATTTAGGTCCTAAGTTCAAAAAAATGGCTAGAATTTATATTTATGAAGAGGGTGGACCATAATTTATATTTCAATACTCATATTGGCTATATCACATGATATTCTCTATAAATTATGGCCCAATCAAGTATTTTGTTTATTAAACTTATTTCCACGTCCAAAACAAATCGTATTAATTTGATCCAACTAAAGGTAATTAATTTAACTATTAAAATTTTGTGTACTAAGCCTAATTAATGAAATTTTTGAACTGGCTCAAGTCATTTCGAAATACTCGATTTTAACGTCCTAAGAATGCAAAAGTCCAATTTAAGATTAATTAATTGTTTTATTAAATTTTGGGGTGTTACAACCCTTCCAGAAAGAAAAGTTTTCCTGTGCAAAATAACCCTACTTTTGCATTTAACTCTCAAGCAACTTAAAACTCACCACGACTCTTTCTCGACGTCGAAAATCTCTCTACTTCGTTTTATATCTCACCAAATAAATCAAGAATTCCTGAAATCAAATTTTCAAATCGAAATTTCGAGTAATGAATAAAGTCTCGGAAATCTTTATTCATATTAGAGTTCTTGAATTTATAACTCAAATTTTTCTCATACAGTCTTAAACGACTCTCAAATATATCTCAAAGATTTTAAAAGAATTTTTATACTCAAAAGACACTAATTAGATGAAATTCGGAAAACCTCGATGAATAGTGACAACTCGGGAAAAGTTACTATTCATCGGAAAATGAAACTTTTCAGAATTTTCTGAAATTCAAACTCAAACTCAGACTCATATAATGATGCTCAATCAATTCATCACACATTCGATTCGGATAACCGAAACGAGAAAAATCACGTAAAGGCACTCAAAGGCATTTTGGTAATTTCACGAGAAAATTTTATTTTCTTGGAAATTTTTATCACACAAAAGCACATTATCAAGGCATATAAACTCATTCAAGACGAACTTAAAGACTTATAAAAGATCGGGGTATTACATTCTCACCCCTTAAAAGAAATTTCGTCCCGAAATTTGCTAACCTTGAGAAAAGAGCTCGGGGAACTTCTCTTTCATCTTATCTTCCAGCTCCCATGTTGCTTTCTCTAGATCATGATGTCACCACCTGATCTTAACTAAGGGAATCGACTTCGTCCTAAGCTGCTGAATCTTACGATCCAGAATTTCTTCGGGTCATTCCTCGTAACTGAAATCTTGCTTTAGAGCTACGTCTTCTTGATGAATCACGTGCTTCAGATCGAATTACAAACTTACGCAACTACGATACGTGAAACACGTTATGCGAATTCCCAAAACTGGGCGGCAAAGCTAATCTTTACGAGATGGCTCAAATCCTTTCAAGGATTTCTAACGGTCCTATGAATCTAAGCTTTAGCTTTTCTTTCACACCAAACCGGTGTACTCCTCTTGAAGGGGATACTTTTAAAAAGACTTTACTCCCTACTTCAAACTCTAACTCTGATCTTTGATTATCGGCATACGACTTCTGCCGACTCTGGGCTTATTTGATCTTCTCACGAATCTGACGAACAGATTCTATCATTTCCTTGATAGCCTCGGGGCCTATTACTTTTCTCTCTCCTACTTTATCCCAGTAAAGTGAAGATCTACACTTCATTACATAAAGGGATTTGTAAGGGGCCATTCCAATCTTATTCTGATAACTGTTGTTGTAGGCAAATTCGACAAGAGGTTAAATTTTCTCCCAATTGTCTCCTTTGTCTAACACAATGGCTCTCATCATATCTTCCAAAATCTGGATAGTCCTCTCTGATTGACCATCCGTGTGAGGGTGATAAGTAGTACTGATCTGCAACTGCATTCCCAACTCCTTCTGAAACTTTCCCAAAAACGTGTGGTGAACTTGGAGTCTCGATCGGATGTAATCGTACTCTGAACTCCATGCAAACGCACAATCTCCTTGACATAAATCTGGGCCAACTTGTCTTATCCATAGGTGATAGGAATAGGTATGAAATGAGCGGACTTCATCAATCTATCCACAATCACCCAAATGGCTGTATTTCCTTTCTTTGTCTTTGGCAAACCCGTCACAAAATCTATGTTAATATCATCCCATTTCCACTTTGGGACTGGTAATGGTTGCAGAGGTCCATATGGTCTCTGATGCAAAGACTTTACTTGCTGACAGGCTAGACACCTTTCCACATACATGGCCACATCTTTCTTCATTCCTTCCCACCAGAATTGCTACTTCAGATCCTGGTACATCTTCGTACTGTCAGGATGAGCGGTGTATGTGGTATCGTGAGCTTCGCTCATGATCTTGTTCTTTAGCTCTTCATTAGTTGGCACACAAATTCTACTACTGAGGAAATCCTCAACTCTTCCTTTTTTTACTTTAAGCCTCAAATTTCTCCAACTTCTTATCTTTTCATTGGCCGTCTATGATATGGGCTCTCGAATCTGCCATTACTACTAAAGAAGCGATTACTTGTTCCATTGTCATTGGGGGCTGAACTACTTCGATTCTCATTTTCCCAAATTCTTCAATCAATTGTTCCTCATCGGAGAGGAGAAATCCCAACTCTGAATTTTCCTTTCTGCTCAACGCATTGGCTATGACATTGGCTTTTCAAGGGTGATAAGAAATTTTGCAGTCGTAATCCTTCACCAACTCAAGCCATTGTCTTTGTCTCATATTCAACTCATTTTGCTCGAAGAAATACTTCAGAATTTTATGATTCGAAAAGATCTCACACTTTGCTCCATAGAGATGATGTCTCCAAATGTTTAAAGCGTGCACCATTGCTGCTAATTCCAGATCGTGCGTTGGATACTTCTTCTCATGAGGTTTAATCTACCTTGAAGTATAAGCTATCGCTCTTCCATCTTGCATTAGCACACATCCCAAACCTTTAGATGATGCGTTTGTGAAGATAGTGTAGTCCTATCCTGCTTCAGAAAGGTCTAACAATGGGGTTGTCGTCAATCTCGATTTAAGCTCTTGGAAACTTTTCTCACATTCCTCCATCCATCTAAACTTTGATTCTTTCTTCAACAGGCTTTTCATCGGCTTTGCTATCTTGGATAATCCTTCTATGAATCGTCGGTAGTAACCTGCCAAACTAAGGAAACTACAGACTTCATAAACTGATGTTGGCGATTTCCACTCTTGAAGTGGTTGCACTTTGGTTGAGTCTACTTTGATTCCTTCGGACGAAAAAATATGTCCTAAGAAATTCACTTCCTTTAGCCAGAAATCACACTTGCTGAACTTGGCGTACAACTTTTCTGATCTCAATTTCTCCAACACGATTCTAAGATACTTCTCATGTTCTACTTCGTCTTTTGAATACGCCAAGATGTCGTCAAAGAAAACAATCACGAACTTGTCCAAGAATTCATGAAAGACTCAGTTCAGTAAATCCATGAAAACAGCTGGGGCATTTGTTAATCCAAACAGCATAACAACAAACTCGTAATGTCCGTATCTTATTCTGAATGCAGTCTTTGGAAACTCATAAATGAAAACTTTGTGTGTTAGCCGATTTTCAGCAAATTGACATAGTGTAGTTGGACAACATTAATTGTGGGGCCCACAACCTCCTACAAAGTGACACTTGTCACCACCTCATCATGTCCAGCATTAGGCACTTGTCATCACCACAATTCACCTACCAAACTTTGTATACAAGTTTCAATCCTAGCCATCAATGTTAGAGGTTGAAATCTAACCATTCAATTTTGACCTAATGTCACCTATATATAGATTTTTGAAGCTAATTTCCTCCCATTTCTTCCCCATTTTTGGCTGCACCATCTCTCACACTCATATCCATGATTTCTTCAAGATCCAAGCTAGAATCATCAAGAATCAAAGTTTTCTTCCATAGAATTCCTTCAAAGAGGTTAGATCATATCTTTCTAGCTCCAATTCTTCAAATTTATATGGTGAAACAAGTTGTAATCTCCTCTCTTTTACTCTCTTGTAGTTTCGGTCATGGTGAGGGATCCATGGGATCCCTCCACGCTCCAATTATGTTGTATTCTACATCCAATAGACCTCTTAAAAGCTTTCATTTGAAGGTAATTCCCAAAACCCTGGCCTTACCTCTTCATGATCAATTTTAGGGCATAAATTGGGGGTTTTTTATTCATGTCTTGTATGATGAAATTGATGTTTAATTTGAGGTCTAAGGAGTTAGATGTATCCATCTATGCATGAATTTCAAGATTTGAAGCACCCTTGTTATTTTATTTTGAATTTATAGAAAGTTACTACATGTAGTAGTTTCTAGTTGATGATTATGATGATTGTATATGCATGAATTGAGCATAGAACCTTGTTCTTGGGTAGATTGGGAGCTTATGTGGAATGTTTTGGAATTTTTGCATGAAGGAATGACAAGTGCCGATTTTTATGCATTTAGTAGAATTAGGGGCTTTTGATTATGAGCATGTATTGATGAATTAATGATGTATGATCCTTTTATGATATATTTGAGCATGAATGGAAGTGGTTTGCAAGAAAATGAAACACCCTAACCCTATACCTAGTCTTGACCTATTGTATGCATAATTGGAAAGGGTGTGATTGCTCAATGTATGTTATGATATCATGATAGAATTGTGATTAATATTCTAAACGAGCATGATTAAGACTTGATTGGATTGTTATTTATTAGGATTACTTGAAAGTATGTGATCTTAAGAGACTAAGTAAGATGAAGTTAAGTATGATGTGATGATGTATAAGTATGTTTTAATGTGAATTGGAATCGAGCATGATGTAGAAGTATTAAGACTCGTTTGGTTGTATAAAGCATGGATGTTTGCAATTTGTGTGGTCTTAAGAGACCAAGCAAGTTGAAGTCTAGCATATTGTGATCATATCTAAGCATGCATGGTAGTAGAAAGTTGATGAGCATGTTGTAGTAAGTGCAAGGAAGTAAAAGGAATCCCTTGAATTCTTTTAATATTTAGATGTCTTTGTTAAGATTAAGAAAAATCCTTTTAAGATAAGATAAGTTAAAAAGATAAGCTTTGTTTCTCATTTTTCCGTTGTTCCATTTCTAAATTGAGTTCGATTGAAGGGATTTCCGGAGGAGGAGTGAAGTGAAAGCAAGAAAGAAAGAAAGTAGAAAGCTAGGGAAGCGTCGCATAAGGTGGGGTTTTCTAACCGAGGACCCCTTTTAGCCTCAATTCATGATGAAGCATGTTTTGACTTGCCAATTTTTCTAATGTTGTGTGAGTTACCGTCTACTTTGAATGAAGGACGAATTTGGTCTCACGCCACGTGAGATTTGTGTACAATAGGAATCGTAAGCCTCTGACCGATTCCCGATGATTAAAAGAAGGTCTCCTTCTCTTCACTGCTTTAATGATGTTATTGTAGACATATTTGGTTCACTCACTTATGTTTTGTATGGAGACTTATGAATGAAAATGTTTTGGCTTTTTCCGAAGGAAAATCTTTTAATAAAAACCCTTGGTGCTCAAGCTCAAAGGGCAAGTTTCAAACATGTGATTATTTCAAGGCCTTAAAGTTTGTTTTTGGCATGTGTTCACTGAGCATGTACCCTGTACTCACGCCCTGCATTGGTTTTCTTAAAAACGTGCAGGTAACTTTGGGCGGGATGAGGGCGAGCTCACAAGATTCCCCATTTGTCATCATGTTGTTCAAGCTAGGGATATGAGTCTTCAAACTCATATCTCGTGACTTTATCTTTCCACTGCATAATTTATTCATTCGATATGATTGTAACTTAATTATTCTGTTGGGTCTGTAACTTAATTCTCGAAGTATGCACCCCGATTCCCTTTTGATGCTTGATACCTATCGATTCATGAAATGTTTTCTACAACTTCAAACGGGCCTATTGAAAGTTTTTGTTAACTCAAGTTGTTTATTGAAACATGGCCCTTGGTGTTTGATTCGAAGCTGCCTCAAGATTGTGTGTTTAACCTAGATCCAAGCATGTTAGACACCCTATTATTCTTTCATTCAAAAGGGAGCCTTTTTGAGAAAAGAGAAATGTTTATGTTTTCCGTCATGGTTCACCTGTTCTAGTCATCTTCACTCTAAAACCGGCATAGGATCGTGATTTGGTAACAGTCCACCTTTCCTAAAGTAGTAGTTAGGTGGGGCGTGCTGTGATTTATCTGCTTTAAGCTTAAATTCTTTGAAAGTCAATATGTGCTTGAATTCTATGTTTCTAATTCAAGTATTAGTCTATGATCTAACTGTTCTAAAACGGGAATCTGAACGCCTCATCCCCTCCAACGTTATAGGTATGATCTTTTATAAAGCTTTATTTGAAGTGCTTTTATTTTGAAAGGTTTCGTATGTGTCAATCCATGAATGCAAGTATGAAAAGTTGAAAGATTGAAATTTTTACGTTTAAGGT
Organism: Schizonepeta tenuifolia; assembly: GCA_029490685.1. NCBI lineage: Eukaryota > Viridiplantae > Streptophyta > Magnoliopsida > Lamiales > Lamiaceae > Schizonepeta > Schizonepeta tenuifolia. The sequence goes on along the minus strand of CM055955.1, from coordinate 118,379,149 downwards.
TTAAAGTTGAAAGTTGAAAGTTTGAAAAATTTGAAAAGTTTGAAAGTTTAAAGTATGTGATGTTATTCCAAGTTGAGTATGCATGTGTTTGTTCGATCTCTGTAAGAGCAAGGGTACCTTATTGAACGACATAAGATAAGTTCTCCTAGAATAGAACCGATTGACTAGCGCTGTTTTGACGCGACATTGATCGAGGAGCCATGTCAACTTATGCGACTCGATTTCTTGCTTTAGACGTGTCGACTCATTTCTTTCTATAGGATGGGTGATAAATGCTACAAGGATTTGCAGGAGTACCGTTTCTTTCAGATTGGGCCGAGAGAGCCACTCTTAGTAGCCTTAGCACAATACCATGAAGTTTAGAAGAAAGTGAAGTACTGCGATGTTAGTGGGGTTGATGGCATCAATTACCTAATCTCCAGACTTCTAAATGAGTGGTGTGAATTCGCCTACTCTCGAATTGAGCATCACGTTGGTTGGCACCACATAGGTGACCACTGGTTCAGTGATGGCGATGAGTTTATTGTCGTACTATTCACTCAGTATATAACCAAAGGAGCCCTACAAGCCAAGTTCCGTCAACGCGTACCGCTAGTACCAGAACCTATTCCAGTGGGTGAAGCATCGATCGTTGCAGTGCCCCTTCAGGCCATCACTATGGCTTTAGACGAGGTCGGAGATGACAACAAGGATCCAGTTGAGGACCCAGTTGAAAAGATATCTTTGGAGAATGACCCTGTCATTAACGAGATGATAGACATGTTTTTCATGGAGCCATCAGAGAAGGACGATCCCAGTGTTGGAGAGCAGCTCGACTGCGCGGAGTAGAGGATCAATAGTTGTTCGCCTCCCGAATAGTAGTAGTATTGGTAAATAAGTAGGAAGAATAGTTAGTTGGGACTAACCTAGATGGGACGGATTAGCTACCGTACCCTTGCTTTAGTAATAAGAAGAGAAGAAAGAACTCAGATGCATAAGCATGAAGCATGAACATGAAAGCATGACATTATGCTATGATTATGTTAGATGGTTATGCTATAAAGGGTATGATAATGTGTCATGAAATGACAAACATGTTATATTATGATGAGTATGAAGTAACAAGCATGATTATATTATGATGAGTATGAAGTGACAAGCATGATTATGTATGCTTAGTATCAAGTAACAAGCATGATTATGTTATGATGAGTAGGATGCTATGACATGAGATACCAAGTATGAAGTTTATGATATGATATGATATGATAAGATACGATATGATATGATATGTTATGAGGAGACATGATATTATATGTTTTGATAAGATATGATATGATACGACATGTTATGATGCGACATAATATGATATGATTTTATAAGATGTGATGTGATATGATATGATATGATGTGATATGAAAGAAAATGATATGATATGATATGATATGATATGATATGATATGATATGTTACGATATGATATGATATGCTATGCTATTCTATGATATGATATGATAAGTACGATACTTTAATGATAAATGCTAAGTAGGACGATCATGTGAAGTATGTTATGAATGAATGAATGAATGAATGAATGATGTGTTTTGAATGAATAAGTTAATGAATGAATGAATGAATGATGTGTTTCGAGGTAATCTCAATAGTTAACGCTTGAGATGGTAGATCGAGCTTGAGAAGCTAGTAGGAAGAAGTAGATGCTAGGATGTTTATCCCTTGAAATGAGCTTCCTAGTGCTATGCGCTTTGTAGAAAGAAGCTTTCTAGTGCTTGAGAAGCTAGTAGGAAGAAGTAGACGCTAGGATGTTTATCAACTTAAGGGCTCAGCTGATTTCTAGTGGGAAGCAAAGCAAATGTTGATGACCCCCGAGCAACTCGAAGGACTGACTTAGGAAGATTTTTAAGGAAGCTCTCTTTGAGAAGTACGTACCGAGGAGCTTCAAGAAGAAGAAGGTGATAGAGTTCGCAGCTCTTCAACAAGGAAAGAAGTCTGTTGCTGACTATAAGAGAGAATTTTGCAACTTGGCTCGTTATGTTGAGTACAAGGTTGATATTGATAAGAAAATGAGCAAGTTGTTCCGAAATAGACTAAGGCAAACGTTCACAGTTGTTCTTGCTAGTTAGAAAGACCTGACGTACGTTGAGACGCTTAACCGAGCACTCGACATGGAACTGGCAATGTAGCCTAGGAAGCCGAGGCAAGTGATGGCACCTTATGCCCGATCCTGGCAGCCGCAAACCCACAGAACCCCAGTCAAGGCCAGTACCAGAAGAGAAAAGGGATGGAATCATGGAAGTCAGTAGAATAAGAAACTATGGAATGGTCAATGACAGAAGCAAGGAAATCAAGGAAAACAGAAGTTTCAGTTTCCTGGTCATGGTAGCGGATCAAATGGATCTAAAGAAATCATGTAGTGGAAAATATGGCAAAGCACACCCAGGAATGTGCAGAGCTGGAAGTAATAGTTGTTACTCATGCGGGCAGGTAGGACACTTCTCTAATCAATGTCCGAACAAGCAACAGAGGATTAGCAAGCCCAATCAGTACCATGCCCCACAGCTGAAGGCCTTGGAGGTGTTTCCTCCACTAACTCAGCAAGAATCTCAACCACCGCAGCCGCCACCCTAAGGTGATCAGCAACATGACTAGAGCATGACTAGAGGGTGTTCGCAGTAGACCAGAAAGCTTGAGTTAAGGATTAAGGGAAACTTGCATGTGTGAAATTTTGAAAAGGCGTGTCCATTATTGTTTTATTCAATATTGGTGCATCGTATTCGTTTATAGCTAGTGCCTGCATAGAAACCCTCAGTTTCAATGTAGAGAAATCAAATAAAGGCCTCAACGTGGCAACCCCTTTAGGTTTAAGCACTTCTATGCAGTATGTTTGCCCAAACCTAGATTTCAAGGTAGGACCTCTTAAGATGTCCGCTAGAACCCTGAATATCATGCAACAGTGGGATGTAAATATAATTCTTGGAATGGATGGGTTAAACGAGAATAAGCCACCATTCGATGTGATAAGAGGCAGATCTCTTTCCAACCGCCTGAATAGGAGCTGACTAAATTCTTCAGAATCGAACGTAAGCAAAGGAAGATGCCGATTATCCATGCTACAAACAGTAAAGTTTCTTAAAAAAGAAAGTTCACAAGCATACTTAATCTATCTTAATAAGGATGAAGAACGAGAGTGAAAGATAGAAGATGTCGTCGTGGTTAGGGAGTATACAGAGGTATTTCCAGAAGTCCTTCCAGAACTGCCCTAGAAAGAAAGTTGGAATTCACCATCGATTTGGAGCCTGAAGCTACCCTAATAACGAAAGTGCCCTACAGAATGACACCCAAGGAAATGCAAAAACTGAAGGTTCAGTTGCAATGGTTGTTGGACATGGGTTTTATACGCCTTAGTGTCTCGCCTTGGGGAGCGCTAATTCTCTTTGTGAAGAAAAAGGATGGAAGTCTGCGAATGTGCATCGACTAGCAAGATTTTAACAAGTTGACGTTAAAGAACAAGTATCCTCTTCCAAGGATAGATGACCTGTTTGACCAGCTCAAAGGAGCAGGTGTTTTCTCGAAGATCGATTTAAGGTCGAGATATCATCAGTGAAAGATTCGTCAAGAAGATATTCCTAAGACGGCATTCCGAATGAGATATGGCCACTACGAGTTTGTAGTAATGCCATTAGAATTGACCAATGCGCCCGCTGTATTCATGGATTTGATGAATCGCGTGTTCCATGAGTACTTTGATAGGTTTGTAATTGTCTTCATCATTGACATCCTTGTGTATTCAAAGAACAAGATAGAGCATGAAGAGCACTTGCGAATAGTACTAGAGAAGTTAAGAGCTCAGGAGTTGTACGCCAAGTTTAGTAATTGCGAGCGTTGGTTAAAAGAAGTCCAATTTCTTGGACATGTTATCTTTTCAGAAGGAATTATAGTTGTTTCGACTAAAGTTAAAGCCGTTCAGGAATGGAAATCCTCAACCTCAGCTCATGAAGTCTGAAATTTCCTAGGGTTGGCAGGATATTACAGAAGATTCATTGAAGGGTTTTCGTAGATCGCGAAGCTAATGACTCATCCGTTAAAGAAAGATTTAAAGTTTAAACGGAGTAAGGAATATGAAGATAGTTTTCAAGAGCTAAAAAGGAAGCTAACCACTGTCCCAGTGCTTGCTGTGCTCGAAGCGAGAAAAGATTTCATTATATTTACGGACGTGTTAGGAAGTGGATTAGGATGTGTGCTTATGCAAGAAGAAGAAAATGAATGCTTATGCCTCGCGTCAGTTAAGACCGCATAAGGGAAAGTATCTGACTCAGGACTTAGAGCTAACAACCGTCGTGCATGCGCTGAAGATTTGGAGACACCATCTCTACGGAGCAAGGTGAAAAATCTTCACCGACCATAAGACTTTGAAGTATTTCTTCGAGCAGAAGGAGCTCAACATGAGACAAGGATGATGGCTTGAGTTGGTGAAAAACCGCGATGTTCAAATTTCCTATGATCTGGGAAAAATGAATCTAGTCGCATATGTTTTCAGTAGGAAGGGTAAGTTTGAGCTAAGATTCTTACTCACCCAAGAAAAAGAGTTAGTAAAAAAGTTTGAAGTAATAAAAATAGAGGTAATTATGTCGCCTCAAACTACGAAGCAGGTTATCGTAGCTAGTATGATAGCTCCCGATTTGAGAACTAGAATCATAGAAGGTCAGAGAAAAGATGAGAAGTTAGGAAGTTTAAGGCTCTGAATCTGAAAGAATGGAGCCGAAGATTTTTGAAAAATAGCTGGTAACACGCTTTGATTCGTGATAAGATGCATGTGCCAAAGGACGAGAAGTTAAGCGATGATATTATGAGCGATGCTTCCATTAAGCCCTACACCGCACACCCCAGAAGTACGAAAATGTAGCAGAATTTGAAAGGAAGTTTCTGGTGGGAATGAATGAAGCGAGATGTAGCCTCATTCGTTGAAAGATGATTATCTTGACAGCAAGTCAATAATTCTACACCAGTGACCTTTTGGTAAGTTACACCCTCCGAAGATCCCCATGTGAAAATATGACGAAATTACAATGGACTTTGCGACAGGTTTGCCTAGATCGGAGAAGGGCAACACCTCAGTATGGGTAATTGTGGATAGACTCACAAAATTTGGTTGCAAGTTTCCATCTTAGTCTTCCATTTAGGGAGATCAAAATCTAACCATTCATTTCTAACCTAAATGCTCCCTATATATTGAATGTTCAAGACATTTTTCTCCCCCTTTTTCCTCGATTTTGGCACCCACACACACACACACTTACATTCTCCTTCCAAGAATCAAATCTTAGCTCTTGATCCAAGAGAGTTTCCATAGAATCTTTGAGAAAGGTTAGAATCTAACCTATTCTACTAGTTTTTCTTTATTCTATGGTGAAAGTTTCTTGAAATCTTGCCTCCATTTTTCTTAGGGAATTTTCGGTCCAAGGCAAGAGTCCAACCAGGAGTTCTTGAATCCTCCTACTCTTTAGGTATCATGCTTCTAGTCCCAAATGAACCTCTTTATGGATTCAATTTCATAAAAGCTTCGAAAACTCTAGCTTATCTCTTGATGACCGATTTTAGGGTGAAAAATTAGGGGTTTTTTATTCATGTTTTATATGATGAAATTGAAGTGAGATTTGAGGTTTAGCGAGTTAGATGTATCTATTCATGTATGAATTTCATGATTTGAATCACCCTTGCTTATTCAAATTTTCGAAAGTAAAGTAAGTAGTAGGAAGTGAGATTCTGATGATCATGATGATTTTATATGCATGAATTGAGCATAAAACTTTGTTCATGGGTAGATTTGGAGCTTATATGAAATTTTTGGGAATTTTCGCATGATTATTTTGAAAGTGCCGAAAATTGTGCAAGTAGTAAGAATTAGAGCTTTTTGATTATGAGCTTATATGGATGAATTAAGGATATATGATTCCTTTATGATTTGGAAGTTGTTTGCATAAAAATGAGACACCCTAGCTCTAATCCTTAACATGATCGAAAATATGCATAAGTGAAGTGAGTGTGATTGCTCCAAGTATGTTTTGATAACAGGATGCAATTGCGTTTTATAATTTAGACGAGCATGATTAGGACTTGTTTGGATTCCTAATTATCATGACGTCTTGATAGTATGTGATCATAAGAGACTAAGTAAAGTGAAGCTAAGTATGAAGTGAGAAAGTAGTAGCATGTTTTGATGAGAATTGAAAGTAGGCATGCTGTAGAAGTATTAAGACTTGTGTGATTGTTTTAAAGCATGAATCTTTGCAAGTTCTGTGGTCTTAGGAGACCAAGCATGTTGAAGTCATGCATATCATGATCCTATCAAAGCATGCGTAGAAGTAGAAAGTTGTTAAGCAAGTGAAGTAAGTGTAAGAAATAGTAGGAAAAGCAAGTTTTTGGCATGTATTCACTGAGTACCTTGTACTCACGCCCTGTATTGGTTTTTTTTTAAAAACGTGCGGGTAATTTTGGATGGGATGAGGGCAAGCTTAGAGGATTCCCCATTTTGTCGTCTTGTTACTCAAGCTTGGGATAAAAGTCTTCATACTCGTATCTCAAAACTTTATTTTCCGCTGCAAGATTTATTTATTCGATATGGTTGTAATCATATTATTTTGTTGGGTCTATCACTTAATCTTTAATGCATGCACCCCGAATCCCCTAAGATTCTTGACAACTATCGAAACTTGAATCTCTTTCTTCAAGCTAAAACAATCAGTTTTGGGCTTCCAATGGGCCTCTTGAAAGTCTTTGATAAAATGAATCAATTGTTAAATTTTGGCCCTTGATGTTTGATTCGAAGCCTTAGATCAAAGCATGCTAAGACCTCTTTGATAAGTTAATCTTCAAAGTTCTTTCAATCATTCAAGATTAATCGTCTATCTTTGCACCAAGCATGCCAGGTCTTCTTGATAAACATGACTTTAAATTTCTTAAGTACCTCAACGTCGTGAGAATAACTTAGACCCGAGCATGCTAGGCATCCCTCTTATTCTGTCATTCAAAAAGGGAACCTTGTTGAGAAAGAGAGAAGTTCAAGTACAACGTTATGGTTCACGCGTTCTAGTCATCCTCACTCTAGAATCGGCGTAGGATCGTGATATGGTTTTGGCCCGTCACTCTTAAAGTAGTAGCTACGTGGGGCGGGTTGTTACAATTGGCATCAGAGCCAAGGTTTAGAACGTGCTTTAATTTATTTCTTTCAAGTGTGAATTCTTTGAATGTATGTGCTTGAATTCTATGTTTCTAATTCAAGTATTAGTCTATGTCCTAAACTGGGAATCTGAGCACCTCATCTCCTCCAAGTTACAGGTACGATCTTTTAAAAGCTTTCTTTGAAGTGTTTTTCTTTAAGAGGTTTCATATCTGTTAATGCATGAATGCAAGTATGAGAAGCGAAAGATTGAAAGCTTTTGTTTAAAGTTTTAAAGTTGAAAAGTGAAAAGTTTGAAGAAGTTTGAGAAGTTTGAAAGTTTAAGAAGTTTAAAGTTTTAAAGTATAAGATGTTATCTCAAGTGCAGTATTATGATATCAATGGAGCAGATGCTATCGATCATCTAGTTTCCAGATTGTCGGAAGAGTGGTGCGACTTTGCTTACTCTCAGGTAGAGAGTCACGTAGGCTGGCACCAAGTTGGTGACTATTGGTACGGAGATTGGAACGGGTTTGTGGTCAGGCTACTTACACAGTACATCACAGAGGGAGCCCTACCGGCCGAGTTTCGCCAACCTAGCACCAGAGCCTTTCCTAGAGGGCGGAGTGCCGATTTCCGCAGTTCTCTTCTAAGCCATTCCCATGGACTTGATCAAATCGAGGATGATGACGAGGATCCAGTCGAGGATCCAGTTAAGGAGCTACCTCTGAAGGACGACCCGACGAGATGATAGACATGTTTTTCATGGAGCCAGTTGAGGAGGAAGACCCTAGCGACCTTATTATCCGTGGTCACTTGTCTCTCGAATAGTAGTAGTAGTAGTAGTAGTAGTAGTAGTAGTAGTAGTAGTAGTAGTAGTAGTAGAAATAGTAGTTAGTTGAGACTAACCTAGATCGGACGGATTAGCTACCGTACCCTTGCTTTAGTAAAGAGAAGAAAAGAAAGAATTTAGATGCATGATCATGATGTATGAGCACAATGCATGAGCATGAAAGCATGGCAGTATGCTATGATATTATATTATTATGATTATTCCATAAGAAGTTTGATGATGTGTCACTAAGTGACAAGCATGCTATGATAAGTAAGAAGTGACAATCATGCTATGTTATGTTAAGTGAGAAGTGACAAGCATGATCATGAGTATGATGTTATAACATGCCAAGTGTGATGTTTATGTCAAGATATATTGTGTTATGTTATGACAAGTATGATGCTTTTATGAGAAATGCTAAGTAAGATGATCATGTGAAATATGTTTTCATAAAATTATGTTATGACTTTATGTCATGAATGATAGATTAAGCATGAAAAGCTAGTAGAAAAAGAGAGTAGAAACCAGGATGTCTATCCTTCGGGAAGAAGTTCCCAAGTTTTAAGTAAGGCATTTTGTAGGAAGTGTAAGATGCCTCCAAGAAGAAAAGTCGATGAAGAAGGTCAAAGAGAACTTTCACCTCAGCCCTAGTTAGAGAATAGAAGGATAGAAGAGTTGTTTTTATGCCAAACCTCCCACCTTTGAAAGGAAAGGAAGCCCCGCTGCTGTCGAAGATTGGGTGTGTGCCTTAGATCGCATCTATAAGTTTCTGCGCTGTGAAGACAAAGAGCGTTTGTTGCGTATAACGTACCAACTTAAGGGCTTAGCTGACTTCTGGTGGGATGCAAAGCAAATAATGATGACCTCCGAGCAGCTCGAGGAGTATGATATTAAGGAAGCACTCTTTGAGACGTATGTACCAAGAAGCTACAAGAAGCAGAAGGCGATAGAGTTTGTAGCTCTTCGTTAAGGAAAGAAGTCTGTTGCCGACTACGATTGAGAGTTCTACGATTTGGCTCGTTACGCTGAAGACAAGGTCGATACTGATAAGAAAATGAGCGAATTGTTTAGAAACAGCCTAAGGCAAGTATTTCGAGTCGTTCCGGCTAGCCAGAAAGATATGACGTACGCTGAGACGCTTAACCGAGCACTCGGCATGGAACTAGCAATGCAACCTGAGAAGTTGATGCAAGTGACAGCACCTCCGTGCGCAAACCCGATAGCTGCAAACCCTCAGAAGCCTAGCGAAGGCCAGTATCCGAAAAGAAAAGGGAAATGGAATCATGGAAGTCAGTAGAATAAGAAACCATGGAAAGGTCAAGGACATCAACAATAAAGCCAAGAAAAGCCAAGGACTCCGTTTCCGAGTCATGGTAGAGGAGCGAATGGACCTCAAGGTTATCCCACTTGTGGCAAGTGTGGCAGAACACACCTAGGAATATGTCGAGCTTGCAGTAACAGTGGTATACGTGCGGGCAAGTAGGACACTTGTCTAATCAGTGTCCGAACAAGCAACAGAAGTTTGGCAAGTCCAACCAATACTCTACCCCGTAGCTGAAGGCTATTGAGTTGTTTGCTCTGTCGCCTCAGCAAGGATCGCTATTACCGCTGCTTCAGCAGCCGCAGCCACCCCAGAATGAGCAACAACATTTCCAAAGGGTGTTCGCAGTGGACACAAAGGCTGGAGTCAAGAATCAAGGAAATCTCGAAGGTATGGGATCTTTAAAATGGGTGCTAATTATCGTTTTGTTTGATACTGGTGCATAGGATTAGTTTATAGCTAGTGTCTGCGCAGAAACGCTCGAATTGAATGTAAAGAAAGCAAGTAAGGGCCTTAGTATGGCAACCCCTTTAGGTCTGAGCACTTCTGTGCAATATGTTTGCCCTAACCTAGATTTCGAAAAAGGATCTCTTAAGATGTCTGTAAGATCCCTGAATATTATGAAAATGTGGGACGTGGATATAATTCTTGGAATGGACTGGTTAACTGAGAATTTCGCCACCATTCGGTGTGATAAGAGGCAGATCTCTTTCCAACCACCTGTAAAGGAGTCGACCAAATTCTTCGGAATTGAGCGTAAGCGAATGAAGATGTCAATCATCTCCGTATTGCAAGCAGTTAAGTTGCTCATAAAAAAAGGATCACAAGCGTACCTAGTATATCTCAACAAGGATTAAGAACGAGAGCGAAAGATAGAAGATGCCACCGTGGTTAGGGAATACGCAAATGTATTTCCAAAAGTCCTTCTAGGACTGCCACTAGACAGAAAGTTGGAGTTCACTATCGATTTGGAGCCTGGAGCTGCCCCAATATCGAAAGCAGCTTATAGAATGGCACCCAAGGAGCTGCAAGAACTTAACGTTCAGTTGCAGAGGTTGTTGGACATGGGTTTTATCCGCTCTAGAGTCTCGTCTTGGGGAGTGCCAATTCTCTTTGTGAAGAAAAAGGATGGAAGTCTGCGAATGTGAATTGACTACCGAGAGCTCAACAAGTTGACGTTAAAGAATAAGTATCCCATTCCAAGGATAGATGACCAGTTTGCCTAGCTCAAAAGAGCAGGTGTTTTCTCGGAAATTTATTTGAGGTCAGGTTACCATCAGTTAAAGATTCGTCAGGAAGATAATCCATAGATGGCATTCTGAACAAGATCTGACCACTACAAGTTTGTAGTAATGCCATTCCAATTGACCAATACGCCTGTTGTATTCATGGATTGGATGAATCGCGTGTTTCATGAGTACCTTGATAGGTTTGTGATCATCTTCATCGATGATATCCTTGTATATTCCAAGAACGAGATGGAGCATAAAGAGCACTTGCATATAGTGCTAGAGAAGTTAAGAGCTGAAAAATTGTACGCCAAGTTCAATAAGTGCGAGTTTTGGCTAAAGGAAGTCCAATTTCTTGTACATGTTATCTCCGCAGGAGGAATCAAAAAGCCGTTCAGGAATGGAAATCCCCAACCTCGCCTCAGGAAGTTCAAAGTTTCCTAGGGTGGGCAAGATACTATAGAAGATTCATCGAAGGATTTTCGCAGATAGCAAAACCAATGACTCACCTGTTAAAGAAAGATTCAAATTTTAGTGGAGTAAGGAATGTGAATATAGTTTTTAAGAGTTAAAGAAGAAGCTAACAACCACTCCAGTGCTAACCAGTACCCCAAGCGGGAAAAGATTTCATTATCTTCACGTATGCATCGGGAAGTCGATTAGGATGTGTGTTAATGCAAGAAGGAAAAGTAATTGCTTGTGCCTCACATCATTTAAGACCGCGTGAGGATAAGTACCCGACTTATGATTTAGAGCTAGCAGCCGTTGTTCACGTGCTGAAGCTTTGGAGACACCATCTCTACAGAGTTAGGTGTCAAATCTTTACCGACCACAAGAGTCTGAAGTATTTCTTCGAACAGAAGGAGCTCAACATGAGACAAAGAACATGGCTTGAGTTAGTGAAACACTACGATGTTTAAATTTCCTATCATCCGGGAGAAGCAAATGTAGTCGCAGATGCCTTCGAGCAGATGTTAAACCTCAGTTGGTCCACACAGCTGACCTTCAATCATAGGAGCCAGTTGTGCACCCAACTGTGTGATTAGCTCCAACTGAGCAACTCATTTGCAAAGTTGCTCCAACTGACTTTTCTAATCGTAGAGAAAACTGACCTGAGCAGTTTAACTCAGTGAAACGATTTCAATAGCAAAATAAAAATTATTACTGGTGTATTCCCTCCCTCCCCCCCCATACACCAGATACTTGTTACTGGGACCATCAAGTGGTATCAGAGCAGTGGTTCAAAAGACTGTTGTTTCTGATTTACAAAGTGTGAGCCGAGTAGAATTTTCAGTGGTCAACTGAACTGATCTTTTCTGAAAACCTTTAGTGCAATCTACTGCATATTTTCTTGTTTTTCTCTTGTAGTGTGCAGGAAACATGAACCCAACGTTGCTATGAAGCTTACCGGAGTTCTCCGTGGATGACTATCCCATGTCGAAGTTTCACTTGAAGATGGCACTAACTTCCAGGCATCACAAGATGTGGGAGACCATCGAAAATGGTCTCATCCAAGTGACTCAGTCAGTACTGGGCTCTTCAACCACTCCAGGAGATGGAGATGATGATGAAGGTCGAACCAAAAGCCCATGAGCAGTACACCAAGGAAGAAAGAGACATCGTGCAGCTAGATCACATAGCAAAGAGTGTCATCTCTTCCACCGTCGGCAAAGCCTACCTACCGAAGATTATCAATTGCTCCATATCAAAAATTATGTGGGAAGCCTTAGCTGCACTCTATGAAGGCTCTGACGAGATTAAGGAGAACAAGTTTACTTTAGCTTGTCAGAAGTACGAGAACTTCTCTCTGCTAATCGGGGAGTCCATCGAGAAGATGGAGCTGAGATTCACAGAGGCCTTAATTGACATTAAGAGTATTAGAAAGGACAAATACTCTTAGCGTGCGATGAACTTGAAAGTTCTCTCCGCACTAGACGAAGACTGGGCGGTCTATAGAGTCATCCATCAAAATCAGAGTGACCTCAATTCGATGACAACTGAGAAGTTGTTCACCATGCTCAAGGCGAATGAGTATGACATCCTCTGACTGAGGCGAAGCAAGCTTCAAAAACTAGAACAGACTGAGCAGAGCTCAGCTGCCAAGCCGGTGGCGCTTCGAGCTGAATCGGGCAGATCCAAGTTCACCAGACCCTCACTGTCCGCTGACTCCTTAGCTAGGAATCGACCGAGCAGGTCTGAACTTCAGAAGAAGGTCGATGAAATGACCAAACAACTCGAGAAGATGAACTCCAGGATCGAGAAGTATAGGAGGATCAATAGGAGCAAACGAAGCTCAACTGAACCCTTCTCAAGGAATCAAAGTGAAGGATGCTTTGAATGGGGAAGCTAGGACACTTTAAAGCCAACTGTTCTGATCTCTCCATGCAAGAGAAGAAAGCCCTTCAAGAAAAAGTCAAGGAGAATACCAAGACCAAGGCTATGATCGTTGAGGATGACATCGATGACACCGATGTATTCACGAAGTCAGAATGAGAAGAAAAAGTGACTCGCCATCAAGCTTAGCAGGAAAAGACCAGTGCTTCATGGTATTGCCGAAAGAGTCAACTGATGAGGTAAACTCTTTTTTCCATCCCTCTCATATTGTTTCTTCTGTTAACCAATGTAGAGGAGAATTTGACGAAGACATAGAGCCGTCATGGGATGAGGTCGAACACTTGAGCAGATTGCGCACTGCATAAGTTGCATAGTGCAAAGCACTGCAAGCTGAGTTTGACATCATGAGCAACGAGCTGATCATAAAGGATTATGAGATAGAGAAGCTCATGGAGGAAAACCGCAGACTCCATAAAGAAGTTTCTCAGTCAACCAATAGTCAGGTCATCCACTTGATCAACATGACCAAGACTCAGGCTGAATACATCTCTTAGTTGCAAATGGAGCTGAAGTTTGCAAATGAAAATATAGTATCCCTTCATGCCTCGAGCTCAGCTCTGGAGAGCATGATTAGCTAGCAAAGACCTCCCAAGTGTGTAAAAGGTCTTGGATACAATCCAGCAACGGCCACTGGAGCTCAGTCAGCTCAGTTCGTCAAAGAAGCTGGATTACTGACTGAGGCACCTCAAGTTCAACTGAACTCAGTCGAAGTCACAGTTCAAGAGACTTCATTCATCCCTCAAACTATCGAGACTCATGTGAAGGATAAAGGAAAGAAGGTTCTAGCTGAAGAACCCAAGGAGCATGAAGCTGGTACATCAAAGGATGCTGAGAGATCCTCAAGGAAGTCAAGACCCCTTGGTCGCAGAGCGATGACGAAGTGGACCTTCGCAGCCAAGGCAGAATTAGCCCAAGCGCAAGCCAAACTACTCAGCTCAGCATCATCAGCAAAGGCATCCAAACTGAGACAATTATCACTTCTTCAATTAGACGTTTCCAGTGCCTCATCACTACCAGCAAGCATATCAAGGACATGGAAACTATGGTGATCAGTTCAATGGTCCTAGTTATCCACACATTGAGTATGTTGAAGGAGCAACACAGTTTGGATCAACTTCCAGACAGTTCTCACCTCAGAAGAATCGACCAACTCAGCTTAGTCGAAACCAAGCTCCTCAAAGACAAGGTTATCCACCACTCAACTAGACTACACGCGCACCCAAGGAATTCCAGTCGGTAATCCATGTAGATAATGCAAGAAAGGTGATCCGAACTCATAACTCAGTTCGAGTCTTCTAGGAAGCTCCAGCAGCTTCCAAGCCTAAATCCAACTGAGTTGGAAAAGGAGTTCATCCTGTGGGCTGTAGGAACAAGATGAATTAAGGTCAGTATGCATTGTTGGGAAAATACATGCTGATCTCAGAAGAGTGAAGAAGATTGGAGATCACAAATTGAGGGAGAATCTCAACGTGAGGGGAAATTGAGACAACTGAATGTTACAGTTCGATGGAGGACGTAAAGATCAAACCTCAACTGAACATACAAATTTGAGTCAGTTGAGTGTATACAGATTCAGTTGGGATTTAGAACGACTGAGAAGACAATCATTTTTCTCTGACGATAATGATCATTTAGAGTTAAGCCCCACACTTGTATTGAATGCAAAGCTATCCCTAATCAATAGGTTAAGCTTTTGTGACCGCGAGTGAGTTGACATGGAAGCTATTACACGTCTCACGCGTGAGTACCCTTCACCGCCGGACCCACGTCCCGTGTTACGTTCCTAATAGGTGAACCGTCTCCAATCCAAGCTGTTGATCACGAAGAGGTGGGAATCATTCTAGTCCATTAATTCCATGCATCATCCTCTCTAATTTATTAAGGGATCTCACAAACCCTTAATCACTGTACAATTTCTGAGTGTACAAATCTCCTCTGCACGAGAAAATTCTCACTAAGTTCCTCTCCTTCACTCAAGATCTCAGAATCTCAGAATTCATCATTGCTATGGTAGTCCATGTTGTAGGAAGATTGTCGTCATCCTCCATGCCAATCGACACCAAATTAGCAGAAATCAGGTCAAAGGTTTCTTTCGAACCGGTTCTATCTCTCTCTCTCATCAAGAGATGGATGAAATGAAGAAATTACTCAATCTTCTCGATCATTCTGGTCTAAGAAATTGGGTATGCCATGAGCCTATGAATCTAATCCCATCAAGCGTCGCAGAATTCTATGCTCACCTGAGAAATGACGAGGCTGGAACACTCATTTCCCGTGTCAGTCTACCCATTTCATCTGGAGGAGGTGGAAATAACCAAGAAGAAATGTTGGAAATCAATGTTGATGAATGCTTGAAGGAAACATTCTATCTTCTATCCACCGGAGCAGATCCATATTTGAATGAGGATTCAAAAGTAAAGAGATTTATCCCTTCTGTCGCCATTGACAATGAAGAATACAGGACAGAGATGAAATGCACTCAACTGAAGCCAGAGCCAAGATTGTTGTTTGATGTAATCGCATACTGTGTTCATCCGATTTCTGAATCCCCAGCCAACGTCAGTATTTCAAGAATGAAGCCTACTATGGCGATTCTCAAGAAAGTCGAAACTGACTGGTTCAACTATATAAGAACCTTATCTGGATAGAAGTCCGCAAGATTCAGTTCAAAGGTCCTGTCTTCAAGTGCACTAAAACCCTGTCCTTTGGCACCAAGATCAGCTCAATCATTCTTTTCTCAGTTCACAAACAAAAATTTAATGTGAACTGGAGACGCATGGACATGGAAGCATTGACTTAAACAAATAAGTTATTCAGCTCACAATGCGACATCAAGGAAATCTTCTCTTGGATGTCAAGGGAGAATCACAATTGAAGAAAGGTATGAAGAGGCATCGGACAAATCAGCCTGAAGCAACAAAGCTAGAGCGAGGAGTGAAGAGAATTGAGACGCCAACTGAGACTGTTTCAGACAAGGCTATGATGACCTCCCATCAGAAAAAGAAGTGAAAACTTGTCAAATCTAGAAAAAGTCGGCTTGAAATTGGAGAATTCAACCAGTACAGGACTCTGATGATAAGTAAGATTGTTCGGGCTGAGGCTGACAAGGTAGCTACAGGGAAACGAGGAGCAGCAGCATCAAATTCACCATCCTCTGCATCAAAGTCTTTCACAGAGGAACTAGCTCAGATGACCCAGCCAACACCACAGTCAAAGCTTCGCAAAGTGACTTCTCCGCCACAAGTTCCATCCTCTAAGGATGTAAGCTCAGACCTTCCCAATGGACATATGGGCGCATCTACTGGAACTGCAAATGTCCCTCAACATAAAGAAGGTGACACAACTGGATTTCACACCAAGAGGAGACGCAGGTGCATGGTGAAGACAAAGGTCAAGGTGTTGATCCAAATGCACCAATCGTTGAAGACTGGAAAGAATCTAAAGATGACGACCAAGAAGATCAACCTGTCACAACGCCAGAGAAAGAGTGAGTACATGAGAAATTGAGTGCTCAGTTTGCTATTGAAGTCATCCCTCCTAATCAATCATCTAAACAAGAAAAGGTTCAAAATATAGAGCGTCATGGTCCAACGGAGAAGGTAGCTCAAGAAGACGGATCATAATCTTTCTTCATGCTCTTTGATCATCTGGAAGAAGCAGGTCCAATTCTCTCTGATGAACATATTGAACTCAAGGCGATCAATGCCTCCTTTGAAAGAGTGTATCTTCCATTGAAAGAGTGTATCTTCCATCTCTACAGCTGGGATTGGCGAAGTTCCCTAAGCTGAAAGATATTTCAAGCACTCTCACCAAAGTTGTGGATCTATTCATGTACATTTTAGTTAGTTTGGGAGACTACTATGTACTGGCAGATTTCTTGAAGCTTCACAATATCTCTGAGCTGCAATCCTCGGAAGGGATTCTGAAAAGCTTGTTCAAATTCGATGCCAAACTGGAGCTGATTCAACGTCAAGATGAGCTCATTAGAGCATTTCTTGAAGATCAGGGAAGCAAAAGAGCAGCTGATCCATGATTGGAAAATGTTTCCCACAATGATCTCAAATCTCTTCATGAGAAAATTGAAAAATGTGGATGGAAACCTCTTCTTCGAGATCCTCCACTGAGTGTTGTCTCTCAACCAATCATCCCTGAAGAGAACATCATAGTTAATACAGCAATTGTGATCCAACCTGCTAATTCTTCATCTGCAGAGCTCTAGACTTTGCGTGAAGAAGTTTTTCACCTTAACAAGTCTGTCGAGCATTTGGCAAGACAGTCATCTTCAATCAAGGCAGAGCTTCTCTCTAACCAGGTAGAGATTCAGAAGGAATTCTCAGAAAAGTTCGATGAACTGAAGAGGCTGACTTAAACACTGGAATAGATCAAGACTAGCCTTCAAGAGAGCATTCAGAAAATAGTTGATGACATGGCTGACGTCCATGAGAAATTTGTTGCTGAAGTAAATGCGAAAAATGAGTTGCAAAAGTCTCAGATTCGCAGCCAAGTGGATGTCTTTGGACAGACATTCCCAACCAGAGAAGAATTTCAGAGCTTAAAGACAAGAATCAACATCAACACATAGATTTCTCATCATCAGAAGTACAAGATAAAGGCCTTGGGAGAAACCATTGAGTCCATTCAGCTGGACCTCAAAGAAGTTAAAGCTCAAGAATCCTCCAATGGACTTGAAGCAAAAAACTCTCAACAGCTTCTCCGTTACTTCCTCACCAACAACTCAAAGGTTGATGATGAAATCTCCTTTCTCAAAGTACAGGTTGCCTCCCTTATTGATGATCCCAAAAAAAGGAAGAGGATAAACTGACAAAGGAAACAGTGCTGGAAGGTGAAAAAGATCAAGTCACAACTATTGTCGAAGAGTCTGTCTCAAAAGAAGGAAACACTCTAGAACAGTTGGAACCCAGTTCTCGGGTGGAAGAAGCCGGCATTGGAAGTAGAGATGTGCATCACATTCCCCAAGAAGATCAGACTAATCTAATGGCTCGACTTGATGCTTACAAAGAAGAACAGTTGAAGATTATGGACAGCTTACCGGAAGGTCCAAGAAAAAAATCTTCCAGTATAGAATGAGCTTGGCTGATGAAAGAAAATAGCGGCATCAAGACAGAAAGGCTCAGTCCATTCAGGCAGCTTGGCCTAGGAGTGACTCGTGGATTGCTGCAGAACTGAACGACACTTGGGAAGCATTGAAGGAGGAGTTCATTCTAGACTTCTACTATGAGCTGGAGTACAAAGGAATTAAAGCTAACGAAGCTTGGTTGATGCACCTTCAGCTATCTGCAGCAGAAGATGCTGATGGTATACGAATTTTTGATGTCCTGAAAAAGACAAATCAAAATTGGCCAAAAATACTAGCTAAGAAGACATTTCCTCCTCCCATGACTTGGGGAACCAATCAGATTGCTCTCCGACTGAATCAAAATAGAAGCTGAGAGGCTTGCTATCAGGCTTAACATTGACTCAGTCCAAGATCCCGTGAATTTCCACAAGTTCAGAAAGCACTTCTACGAGAAGTATGGATTGACTGTGAAAGAAGATCAAGAAAAGAAGAAATGATGATGTGAAGAGAAGATAGTACAACTGATGCATTTAGATTTTGATGTTTTGAATTCATAGATTCAGTTGTAATGTAATCTCCCCTTCTTATTATCCTGAATGATAAGATGTGGTTTTTGGTCAATCTTTTTAATTTATATCTTGTGCTAACTCCTTTCCCATATAGACTAAAATTGAGTTTATCTTTTAGTCTTTTTGGTATCAGTGTATGGTATGAGTTAGGAAAGTTAGGTGATGTCAGTATATAGTTTTGGCATTATCAAAAGTGGGGAAATCGTAGGGAAAATTAGTAAAAAGTTTCGAATGATACAAAAACCCCAACTGACCCCAACCGAGTAGATGAATGCCTTCATTCTGAACTTAGCTAGAGCTCACTATTTGAGCTTTGGGAAATTATATTTACAGGTTTCGTGAAGAACTCAGCTGAGACCCAAACTCAGATGAAACCCAAACTCAGCTGACCCTCAAACTCAGTTGAGACCTCAACCTCAGCTAAAGCACATACTCTGTTGGACAGCAGCTCAGTTGACTCCTCAACTAACCCATGCAGCTGAAGCGTGAAGAGAAGTTGTGTTGAAGTCAGACGTCGCAAAGCGGAGAAGAGAAGACTTTGAAGACGTTGAAGGCAGAAGAGTTGCAGTCCAAATTCAAATCTACTCGGAAGCAAAAGTTAGCTGAAGAACTTACCATAAATGGGCCGACAACAACGACGTGCATAAAAAAGGTCGTAGTTACCATTTTAGGAAAGTTTTCAAAAAAAATAGGTGGAGTGCCATACTTTTGGCAGAGGTCAAACGACTCTTTCCAACGGCTAGTTAGATCTTCCTCTATAAATAGAGATCTCCACATCAAAGCTCCTAGGCAGACACAAGCACGTAGAAGTACGAAGAGAGACAAAATCAAGAGCAAAATAGCACCAACAGACCACTTCTCTCCCCAGCAAGAAGACCTCAGTTGAAGTCCAGTAGAAGTCGAGTGTCCACACCTCTTTCTGTTCTTTCATCTAGCCTCTCAGAAAGCCCCTTCTATGATTGAGTCTAGAATATAGGTTCTTTCATATATTGTGTCTGACCGGACTCTCTCCCACAAGATCGAGTCCGAAGCCTTAGGATGAAGCCTCCACTTCTCTCAGTGTAGAAGGCTTCTTAGTTGGAAAAAACCCTAAACCCCCAACCCTTAGGTCCGACTTTGAACCCGAAATCAAAGTCACTATGTCCCTTTGAACCTGTAATCAAAGATCAAGTCACCCTGGAACCCGGAATCCAAGACTAGGCCTCTTAGAACCCGGAATCTAAGACTAGGTCCACTTAAAACCCGTAATCTAAGCCAGGTTGTGCACTTGCCCGAAAAAGTGTTGTAAGGTCTTGTTCGAACCCGTAATCGAACTGGTTAGGTTTGCTTTGTACCCGGAAACCAAGTGGAGAGTTTGGTAAGCACGCTTAAACATATCTAGTGGATTACTTCCCCGAAAAGGAAGTTGTGGACGTAAAAGGTCAATCTCTAAACCATGTTAAAATATTGTATCCTTTACATTCTGTATTTACATTCAGTATTTTATATTTAGTTACCTAACCAACTAACCCAGCATACAAACTACATATTTGCCAACTACACTAACTTTGGGAACTTGACCTTCCCTGTTTTGACAAAGGTTTCAGTTTTCGTAACGAGTTAACTCCACCAACTTCCGCAACGCAAAATTGTTTTAAACCTTAGTTGGTCCACACAGCTGACCTTCAGTCATAGGAGCCAGTTGTCCTCCTGACTGTGTGATTAGCTCCAACTAACTTTTCCAATTGTAGAGCAAACTGACCTGAGCAGTTTAACTCGGTGAAACGATTTCAAAAGCAAAACGAAAATTGTTACTGGTGTATTCTCCCCACCCCCCTCCATACACCAGATACTCGCTACCAGGACCATCAATTTATATAAAGGGAGAGGATCATATAGGAAATCATCCTTAGGTAGGAACTATGAACTAATTTGGACCGTTGATTTATTTTAATCTACGGTCCAGATTAATTGATGCATTAGACTACTGTTTTTAATCTATTGTCATGTATATGTAATACCCCGGAAAAATTCTTCTGTCTTAAAAATTTAAAGTTAATTAAAATTATGGCTTTGCACGCCTAAGTTCCCGATTTTCAATTCTAAGACCAACGGTGAAATCCGTTTCAGAAAATAAATTCTAGAAATCGGACGAACGACTACTGTATTAGGGTTTTTCGCGTCCGTTAAGTTTTTCGCCCGGAAACTCGGAATCGAATTCCGTCAGAATTTACATTCACTTTTTCTTCGAGACGAGTTCTCACCGGAGAAGTTAATTTTTGTGATTTTCTGGACGAATTTTGGACTGTGACGTCCCGACTTTTTCTCGAATTTTGAAAAACAATTTAGGTCTTCCGACTACGTAAATTATTTCCAATCTAACGGACGAATTAGATTTTGTTGGGAAATTTGTTAGTAAGAGTTTTGATGAATTCTAAAACCAACTGACCCCAACCGAGTAGATGTTGCCAGAACCTAATATTAGTAGTTAGGCTCGCTGTTTGAGCATTGTCAAGATTTTATATTTACAGGTCTCCAGCTGAAGATGGCAACAAGGCTTCACTCGGATAGAACATCAGTTGTGAGGAAGACAACTGAGCGTTCATCATCTAAAAAGGGGAAGTCTCGTTCAAGAGATAGAACATCAGTTGTAAGGAAAACAACTGAGCGTTCATCAGATGAGAAGCAGTATGAGGGAGAGAACATCAGATGAAAGGAAGCTATTTGAGCGTTCGAACCCAACCGATCAGATACAAGGAAGACAACTGAGTGTTCAGTTTCAGAACATCAGTTGTAGAACTCAACCAAGAAGACCAACAGCTTGAAGTTGAAGTCAGCTGAGAGTTCAACTGTTAGTAGTCAGATAGAACATCGGCTGAAGATCAAGTTAGTTGAAGATCGAAAGTCTTAACAGACCACTCCTTGCTGGAAGTCTGTTGTTAAGATTTGAATTTCAAAAAGGAAGTCACGTGAGGGTTTGACAGTTCAGTCATTACCCAATTTGGCCCAACACAAGGTTGTCTCAGATGGAAAGCAGAAGAGCACAGATGCCATATCGGGAAAGTCTGCAGAGATGAGAGACAAGCCATCACTTTCAAAGAACAGAGATCAACAGCTCCTCCAAAGGCTAGTTGATACTCTCCGCCTATAAATAGAGGCCTTCACTCATTCAAAGAAACAAGACACACACGCGAGAAGAAACCAGAGAGCGAAAGAAAGAGCAATATTCTTCACGAGCTGAACTGAATTCAATCTCTTAGAACATCACTTGTTGAGAGTTCTAGAGTTAGTTAGTTTTTGTGTCTTTAGATCGAACCTTGAGAACATCACTTAGTGAGAGTTCGTAGAGTGTTAGATCACATCTCACTTAGTGTTCAAGCTTTTAGTTGGAACCCCATTTTCTTTCACCTGAAAAGGTTTAGGATCCTACTCTTCCTGCAACTGAGTAGATAGGTTGTTTAGTACCCGAAAACTAAACTGTAAGGTTGACAAGTACCCGCAAACTTATCCTTAACAGTTGCTTAGCCCGCGTAAGCTGAGTGGTTTGTCCAGAAGAACTTGGACAGAGTTGTGTGGACTCACAACTCCCCGTGGACGTAGGAGGTTTCTCCGAACCACGTAAATCTCTGTGTGCTAGTGTTTATTTAGTTTATTTCTTGCATATTCAATTGACCTTCTAACCAGCATACAAACTAATCTTTGCATTATCAAATGTCTTGGTTTTTGACCAACCTTGCACAAAAGCGTGAGTTGTTTTACGAGTTGTTAATTTCCACCACATTCCGCATAGCACCACTCTTCCAGCTGAGGTTGCTTACTCAGCTGTGAGATTCCAACTGAGTCTTTTTACTCGGTTGAAGTAATTTTCAGGAGTTTAGTTTTAAAATCCTAACTGGTGTATCCCCCCTCCCATACACCAGTAACTCGTATCGAGACCATCAGATTTCGTAAATTCCTTAACTAACTAGAAAAGTATTTTTCGACTTTTAAAACGGCGTTTAAGAGCCGGAAACGAGAATTTTCGTTAATTTTTCCCTCGCTAAATGTCTCCCTAACGAGTCACACCACTTTATGGGATATTTCTTCTCACTTATGACTCACCATAGTGAGTCATCCACTCCTCCTTCATCACCCTCCAATACCGCCATCTTCCTCCCATCTCTTCTCTCTCTTTTCTTCTCCAATCTCCTCCATTGAAGCTCAAGCTCAAGCTCCTTCCAAGATCATAACTCCTCCATCTACCGATCAAAGTCCAATCCGAGTTTATAATACGAAAGGTAAGAACTTCGTCTATCAATTGAACCGAACAAATCTCCTTTCCCCTCTCTTTTATTTTTTTCGAAAATTAGGGAATGAGATAGCATGTTGTCTTTGATCGAATTATGTTCTAGGATGTTTAGAGTCGAGTTCTACGGATCAAATCATGAAGAAAAATCAAGAACCCTAAGCTCTAGACATTACCGAAAATTTTCAGATTTTGGGGCTTTGTTTCGTGTTCGATTTCTTCGTCAAATTAATGATAGATTAGTATTTATTATGATGTTAATTGATCGTATGAATTGTATTAGATTTTTCTAAAAATAAAATTCAAAACCTAAGAGACGAACAAGGCTCGATTTAGGTTAGTAAATGTTATGATATACTCGATTGGTTGATGGAAATGAGTTATACGATGCATGAGGACGAATATATATTAATTTGAGAATTTTCTAAAAATAAAACGAGAAATGTAAGAGACGAAGATGTGGTGATAAGTAGAGGCTCGATAACTTTTTGATAATATGATTTATATATTTGTAATGCTCGTTAGATGATAATCGTTGTCGTAAAATTTGAATGAAAACGGAGAATGTAGAATTTTACGTAAGAGACAAATGACGGTCGATAAGTCGGGAATAAATGAGGATATGAGGTTATGATTTGCGTAATAATGATTCTTGTGATACCCCGAGCTTTTATACCTTTACAGAGCGTCTAATTAACCGAGTGAGTTAAAAGATGAGAATTTAGGAGTAAAATTTTTCTTTTCTAAACGAAGAGAAATGAGTAAAACGTTTAAATTGCTTTGTGAGTTTTGTGTTAATTTATCTGCTTTATTTATCTGAGATGATGATGATGTGATATACTTGTTGAGTTGTTTATGTGAAAATGAGTATGAGAAGAATATTTAGAAAAATCCCGAAGAGTTTTCTTGATTGAGATAGCATAACGTTAATCGCCAAGAAATATATTTATACCGATGAACTTAGAATAGAATTAAATTAGAATCTTCGAACTTAGAATTTCTTTTAAGATCACTGAGATAGGGTAAGAACTTATCCGAGAATTGAGAAGGGTAATGAGGAGTTGATCTTTAAAGGATTAATAAACGGATTAATAAGCCGACTAAATTCCTTTTGAGATTTAAAAGACTAAATGATCGAAACCCTTAATCTTTTAATTGAGACGTGAAATAGGATTGAGATGAGTTGGTGTCAAAAGTGAGACGAGAAGATGTTAGACCCATTTATAGTATAAAAATAATTTAATACGAATCGTTTTATCCGGAAAACCTTTACGACCGGGTAATTAACACTCGTAACGACACGACGAAGACACGTGTCACACACCTCTCACTCCCTCACGCCACCTCACTCATCCTCTCACATCACTCCTCAATTTCCAAGAATTAATGCCATAATTGTGTCTTATGCATGGCATTACCTAAAGTGCATGCAAACTACATCAAATCATCCATCCATCAATCACTTTAAACAATTTCAACTTCCAACATTTCACTTTATTCTTTTTGTTGGATTTCAATTTCATACATCTAAGACAAGGGAGAAGACTTCATTCATCACTCCATCTCCCTCTCTCATTCGAAAATCTCTCTCTCTCAAACAACAAAAAAGAACTCTCAATCTCTCCAATCTCTCTCAACTCTCGGCATTCTCTCTCTCTCACGCATTCTTTGATTTTTCTTACATGCAACCATGTATTCAAGCTCCTCATCCATGGAAATGAAGTAGAACGTATCATTCTCCATTCATTCCATCCATATTCTCAAGAAAAGGTAAATATCTTTCAAGTTCTTGAAGTTAAATTCAACAATCATCCAACACTTTTTTCATTTTGATTCTTAAACCCTAAAAGGAATGGATGATTAATTCCATGTTATTATTTTTCTTTGAGGATTCAAGAAGACTTCCTTCTTCCCTTCAAGTCCAAGCTTTGAAGCTACAAATTCCATTCATTCCAATTCCAAGAGCCAAGGAGAAGAATTCCTTTTAAATTAAAGTATGGTATTCATTTGATTAGTTGTAAATGTGTATATCTGTAAGTCCTAAAAGAAAGAACTATGCATGCATGCTATTTAAATTATGTTTAGGCAAACTTAGGATGTGCATGTGTTGATCGAGTGGGAAGAAATCGTTAGGAGAATCGAACAATAGTTTTAATCGGTGAATTAAGAGAAGAAAAAGAATTTAAAACCCTAAAGAATTAATGAATACCGAAATTTTTAGAAAAATAGGAAAAATATGAATTCTTTGAGATATTGATATTTTGATACTTGATTTGTTATTTTTATCATGTTGAGAATGAGATTATATGCATGAAAAATTGAGAAATAAATTGCACAAAAAAGTGCATAAATGCCGTGTGTTTTTGAGCATAAATGGAGAATTTATTTTGTTGTTTTTGTTGATGAATTGAGTGATGTTTTGATCAATGAAATGATTGTATGATATGTTAGTATAATCATACATGTGTTTAAGTTAAGAAAATGAAATTGCATGTTGAATTTTTTTTTAAAAGAAATTAAATGTGAAAATATAGAAAAGATTAAATGTTTTAGTGTTACAAGGTATGTATGATTACTAGTTTAAATTATGAATAAAGATAGAAGTTTTGATAAAAAGATTGAAGTTTAAAAGCTTTATTTGATTAAAAAATGAAAAATGCATAAAAGATATGTTAATAAATTTTCTTGTATTAAAAATTTAAAGACTTGAATTTCTACTAAACTACAACAAAAAGATCTTTTTGACTAATAAAATGAACTAGTTAATAAAAATGTTTATTAAAAGATAAAAGAATTATTAAGTAAGAAATGGCTTAAAGATTAAAGACAAGAAAAGAAAAAATTATTAAAGAGATAAGTAAGAATAGAGAAAACCGAGTTTAAAAAGAATTAATCAAGAAGAAATAAAAAGGAAGTTTTAATCGAGTAAAGAAAAGATGCTAGACGAGTTAAGATTAGAAACTCGTATAAGCTAATCAAGAAAATAATAATGATAGGATAAGATATCGAATTATGAGAAGTTAATTAAAAATAAACCGAGAAAAATTGCCGAGTGAATAATTAGAAAAATAATAGTCGAGTTAAGAAATGAGAATCGAATTAGAGATGAATAAGAAATTCTAATTTCATAAGAGTTTAATATTAATAAAGAGAATTTTTATTAAACAAGTAGAAGTTATAAATACCTCTTAAGATAACGAATGTAGAACAAAGCGTTGTCTATAAATAAGAAAGATAGAATAAATAGTTTGAGCCTTCATAAAAAGAAATGCATAATCGAATTAAGTTTTAAGATCTAAATTGAATGAATGTTAATGTGTCTTGAAGTATGTTTGATTTATTTGAATTCATTATATGATTGAATAAATGTTTAAATGCCTGATATTAGTTATGATGTGAAAGTTAATTGAATTATTTTGTCTGCAAAATGGTTGAATGATTGATTGATAAGTCGAGAATCAAATGAAATCTTTGAAAGAAAGCTCGAGTAATAGAATGTAGACGATGACGTTATTAATTAGAACGAGAAAAGTGTTAAACCGTCGATTAATAATTTCAACCAATTTGAGTAGAGTTAAAGGTTTAAAATCGAGAACGCGAAATCCCTTAGAAAGGTTAAGCAAAGAGAGAATCGACTCAAATAGAAGTCCTCCAGTTAAAGTCCAACGGCTTTGTGTCCGTCGTTCATGTATCTTATTTTCCTATCGATGTCGAACTGTGAAGGATCGAGCCGTACGGATCATTAAGCGAGGACAAATAGCTCTAAACCACCTAGCTAAATCTTCGGAAGTCAGGTGGGCTTTTCTGAACCAAAACTATCGATGAAAATTAGCTATACTATTGAGTATTATGATATGATTTTAAATGTGATTGACTTGCCATTTTTATTGAAGTTTGGTATGTGTTATCATCTGTTTATATGAAGATGTTATTATCCTGTAAAAAGCAGGAACCCACGTGTGGTATATGTTGAGGTGACTGTGAGCCTTGCTTCGGTTAGGCCGGTCACAGTGCTCGAGAAAGAGGCCTACTTCTCGGCACAGTGAAATTGTTTGTGACAGATGATACATACTGTTATATTATATGATATTTGACTGCGCAGTCTGTTTAAAAAGAAATGTTTTTTAACATGCACAAGTAAAACTGTTTTTAAAACTGCTTATATACTTGTGATGTTCGGCAAGGCAAGTTCAACTATTATAGCTTTAAGAAGCATCTTTATTCAAATGTTTTGGCTTGTGTTCACTGAGTACGAAGTACTCAGCCCTGCGTGTGTTTCTAAACATGCAGGTTGACTGGATGGCGATGGCATGGATATTTGGTGGTGTGGTTTGGTTCTTTTGGTTGAGTTTAGTTGAATATCAGACTGGCATTTGTACGTCTTCATACGTGCAGATGTTGGGTATTGATGCAAGTTTCCACTGCAACCCTTTTGAATTGATGTCTGTTGATGCTAATACTTTGATTCTCATGTTTTTGATTCCGAGTGTTGTACTCGAAGACCTTGAAAATTTGTTAACTTCTTAAACTACTCGACTTGTAATTCCGAGCGATGGGCTCGTTAACTTGAATTGTTGTTGATCATGATCCTTTAACTTGATATATATATGTATGTGAAATCTCTTGTTGTTGGAACTCTATCTCCCATCAGCATGAATTACTTATTTAGATTCCTGTCATAAGTGAATTTTGAGATGTTCGGATGCTTATTTCATTATGCTTTTGGAAACCTAGTTCGATTGTCTTATCTTCCATCTTTGTTTCCCCGAGCATGTTCCCTTTATTTGAGTCAGTTGTTAGTTGTTTAGGTTTGTTGTGTTCGTAAGTCGCGCCTCGAGAGTCGGGGTGTGACAATTCTCGATAGATAATGAACGATAGTGTAAAATTTGATCAAGTTCTAATGACGTTGGAATTTTCATAAGAGACGAAGACACGAGTATAAGTATTGATAGAAAAATCGAACTAAGGAAATAATTGGATATTAATAACTCTTAACCTTATGAGAACAAGTTCGTAGTTGACTACGTGTTAAACCGAGTTATGAAATGATAGGTTATAAATGAAATTGAGATGTTAGATTTTGAAACGAGAACTTGATTGGTTTAGTAATTGCTTAAATTGAAATGTCGAGGTTTTAATCGTCGTTTTAGTAATCGAGAAATGAAATGGAGTTCACCACGAATGGAAATACGTGTTGACTGCCTTGAGTCAATAATTTCGTGTGAAAAACAGGGGAATAACATAAAACGAACCTAGGAAGTCGTGCGCCGAGTTATCGAGCCCTAGGGTTAAACTTGGACTGTTTTGCGACGTTTTACGGAAACTGTCATAACTCCCTGCTCGCTTAACGAAATCGAGATCCGTAAATTGGAGAGTAACTAGACATCCGTGGCTTTCTTTTGGTACAGGGCACATCCCCTGTTTCGTGATCCCCTGTTCTGGGTGGACTTACTGATCTGTACAGTTTGTTCCAAGATGTAGTTTCCTAAGTTGAATTCTTTTCAACTTAGTTCCTTTTGATCTTTTAAGTCGATATAAACTATCGACTATCATTATTGCTGACCTCAGTGTCAAGTAAGAACCCGAGCAAGTTTTAAACGAGAAGTGTTCGGGTCTCGTTCTTGATTAACTAAAAGAATCTAGTTAATCGTGCAAATGCCTAAAGCTTAAGAACTTAAAAGATTATTTCGATTTCAGTTTCGAATTCTATTTTCTTCTATCGACTCGACAACTTATCATTGTTTTATTACTTGCGTTCAAAGGAGGACGTTGAGGTTAGAAGACAGGACGGAAGATCAGAGACAGAAGCACGAGTAATAGTTCTGTAAACGAACGAGGTGGGCTTTTCGAAAGTGTATCAATTACTGCCTTATTTATATGCGAGCGTTGCTCGAAGGTGTTTACGTTTTGCTTTAATAAATGAGTATTAAAGTATTAATATGCGAGCGTTGCTCGAAAGTGATTACGTATTTTTTTAATAAGTGAGAATTAAAGATCTATCAGTGCTTAAATGATTTGTTTATGTAAATTCTTTTATGTCTCTCTGAGTTAGCCCTCAGTTGCTAACCAAAGCATTGGATTCTGAGATAGCCCTCAGGCTGCTATCCAGATAATTCCAACTAAACGATCAGATTCTGAGATAGCCCACAGGTGCTATCCAGAGGGACAGTTTCTGAGTTAGCCCACACGTGCTTTCCAGATGATCGGTTGTGAGTTAAAACCCACAGTATGTTATTCAGTAAAAGAATTATGCGAGTATTTATGAAAAGATGCATGGTTTGATTTAATATTTGGCAAGCACGGGCCTTTTAAACAAAAACCCCGTTGCGTTACATATAAAATGTTTTCGGCAATGTGCCCACTAAGAATTTTTGTACTTAGCCCTGCATGTTTGTTTTTAAATGTGCAGGTTGAGCGACGAAGGTGAAGGAGGTTGAGTAAAGGTCGTCTTAAAGAAGTAATGTTGATTGAGCCTCGATTTCACATTCGATATGTGTTATCATTTTTTTCTACGTTTTTCCGCTGCTAATTCTGTAAACTAGTTTCAGTTAGTATATAACTTTATAACTAAGTTTCATTCCTTGAACTTAGTCTCTTCTAAGAACAGTTATGTCGAGTGATCCTTCGTGATCAACTCTTTCTTTCATTAATTAAAGTCAGTTCCCTTATTTATGTAAATCCTTTCGGTTTAAATTGTTATTACTTTAAACCTAGTTTTCCCTGTATACAGTTTGACGAGCGATCCTTCAAGATCGACTCTCATTTATTCAAGTTCATCGTAATTAGTGTTAAGTTAATGTGTTTTTATTCATTTATCCCCCTTCTTTTCTGTTTCTTTATTCCAATCCCTAGCCGCACCCGACTTTGGTCCTTCGGAAGTTGGGTATGTGTGTGTGTGTGGGGGGGGGGGGGAAGAGTTTAATGTGAGATTGTTATCTTAGGTGAGACATGAGAATAAATTTAGACCCTTGATTTTTGCAGAAATCTAATGCATACACATTCTAATACATAAACTGCAGAAACCTAATGCATAAACATTGTAATACATAAATTACTACAACAGAGTGCATCGTTAAATCTGAGTCATTGATCAACAAAGATCAAAGGTCCAGATTTATTCTCATTTCTCAACTAAGATAGCATTCTCACATGATCCTCTTCCTATATATATATATATATATATATATATATATAGATCCATCTCAACTAAGATAGCATTCTCACATTGCTTGCGAAAAGTCTTTTTTTTTTTTTATGGAGTTTGGGTTTGGATGATTTATACGATACATGACTGATTTTTGGGTTGGGATTGTCATCATCCACGAGAAAAGTCCCTAATTCTACCAAAGTAGGCCATATACATATAATTAAGGATTTAATAAAATAAACGAAAAGAAATATAAAAACCTAAAAAACAAGTCTATCACAAGCAATGTTTTAAAAATCGGACCGAAGATCGAACTGGCGAGGCTTCTGGGTCATGATTCTTTTAGTTTAACTAGTTCAATCATGATTGAACCGTTTAATCTAACCGTTCAATAAATGAATAAAAATATTAAATAAATAAGTAATAAGTAATATTTTTTTAGGTAAAATAAATGATAAGTATTAAAATTTCTAAAATTTGTAACTAATAAAATAAAAATTCATCATAAATATATATTAAAACTCATAATATATAGTTATATATTTTACTTTTACATATAATGCAAAAATAATTAAGAATCGAATAGAGAAAGAGAGCTAAAATTAAAGTTTGGACATGTTATAACTAAGTATAATAATATTAATAGTCAAATTAGTAGCAAAAGCTTTGTTGGTGGAGTGGTAAAAGTTCTTTGGCTTTGCTTGGAGGGCCCTTGTTCAATCCTCCTACCCAACAGGTTGAATTTTCGGTGACTCGGGCCGTTTTAAAAAACCGGCACCGGTTTCCGATTCCGTCCAGTTTCGCGGTTCAAACTGGTTGTTACCGGTTTTGAGCCACTCCGTTTCAATAACCATTAACCCGACCAATACCAGGTCCGATTCAACCGGTTGAACCGGTTAGTTTGGTCCAAATTTTAAAACATTGATCGCTGGCCGATCAAATAAAAACCACAATCATTCAGCATATTTTTAGGATTCATCATCGGCTATTATCGTACAAATCGATCCAATAAACACTTGTATGTACAGACTTTCTCTTGCTCAATTTTGTGTGTCGACAATAATGGTGATTGGTGAGCTTTAATTTGTTTTCTTCCACTCTTTTACATAAAATATTTCAGGAAAACAAAGGACAAAAAGTACAAATATTTCATTGAAATAAACGCCGAGGACCACACCATATTCATTATAATATTCATTCATAACCGCCAAACATAAAAATATTGTCGATTTTCATAATAAGAAACACAACATTCACCAAAACATATATAGGGGGAAGGTCGACGTAGATATCTCTTGTCCCTCACCATCACCATTGTTGTCGCCCCTAGCTTTCACCCGTGACTGACGGCTTTATATAAATAAAAAATGAGATGATGTGAAGGTTCTTGGAATCCCGCGGCTCGATCGTGAAAAATAGGTTTTTTGAGTAATTTGAAATTGGGGCTTTTTTACTATAAGATTTTACCGCGCGCCTCCCAGTTATGGGACACTCTAGCTAAGATATAGTCCTCCCGTCCACGATATGACTGTCACAGCCCCAAATCCCGAGGGACGACAGAAGACGGCGTGTGATTGAGATTGGATTAAAGAAGCGGGGAAGAAAGAGACTGACTGAATAAACATACATAAAAGACATCATAAATTCTATGAACAAGACTTTATTACCAAAAGATAGAGTTAATCACGATGGATTACTCGACGAAGTTTTCAAAAGAAAAACTAAGTTATAATTACAGAACTTAGTCTACAGTGATTAAACATAAACAACAAAGTTTAGAGTTATGCAGCGGAATAGTGAACTAAGTACATAAGTCTTCTCTAACTGTATTCGACCTCAACTCAACCATCCACTGCTGCCGTCGCTTCAACCTGCACATTTAGAAAACATATGCAAGGCTAAGTACGAAAGTACTTAGTGGACACATTGCCGAAAACATAATCATAGGTATAGATAATCAGGCATCTCATTTTATAGCGCATCGGGGGTTTTCATTTAAAAGAGCCCGTGCCTATTAAACATTTGCATTTTTATTCATAAAGTTGCTCGCGAGCATTTTAATGTATGTTACGTTCAAATCTTGACCAAATCCTCATTCACCGTGGCTGGTTACCCCTCAATAGGATACCACATACACCACAGGTTACAAAGTGTACTAACTCTAGAAAGCACTTAATAGCTAACTTAGAGCCGATCGATAGTTAACATCCTAGCGGTTAACTTATAAATCTAGAAAACACGAATGTTAACACAGATATGTACAAGAGAACTCACATAAAATATTTAAACAGTTTATGCCATGATTATCACTTTGAAAACACAGTTATCAAAGCTCATAAAGGATTACTTTCGAGTTGTGGACATTTTGTTTGTTATAGATAAAAGCCCACCTTATAAGTTACAGAACTATTAAACGAGTTTTCTGTCGTCGATCCTTCATCTTATCCCGAGTGCTGACTTCCTCCTTCATCGTAAATAATCATAACTTCGATAAGTCATCGAGTTGATAAAAGAAAACGGAAATTGAAATCAAATTCGAATTAGTTCTCATATGTTCTTAAGCTTTTAGGCTTTTGCACGCTACTCTAGATTCTTTTAATTAAACGGGAACGAGAATCGAACATTTCTCATTTAGAACTCTTACTTGACGCTAAGGTCAGTAAATTGTGATAGTCGATATTTGGAACGACTTAAAAGATCGAAAGAAATTAAGTTGAGAAGGAATCTACTTAAGAAATTTAGTTTTGAAACTTTACTGCACAAGGCAGAGCTTCTAAGGACTGCCCAGAACAGAGTACCCTGAAACAGGGGAGGTGCTCTGTACCGAATGAAAGCCAAGGAAGTCTAGTTTACTCTCCAATTTACGGATCTCAATTCCGATAAACGAGCTAAGAGATATGGCAGTTTCCGGAAAGGGTTGCAAAACTGCCGAAGTTAACCCTAAGGTTTGATAAAAAACGACGTGTGACTTCCTAGGTTCGTTTTATGTTCTCGTACCTAAATTCTCACGAAAATTATATGACAGGGCAGTCAACACGTATTTCCATACGTGACGAACCCCTTTTGTTTCTCGATTGTAAAAATACGACGATCAAAACCTCGTCGTCGAATCTAACCAATTACTAAACCAATTCAAGTTCCTAATTCAAATTCCAACTTCTCGATTTAAATTACAACCTATCATTCCAATACTCGGATTAACACGTCGTCAACTACAAACTTGATCACTTAATGATAAGATTCATTAATATCCAATTATTTTCTTGGTTCGACTTTTCTATCGATACTTAGGCTCGTTGCTTCGTTTCTTACCAAAATTTCAACGTTCTTAGAATCCGATTAAATTCTACAACATTAATCATCATCTATCAAGACTCATTAGTATGTGATTCATATCCTTAACGCGTTAACCAAACTCGGTTTATTTCCAATTCTTCGTCTCTTAAGTTTTACGTAATATTTTTAGAATAATTCCAATTAATTCATATAATCATCTAACAACAACTATAACATTAATCCATTATCATTTCCTTAATAGAATTAAGCTACATCAAACCCCTAACACCCTTAAATTTTCAGTATTAATAAATAATTAGGGAAAGTGATTTTATTCATTATTTTCATCCATTAATCCATCAACAAACCTACCACAACTTATATTATCCATTGATTAATCCTACCACGTCATTAATTTAGAAAACCAAGTGAAACTCTAGGCCCTTAAATCGGTTATCAACAAATTCATAGGAGAATTCATTTATTTTTGCACCAATCCTCAATTAAACAACCCCTAAGCTCCATTATACAAACAATTGAGAATTAAAACATCCTACATGAAGGCCCTAAAAATCAGTCACCTCTAGTAATTAGGGTTCTTGAATTTTTCCATCAATTAAACCATAGAGATTAGTTTCTATCCAATTAATTACATGATTTAAGACTTAAATCATTATCCTAATTAATCTAAGATTTTCGGTCAAGATGAAAAATAAAGGAACAAGAATTTTACATGGATAGATTGATGGAGAAAGTAATTACCTTGATTTATTATGAAAGTAGAAATGATATTGAAGGGATGATGATCAAGAAATGGTGCTTGGGAGCTTGAAAAACCTTGAGCTTCAATGGTGGTTTGGAGGAACAAAGTGAGAGAGAATATATGTGTGGTGTGTGGCGTGACCAAGAGGGAGGGAGAGAGAAATGGATGACAAGTTGGATATTTAAATTTCACCTTAGGTGTCCAATTAATTAATATTAGAACAATTAAGAACAAGTGAGTCATAAAGTAGATACTATAAAAAATTGAATTATCTTTGGTTAAAGGAGCGAGAGGTCGGATGGGAGAGGAAATTTTATTCCAAATACCGCGTTTTTCGGCTTGTTACGACGTTATGAAAATCGACAAATTAAAAATACGTATTCGGCACGTTTTCGTCAAAATCCGGTTTGACCATTAAATCCGATATATTTATCTTACTCGGAAAAATAATATTTAAAACTTAAAATCCGACAAAATCTCGGAACCTCACAGTCCGAATTTCGTCCGGAAAAAATAATAAAAACAAACTTTCTCGGGAGAACTCCTATCGCAATTTCATGAATGTAAAAATCAGACGGTTTCCCGATCTGAGTTTTAGAATTAAAAAGTTATCGTACGCGATAACCCTAATACAATAGTCATTTAACTGACTTCCGAATTTTATTTTTGGAAACGGATTTCATCGTTAGTTTTAGAATTTAATTTTATGAACTTAGGCGTATAAAGCCGTAATTATTATTAACTTTGAAGTTTTAATGCAGTAGAAATTTTCCGGGGTATTACATCCTACCCCCTTACGAAAAATTTCGTCCCGAAATTTGCATATCTTCTTGAAACCGTTCGGGGTACTTCTTCCTCAAAATTTTCCTCGAGATTTCCACGTGGCTTCTTCTTGCTCGTGAAGATCTTATATCACTTTTACTAGTTGAATCGACTTGCTTACTTAAATTTTCTCGCTGTTCGATCCAAAATTGATTATGGTTTTCTTCATAACTCAAGTCAGATTCAAGAACTTCGTCTTGCTAACTAATTATAAGCTTAGGATTATAGACGTGTTTTTCTTAATTGCAAAACGCGAAAACATGTTAGGGGCACTTCCTAGATTTGGCGGTAAGGCCAATCTATAAATAACGGTCCTATTTTCTCGAGAATCTTGTAAGGTCCTGAGAACCTTGGTATTAGTTTACCTTTACGTTGAATTTAACGATTTCTTTTGAAGGCGTAATCTTGAGGAAAGCTTATCTCCAATTTCAAACTTAAAAATTCTCACAACGGTCGTTGGCGTATGATTTCTGTCGGCCTTGAGCTTCCTTCATTCTCACTCTGATCTGCCGAACGTTCTCGATCATGTCATTAACCGCATTTGATCCTAAATTCTTTCTTTCCCTTAACTTACGATAATAGCGCAGTTATTTAAAGCTTCTTCTTAGACAAGACCTCGTACGGCGCAAAAATTTATCGAAGCTCGATAACTATTGTTGTATGCGAATCTAATTTGATATAAAACTTTTTTCCAACTTGCGCTTGGATCTAATACTACCGTTCTTAACACGTCAACGAGTATCTGAATCGTTTCTCTCGGATTATCGTTCTGTTTGAAGGCGAAAAAAAAAACTATACTGAAGTTAAGCTCGATACATAATTCCTTCTGCATCGTGATCCAAGATCACGAAGTAGGTTTGGCATTTTTTTAATCTGATGTTATCGATTTTGGTATTTCGTGCCGATGTACAATCTCACGGACGTTCGACTGCGCTGACTTCCCTGACTCGTAGGTAAACTTAATCGGTAGAAAGTGAGCTGATTTTGTGAGTCCATCAATTACTACCTAGATGGTAGTGTTTCCTTTTCTGGACTTAGGCAGGC
The DNA here is from genome assembly GCA_029490685.1 of Schizonepeta tenuifolia. Taxonomy (NCBI): domain Eukaryota; kingdom Viridiplantae; phylum Streptophyta; class Magnoliopsida; order Lamiales; family Lamiaceae; genus Schizonepeta; species Schizonepeta tenuifolia. The sequence goes on along the minus strand of CM055955.1, from coordinate 118,343,256 downwards.
TTGTCACAAAATCCCTAGCTCTATCTTTCCCATTTCCATTCTGGGACATCCAATGGCTGCGGCAATCCATACGGTCGTTGATGTAAAACCTTAACTTGTTGATAAGTTAAACATCCTTCCACAAAACGAGGCAACGTCTCGTTTTAGTCCATTTCACCAGAAATCTCTTCTTAAATCTTAATATGTTTTCGTATTCTCCGGGTGCGCTGCATATGGCATATCGGGAGTTTTACTGATGATATCGTATTACGTTGTTTCATAATAATCCTCTGGTACCTTCGTTCTTATCCTCAGTTATAGCTCTTTGATCAACTCGTTCTTCCTCTGTCTCTCATCACTCTTTCTCGTAATTTGGTGTTGTTACCAGTGCCGCTGTTCGACCTGTGATCGTTGCTGACGTATCGAGCACTTCTATATCCATCATCTCGAATTCTCGTACAAGCGTTTCTTCTTCGATGAAGAGATACCTAAACTTAGTTGGAGTCTTACGACTCAGCGTGTTTGCTATTACGCTTAGCTTTTCCTAGATGGTAATTGATACCACAATCTTAAGTCTCATCAAATTCGCGCCATCTTCTTTGTCTTATGTTACTTCCTTCTGCTCAGATAAGTACTTCAACTCCATATGATCTGTGAAGGTCTTAACCCTTATCCCATAACGATGATGTCTCCAAATATTCAGTGCGTGCCCAACGGCTGTAAGTTCTAGGTCATAAGTTGGATACTCGGTTTTTGTGGGGTTTAAAAATTGTCGCGAGACGGAGGCTATCACCTTTCCCTCTTACATCCAAAATACATCCCAATCCATTCTTCGATGCGCTAATATATACTATGCGTTCCTTGTTTGTTTTCTAAAAGACAAAAATTGGTGCGATAATCCATTTTCTTAAGCGTCTATAAAATTATCTCGCACTCGTCGGTCCATTCGGAAGTACTTTCCTTCCGAAGTAGTTACGTCGTAGTTCTAGGACTCGTGAAAATTAAATTTTCCATGTCCTTTCTCATTCTTGGAGTGAATGAGAATGTCGTTGATGAATACTATGGCAAATTTGTCCAAATACAGGTGAGATAACCCTATTCATGAGATCCATGAATACCGCAGGGCGTTGGTCAAACCAAATGGCATTACTAGGAATTCGTAATGGTCATATCGGGTTCTAAAAGCAGTCTTAGGTATGTCCTTAGGTTTGATTCCTAGCTGATGATACTCTGATCTCAAATCTATATTCGAAAAGACTTCAGCACCCTTAAGCTGCTTTCGGCTCTAAGTCGATCGTGAAATCTGCGTAACGATCTGGTGGCAATCCTGGCAAAACTTCTGAAAAACATCGTCATGTGCATTCACTACCTTTACGTCCTGAACGGTCTTCTTAGCTCCTGGTTCTCCGTCTAGGTACACAAGGTAGGTTGTGGTACCCTTCTTCCTTTTCAACTCCGTGGCTTGTAGCGCTGATATTATTGATACTTCTCTACCCATTGAAAACCCCTGAAAGTCGGTCGGCTCTCTACCCGGCAGTTGAAAAGAGATTTTTTTCTCGTTGCAGAGAATCGTGGTATAATTCTCTGACAACCAGTCCATCCTTGGATTATATTCATGTCGAACATTTATCACGTTCCAAATGTTTACTATGACCTTAAAAAGACCCTAAATAAATTTTACGTTCAAGCGCAACTAAGGAAAAAAATAATTCTCTGAGTTTATCGACATTCCCTAAAGCGTAGTTGTTCTTATTTCACGATTAGCGCGTTCTAGTTCTACTCCTAAAGGTTAACAGGTACTAATAACAACCGAATATAAGTCTCTAAAATGAAGCAAAAATTATGACGGGAAAATTCTAAGAAATTCGTCCAATACCTGTCACGCTTCCCTTGTCCTCACTTCGCTTCTCCTGCCAAACCACGCATGCCCATTCATTTTGTTGTGGTGTCAGTTGTTGCTGTGATTGGGTTTGGATGGTCCCTAAGGGTTGGGGTTGACTATACTGTTTGGTTCTACCATTGGAAACAGTATTGGGCAATCCTTCTTCCTATGCCCCATCTGTCCATATTGAAAACATTTTCATGTGCCGGCTAGACAAACACCGTAATGTTTCTTCTTACAGTTGAGACAATTAAGAACATCTTGCTTCTGTTCCACTGCTTGCAGCTGTCCTGGACAATCCCTCTTAAAGTGCCCCTCTTGTCTGCAGTTGAAGCAGACACCTAGGTTCGCTAGACAAATACCGAAGTGTACACGATTGCACGTAGGACATGCTGGGATAGCATTCTTTCTTTGGTTAAGCCAATCATACTGATTGGTTCCAACTGTTGGTAACGGTTTCGGGCAGTTTCTTTTCACATGTCCCTTCTGCCCACAGCTAAAGCATCCGTCAATGTTTACTGGACAATTTCCAAAATGCATCAATTGCACCTAAGACAAGGAGGTACCATGTTTTCTCCTTAGTTGTTCCCTCCCTGATTATTGTGATGCTGATAGCAGTCACGACTGCTTTCTCCTTCCCACTTCCTTTTTCCTTTACAGCCGTTATTGTTATTGGAAAGGTCTTGGGTTGAAATCTGGGTCGGTATTGGTGGGAACGTTGGAATCCTTCTTTGATCCGGCATCACCGCCTCTATCTCGTGAATTCGTTCCAATAATTCTGTATAGCTAGCCCCTCTTGGCTAGCTAATGCTATTTCCAGTTTACGTTTGAGTTCTCCTTGAAATTCCTTTGCCATTTCTTCTTCAGCAGCCACCTGATCGAATATATACCTATCATAAAACGCTCCCTTAAAGTTATTCCAGGTAAATTAAGTCATTTGCCCCATCGGCATAGCTTCCTGTCTAGCCTTCCACCAGTAGTTAGCTGGTCCGGCTAGTTGAAACGCAACACACGCAAGGCATTCCTCATCCGTACATCCTAGAAGCTCAAATATCCCTTCGATTGGTCGTAGCCAAAGCTCAACGTCGCTCGGGTTACTAGATCCCTTAAAACCCGGCGGATTTCTTCTGAAGAATAAATCTTCAATGTTACGTTGCTGTGGGGGTGGCGGAAGAAATTGGTTTGCATGCTGATTACGTTCTCCTATGCTTTCTCGCTGTCCTTGACCTCCACTGTACCCTCTAAGATTACCAAATCCTTTTTGATTGTTACTTACTTTCGGCGGCATTTTGGTTCTATAAGAAACAAGAATTCTCATTAGCGCTTGCGCTTAAGTCTTTTATTTACATATTAGACCCCTTTCCAAACTTAACAAGTTCACGTAGAAGAGCAATCAGTAATAATTTCGATATTAACCTTTGTAAACTTTCAACTTTCGGAGTTAAATTAAACTCTCGTTACGCGAGTTTTTTTTTTCAATGCTCTGGTTTTCATTAAACGATTTGGAGGGATTTCCTTGTGATAAAAACCCTTGCACGGGTCGTGTATATATATATATATATATATATATATACATTTAAAAAGAATATTTATTTTGCCTCCAACGAGGACTTATACAGAGACTAGACTACTACGAGTCTAAACTAGGCTGACTGCCTATCTGTACGGTACACCCTGTACCTACTAGAGGTACTAGGATGGAAATGAGTCATAAAGTCTCGTATCCGTGGAAGTACTACAAGGAACTAGTTACTGATCCAACTATGCACAAGGCAAGGAAAAACTACTAATAATACTATTACGCGTCTAGTATGCTCCGCTTATCTAACTGTGGTCGTGTCCAACACTGTCCTTTGCAGCCAGTAAACCGTCAGGGTTCTCATCCGGATCCTCCTCAGACTCTGAACCGAAACGAGCTGTAGTGCCTCGTCTATCCTCAAAGTAGAACCGTCTAGAAGTGTAAGTGTATCTCTGAACCCTGAACCCTGAACCCTGAAGGTATCTCTGAACCAATCTTCTCTGCGTCTGAATCCCAATAATCGTCACCGATCACTACATACGCTTCTTCAGGGGAAGAAGGTGTTCAGGAAAAGAACCGGACTCGTACTCATCCCTGTAAGGGACCCTGGACGGTCCTGCCTCATACTCAGCTCTGACTCTGGCCAACTCTGAACAAATCTCGTCAAGGGGTCTGTATGGATATGGTAACTGTAATAGGGTGGTAAGCTCTGCGTCTGTCTCAAGGTATCCTGGTCCTGTCTCGAACTGATCTCTAACTGTCGCTCATCTCACATAAATCTCGTCTGTTGGAGTCAAAAGTGGTGGTAGTTGTAGCATGGCGGCAAGCTTTAAGTCTACCTGCTAGTACTCTGACCCCGTCCCAAACGGCTCTGTCTCAAATAGTCCCTGAATCCTCACAGTAGGCTCGGGTATGAAAGGAGTGGATAACCCTAGTATGGCAGCCGTCTCTGTATCTATCTCAATTAATCCCAGTCCTGGAACCAACTCCTCAAGTGGTCTAGGTGAAAGCGGTAACTGTGGTACAACTGCAGTCTTCTCGTCTGTCTCTAAAAACTCTACCACTGAATCCCACTCCTCGCTAGATATAAAATCTGTCGGGACCTCCAATAAATTGGCCATCTCTGGGTCTAAGTCAAGAGACTCGGGCTCGGTAATCGCTGGGAAATGACGATAGGAAAAATGTGGCATGCGGGGATCTGCCATCATGAACCTGTTATGGAAGAAGCGCCTATGGATAGCTAAGGCAAAACCCTGGTAATCCCCCGTTGGCTCTATGTCGTCGTCGAACAATCCTAGGTAATATCATGCGATGTCGTGTGCCCAACTATGTCACTCGTCTGGTAGCTGATAAATCAAATCGGACACGGCCTGGTTTGCTGAAATGAATGTCGTGCTGCATAGTATATGGTCAAGAAGTTGCTCACTATCTGCCCGATATCCTCCTTATCCGAGTCTGACACGTAATTATGGTACTTATCCCGTATCACATCTACTAAGGTACGCTGAGGTAAGGCCTGGCTCTTCCGAGTGGTAACCATCCACCCGGCCATCTTATAGAAACACGGATCAGTAACGGTTAAGGTAATATCTTATCTTAAAGAAAATCTTAAATTACAATAGAATATCCTTATTCAATTGTAATATCGCCGACACTTAATAAACTTAACTTAGATACCTTAGAAATTTTAAGAAGAAAATGCTCTTAAACAATATATATAGAAATAAAATTTCAAGATCTTATTTCCATCATGTATATTATTATTCTTTAATATATATATTTCTTTCATAAGGGAAATTTCTGAACGATTTTTACTTTATTAAAACAAAGTATGATTCTACTTTGTTCATGTCACTTACGCATTTATGACATTCGTTTATAAAAGACTTTGTCGTCCTCGACACTTAATGCTCGCACTCGTCGTGCTCTTCGTTTAATTATGAAGTAAATAAATAAATTCCAAAAGAAATGGAATAATAGCTAAAGAATAACTTGTGCAACACAAGTTCGAGTCGTCGACGAAATCTATTGATCGTTGAAATTAAATTAAGATTCGTACTCGATCTTAGTAAATAGAACAAATTTCCTATTGGAGTTTTAACGGCGCAAACTCCATTTGAAAGACGACTTCGTTCGTGTTACTTGTACTGAAGTAACACTTATTTCTTCATTCCCTTTGATTCCCTTTATTCTGTCCTCTTCGTCTCGATTGTATCTTTCTTGTTTCGAAGTCTTCTTTTATTCTCGTTCCGATCATTTCTCCAATGATTTGAAGCCACATTTCTTAAACGTCTAAGTTTTCAAAGGATCGGGATGTCCTTAGAACAAAGTCTATGTTTTTCACGAATAGGGAAAATCCCTAGTATTCATCTAGATTCTCGTGCCATAATACTTTCAAACATAAGAAATTATTGTGCAAATAATTTCACATAAGGCACATAACATAACCAAGTATAATTTAATATACTTTCAGAATAATTCTATACTTGGCACTTTGATTTCATCCTTAACTTAAAAACACTTATTCAAAATTTCTCATTAAAACGAAATCACATTACTGAAATTCTTTCCTCGTTGAGTCGACGTAGCGGGAGGTTGAGTTGTCGTCTATATTCTTAATCTTATCTTATTGTTCTGATTTAACTTTACTTGAAAGAAGACTCAGTATAGAGTATATAAAAATACTCTATCCTACGACTCAAAAGAAAACTGGTACCACTCGGTGGTATCACTAGAAAACAACTTAAGGCCAGAGCGGAAAACGAATGCTCTGTCTTACTACTCGAAGGAAGACTTGTATACAGAGTAGAAACAATGGCTCTGATACCACTCTGTCACAGCCCCAAATCCCGAGGGACGACAGAAGCCGGGGTGCGACTGGAATTGGATTAAAGAAGCGGGGAAGAAAGGGACTGAATGAATAAACATACATAAGAGACATCATAAATTCTATGAACAAGACTTTATTACCAATAGATAGAGTTAATCACGATGGATTACTCGACGAAGTTCTCAAAAGGAAAACTAAGTTATAATTACAGAACTTAGTCTACAGTGATTAAACATAAACAACAAAGTTTAGAGTTATGCAGTGGAATAGTGAACTAAGTACATAAGTCTTCTCTAACTCTATTCGACCTCAACTCAACCATCCACCGCTGCCGTCGCTTCAACCTGCACATTTAGAAAACATATGCAGAGCTAAGTACGAAAGTACTTAGTGGACACATTGCCGAAAACATAATCATAGGTATAGATAATCAGGCATCTCATTTTATAGCGCATCGGGGGTTTTTATTTAAAAGAGCCCGTGCCTATTAAACATTTGCATTTTTATTCATAAAGTAGCTCGCAGTCATTTTAATGTATGTTACGTTCAAATCTTGACCAAATCCTCATTCACCGTGGCTGGTTACCCCTCAACAGGATACCACATACACCACAGGTTACAAAGTGCACTAACTCTGGAAAGCACTTAATAGCTAACTCAGAGCCGATCGATAGTTAACATCCTAGCGGTTAACTTATAAATCTGGAAAATACGAATGTTAACACAGATAGGTACAAGCGAACTCACATAAAATATTTAAACAGTTTATGCCATGATTATCACTTTGAAAACACAGTTATCAAAGCTCATAAAGGATTACTTTCGAGTTGTGGAAAAACCCACATTTAGGTTGTTATAGATAAAAGCCCACCTTATAAGTTACAGAACTATTAAACGAGTTTTCTGTCATCGATCCTTCGTCTTATCCTGAGTGCTGACTTCCTCCTTCATTGTAAATAATCATAACTTTGATAAGTAATCGAGTCGATAAAAGAAAACAGAAATTGAAATCGAATTCGAATTAGTTCTCATATGTTCTTAAGCTTTTAGGCTTTTGCACGCTACTCTAGATTCTTTTAATTAAACGGGAACGAGAATCGAACATTTCTCATTTAGAACTCTTACTTGACGCTAAGGTCAGTAAATTGTGATAGTCGATATTTGGAACGACTTAAAAGATCGAAAGAAATTAAGTTGAGAAGGAATCTACTTAAGAAATTTAATTTTGAAACTTCACTGCACAAGGCAGAGCTTCTAAGGACTTCCCAGAACAGAGTACCCTGAAACAGGGGATGTTCTCTGTACCGAATGAAAGCCAAGGAAGTCTAGTTTACTCTCCAATTTACGGATCTCAATTCCGATAAACGAGCTAAGAGATATGGCAGTTTCCGGAAAGGGTCGCAAAACTGCCGAAGTTAACCCTAAGGTTTGATAAAAAACGACGTGTGACTTCCTAGGTTCGTTTTATGTTCTCGTACCTAAATTCTCACGAAAATTATATGAAAGGGCAGTCAACACGTATTTCCATACGTGACGAACCCCTTTTTGTTTCTCGATTGTAAAAATACGACGATCAAAACCTCGTCGTCGAATCTAACCAATTACTAAACCAATTCAAGTTCCTAATTCAAATTCCAACTTCTCGATTTAAATTACAACCTATCATTCCAATACTCGGATTAACACGTCGTCAACTACAAACTTGATCACTTAATGATAAGATTCATTAATATCCAATTATTTTCTTGGTTCGACTTTTCTATCGATACTTAGGCTCGTTGCTTCGTTTCTTACCAAAATTTCAACGTTCTTAGAATCCCATTAAAATCTACAACATTAATCAACATCTATCAAGACTCATTAGTATGTGATTCATATCCTTAACTCGTTAACCGAACTCGGTTTATTTCCAATTGTTCGTCTCTTAAGTTTTACGTAATATTTTTAGAATAATTCCAATTAATTCATATAATCATCTAACAACAACTAGAACATTAATCCATTATCATTTCCTTAATAGAATTAAGCTACATCAAACCCCTAACACCCTTAAATTTTCGGTATTAATAAATAATTAGGAAAAGTGATTTTATTCATTATTTTCATCCATTAATCCATCAACAAACCTACCACAACTTATATTATCCATTGATTAATCCTACCACATCATTAATTTAGAAAACCAAGTGAAACTCTAGGCCCTTAAATCGGTTATCAACAAATTCATAGGAGAATTCATTTATTTTTGCATCAATCATCAATTAAACAACCCCTAAGCTCCATTATACAAACAATTGAGAATTAAAACATCCTACATGAAGGCCCTAAAAATTGTTCACCTAATTACTAGGGTTCTTGAATTTTTCCATCAATTAAACCATAGAGATTAGTTTCTATCCAATTAATTTCATGATTTAAGACTTAAATCATTATCCTAATTAATCTAAGATTTTCGGTCAAGATGAAAAATAAAGGAATAAGAATTTTACATGGATAGATTGATGGAGAAAGTAATTACCTTGATTTATTATGAAAGTAGAAATGATATTGAAGGGATGATGATCAAGAAATGGTGCTTGGGAGCTTGAAGAACCTTGAGCTTCAATGGTGGTTTGGAGGAACAAAGTGAGAGAGAATATATGTGTGGTGTGTGGCGTGACCAAGAGGGAGGGAGAGAGAAATGGATGACAAGTTGGATATTTAAATTTCACCTTAGGTGTCCAATTAATTAATATTAGAACAATTAAGAACAAGTCCGAATTTCGTCCAAAAAAAATAATAAAAACGAACTTTCTCGGGCGAACTCGTATCGCAATTTCGTGAATGTAAAAATCAGACGGTTTCCCGATCTGAGTTCTAGAATTAAAAAGTTATCGTACGCAATAACCCTAATACAGTAGTCATTTAACTGACTTCCGTAATTTATTTTTGGAAACGGATTTCACCGTTAGTTTTAGAATTTAATTTTATGAACTTAGGCGTGCAAAGCCGTAATTATTATTAACTTTGAATTTTTAATGCAGTAGAAATTTTCCGGGGTATTACAATGACTGTCACATTGTGGATGATAGGGATTTTAAGAAAGTGGTTGGTAGTAGTAGATATTGTTGTGGGTGGAGTAAGGGTCTTACTATAAATGTGAGTGGAGTAGTGACAGATATAAGGTTAAATATAATGTATTATGTGGGTCCTACTACTGTAAATAGAAGTAGCAACTGTATCGTGGACGTACCTAAATGGCAAAAGTGGCAACTATATCGTGGACAGAAGGAGTATAGAGTTACGTGGACCCACATAAGCTGCCACGTGACATCAAGCTAGTCTGAACAGAAACAACATAATAAATATTGTTCTACTTTTTCAAGCCCGAAATTTTTAGTCCTTGTTTTGAAATAGACCTATGTTAGTGTCCTAAAATCCCTTTAACTCCAACTTATAAAAATCAGTACCCATCAAAATATGGTAATAAGGTGGTGGAAGGAGGGAGTATTAATTATAGCATCTCTTGAAATAAATTCAAGAAATAAATCTATTTGACATTTTTACTCTTCCTCCCCGATTTTGCATCATTATGATGTGAAAGCACATCAGTTAACATATATGTACATCTGTATAATATGTGAAAGCACAAATGTATACATACATATGCTTATAAAGAAAAAAAAATTGTGAAATCACAATTATGCGAAATTCACACGTATAATAATATGTGAATTCATATTTTTTTGAAATATGAACATAATAAAAATTGGTTTATGGCAAATCTATCCTTCATTTGTCTGATGTACGATGTGCTACCGTTTACCCCATCTCCAAACAAATTCGTCGATTTTGATCCCCATCACCAATTTAAAACCCATGGTGCTTTCTCTCTCTCACACATTATTTTTTGTCGCTCCCAACCATTTTCAGAAAAATTATTGGCAATGTTAAGCACATCTTGATTGAATGCGATGGAGGACAACGTTGTGATGAAGAGGGATGAGGCAACACAGGCAATGCTCCGTTGGACTAGCAATTTTGTGGGGAAGAAGAAGGAGAAAAAAGAGAAAGGGCAACCGATCTAGTGAGAAAACATGCAAAAATTTAGAGAGAGGTGGTAACGTTGGTTGTAATACCCCGAAAATCTAAGTCTTAATTAATCGTCCTAATTATGCTTAAGTGTGCCTAAGTGTTTATTAAGTGTGTTTATATGTGATTATGTGCGAAGTTATGTGATAAATTTTCTTGAGAAATAAACTTCCTTGTGAAATTAACAAAATGCCCCTGAAGGGCAAAAATGTAATTTTCTCATTTCGGTGAATCAAAACGAAGATGTTGTAATGCCCCGTAAATTCCTTACGTTCTTAAAATTTTAAAGTTAATTAAATAAATGGCTTTGCACGCCTAAGTTTACGATTTTGAATTCTAAGACTAACGGTCGAATCCGTTTCTGAAAATAAATTACGGAAGTCAGCTAGACGACTACTGTATTTAGGGTTAGCGCGTACGAAAAGTTTTTAGTTCGTAAACTCAGAACGGAAAACCGTCTGATTTTTACATTCACGAAATCGCGATACGAACTCGCCCGAGAAAGTTCGTTTTTATGTTTTTCCGGATGAAACTCGGACTGTGTCGTCCCGAGTTTTTGTCAAAATAATTTTTGTAAATTTATTTTCCGATTAAGTTTCGTACGTTAGAATTTTAGGTCAAATCGGATCGCGACGATTTTGTGCCGAGCAACGTTTTTCGTCGAACGTTTTCCGTAACGTCGGATTGCGCCGGAAAAACACGTATCCCTCCTAAAATCCCTATGGCAGCCGACATCCCTTTTCAAATTAGAAGACATGTATGTTTGATAATGCCTAATTGAGTGACACCTTACCTAGTTACTATTCACACTTTCCACCTTTCACCTTATCAAATATTTTAACAATTAAAACAACCCATTTTCCTCCCATTTCTCACTCACAATCGGCAGCACTCCCCCTTTCATCATCTTCTTCATCTCATCATCCTCCATTAATGAAAACTCCAAGAACTTGAAGAAGAACACAAGTCTCAATCCTTCCATTCAAACTCCATACATCTTTCATTAAATCTTAAGGTAATTATCTCCTCTATAATCCTATCCAATCATCTTTCTTTTCTTTCTCATTTCTTCTTGATCGAAAATTTAGAGTATTGGAATAGATGTATTGATCTTGGAATAATGAAATTAGATATATTAGATAGGATAATTAGGGATTGAAATCGAACAAAAATGTCACGCCCCCAAATCCCGAGGGACGGCAGAAGCCGGGGTGCGACTGGGGTTGGATTAAAGAAGCGGGGAAGAAGGGGGCTAATTGACTAAACATACATGATAAACATCGATAGACTATGAACAAGACTTTAATATGAAAGAGGAAGAGTTAATCCCTAAGGATTACTCGACAAGAGTACAAAAGAACCTAAGTTCATATGTACAGACGTAGACTACTGAATATTGTTTAAAAGTACAACTCAAAAGGAAATCAAAGTTTGGCAGCGGAAGGGGTTCTACTAATCATCCTATCTTCTAACTCAACACCAACCGTCGCCGCTCACCGTCGCTTCAACCTGCACATTTAGAAAGCAATGCAGGGCTAAGTACAAACGTACTTAGTGGGCACGATGCCGAAAACATACTTATAAATATAGATAAATATGGCATATCATAAGCGTAGCACACGGGGTTTTATTGAAAGAATCCGTGTCTACTAAACATTTTCTGACTTTTTCTCATAAATCACTTGGCCAAGTATTTTTAGGTATGCTATGTTCAATCTTGACCTCTACTAATTCACCGTGGCTGGTTACCCCTCAACAGGATACCACATACACCACAGGTTACAAAGTGCACTAACTCTGGAAAGCACTTAGCAGCTAACTCAGAGTCGATCGTTAGTTAATCTACAATAGACTAAGTCTAAAAGTCTGGAAAACCCGAAGGTTAACTCAGAAATCTGGAAAACACGAATGTTAACTCAGATAGGTACAAGAGAACTCACATAAAAACTTAAAACAGTTCATGCCATATTATCACTTTGAAAACACAGATATCAAAGCAATAAATAATACTTTCGAGTTGTGGAAAAACCCACATTTTATTTGGTATAGATAAAAGCCCACCTTATTTTACAGAACTTAAAACAAACGCTTCCAACTTGAGATCTTCTGTCCTTTCTCTACAGTTGGCTTCCTCCTTCATCGTAAAAAGAACATACTTAAAAGCGGTTCGTAAAAGATACTCGAAGAAAGAGAATCAAAGAAAGTTCTAGTCATTTTGTTCTTTTGGCATTTGCACGCTTACTAGATTCGTTTTACTTAACGGGAAACGAGACTCGTACCAATCTCGTTTAGAACTTGAAAGATTTCGTACTCGACTCATGGGTCAGAAGAGAAGGTTGTTGATGTCTTAAAACGGCTTTAAAGATTATAAGAAACTAAGTTGGAAAGAACTAACTTAGGCGATTTTCATTTATAGCTCACTTTACGACTTATGAATATTTCTCGTTCATTACTTCTTTAAAGAAAAGATAAGATATAAGATACGATCTCGACTGGTTTTCATCATTAAAGGTCTGGTCCTTGACTCTAGGGTCAGATAGAAGGTATCCGTTAGATAAGACGGCTTAAACGATCAAAAGAAACTAAGTTGTGAACTAAACAACTTAGAAAACAAGAAACTGAAATTTCTACTGCACAGTCCAGTAACTCTGGAGGCTGTCCAGAACAGAGAACTTGGAAACAGGGGGTGAGCCCTGTACCACTAGAAATCTTAGGAAGTCTAGTTTCTGCTCCAATTTACGGATCACAAATCCGATAAACGAGTCGGAAGTTATTACAGTTTCCGGCAGGGGTCGCAAAACTGCCGTGAAACCCTAGCTTATTGATAAGTTCGCCGTATAACGTTTTAGGTTCGTTTTAAATCTTCGTACTCAACTTTTTTAGAAACTGAACTCTCAAGGCAGTTATCACGTACCACCGTACGTGACAAACTCCTTCTCACTTGCTTAAAGGCACGACGTTCTAACGTCGGATTTCAACTATCATGTACTATACCAACAAAGAAATTCCAAACGTGTTCTAGTTCCCGATTATCACTTTAACCCATATTATATGAACTCGGATGCTTACGATGTCAACTAGAAAGATGTTCCAAATTTCATTATAAACAATAATATCAAGTTAAAATTTTCATCCGACTTCCCGATTATTAATTACAACTAGATATTCGTCTCTTACGCGATCTTTAAAAGTCGTCGGTTTTCGTTCAAATTTTACGACATTAATCTACGTCTAATAGGAATCGTTTTCATGCATGCTAACATGTCTTAACATCTTTATAATTCAGTTTATATAGTGATCTTTGTCTCTTACATTCCATTAAACATTTTTAGAAAAATTACCAATTAATTCCTATTATCGATTAACATGATTTGTAACAATATTCCACTAACAATTCATCATTTATATCTAACATGCACAAACTCCTAATTATCTTATAAATTTTCTGATTTCATACATACTTTAAGGGGATGATTTTCTTTTCAAAATAACAACATTTATTTACTAAACATACTCTTATATCACCAATTAAACAATTGCAATTCTATTATTACTTAACATGCAAAAACCCCTAATTTCATACTTCAAACCCTAACTAAATTTCATAATAGCATGGGGCTTTCAATCCCTTTTCATCTCATACACTAATTAAACCTCTACTAAGCATGAATTCATGATCAAAAGAAGAAAAACTAAAATCCTACAATTTCCCAAAAAAATTCTGCATTCACACAAAAGTTAGGTTTCTTATTTTTGATCATTTTCAATCCATAAATATCATATCTAGTATATCTAATTACACTATTTCAAGATCAATTCTTCCATTCCAACTTCTAAAAAAAAAATTGAACAAGGAGAAGAAGAAAAGAAAAGAAACTAAATGAATGGATAGGATTGTAGAGGATGAAATTACCTTAAGTTTTAATGAAGGAAGGTATGGAATTGAATGGATGGATGGATGGTTTGTGTGAGTTCTTCAAGCTCTTAAGAGTGTTCTTCAATGGAGGATTGAAGTGATGAAGAAGATGAAGTTGAGGGAGAGAGGGAGAGAGTGGCCGAGAGAGATAGGGAGAGAGAGAGAGATGGAAAAGGTTTGTTCAAAGTGGGATGATTAATGTTGACCATGCATATAGGTAGGCTTAGGTGTCATTAAATTAAGTAATGACAAGCATGCATGTCTTCCACTAGAAGGGACTTACAAATTCTAACGTATAACTTAAATAGAAAATAAATTAATAAAATTTATTTTGACAAAAACTCGGGACGACAAGTCCGAGTTTCGTCCGGAAAAACGTAAAAACAAATTTTCTCGACGTGTTCGTATTTGCGATTTTGTAAACGTAAAAATTAGACAATTTTCCTTTCCGAAATTACAAACTAAAACTTTTCGTACGTGCTAGCCCCTAATATGGTAGTCGTCTAGCCGACTTCTGTAAATTATTTTTATTAACGGGTTCGACCGTTAGCTTTAGAATTAAGAAATTGTAAACTTAGGCGTGCAAAGCCATCTATTTGGTTAACTTTAAATATTAGTACGCAAGGATTTTACGGGGCATTACATCCTACCCCCCTTACGAAAATTTTCGTCCCGAAATTTGCTTATCTTCCGCAAAAAGATGAGGATATCGCAGGGTTGGAACAAGGCGAACACTACAAAGAATGAAATGAAAAGAAAAGGAAAGACGTCGTTATAAGCTACTTATATGTTAGTGACATTCGTCTCTTTAAACCACTTATACCATATTTAAAAAGCTTTATTAGCGGGGCATAAGACCCATATTACTGAGTTTCTTATTATGTGGGTTGATCAAGTCCACATAACAGTCCCTCAATCACATGGAACTTCTGTCTCGCTCTATTGATTACTTCATACAGATTTTACTTTTCTAAATCGAGCAGCAAATTCTCGAATTGCACACACAACTACTTCTTAAAAAGAAATCTTTGGAAACTCTTTAACTTAGCTTGGAACTCAATCTTCTAGAGGAAGATACAATTTTAAACTACTCGAATACTTGAACGACTCCTAATAAGTAAAACAAAGTTATCTCCAAGAGACTTTGTTCGACTTGGTTCTTAATTCTTGAATTTTTCTATCCAAGATCGATATCGGCTTTTTTTTTTCTTAGCTTAGGTCAGATTCAAGAACTACGTCTTGCTGACTAATAACGTGCTTAGGATTATAAATATATTTTCTCAACTGAGAAACATGAAAAACGTTATGAATACTTCCTAGACTTGGTGGTAAGGCCAATTTATACGCGACTGATCCTATTCTCTCAAGGATTTCATAAGGTCCTATAAACCTGGGTCTTAACTTACCCTTAATTCCGAACCTAAGGATTCCTTTGGTCGGGGATATCTTAAGAAAGACTTTATCTCCTATTTCAAACTTAAGGATAGTTCGACGGTCGTCTGTATACGATTTCTGTCGGCTCTGGGCTTCTTTCATTCTATCTCGAATCTGTCGAACTATCTCGATCATCTCATTTATCGCATCTGGGCTTAGGTTCTTTCTCTCACCTACTTCGTCCCAATAAGGTGGTGATCTATACTTTCTCCCATACAAAGCCTCAAACGGTGCCATTCCTATCGTGGTTTGATAGCTTGTTATTGTAGGCAAACTCAATTAAGTGTAGAATTTCTTCCAAATCGTGCCTCGGTCCTAAAACCACTGTTCTTAACGTATCGACTAAAATCTGGATCGTTCTCTCTGACTGATATTATGACCTTCGGTTTTCCATGCAGACGTACAATCTCTCTAACATACAACTGAGCTAGTCTCTCAGATCCATATGTAGTCTGAATCGGTAAGAAGTATGCTGACTTGTAAGTCTATCAATTATTACCCAAATTGCTGTGTCTCCCTATTTCGATTTAGGCAAGCCTGTGACAAAGTCCATAGCTATGCCTTCCCATTTCCAATCTGGGACATCCAACGACTGTAGCAATCCATATTGTCGTCGGTGTAAAGCCTTAACTTGTTGTCATGCTAGGCATCTTTCTATAAACGAGGCACCGTCTCGTTTCATTCCGTTCCACCAAAAGTTTTTTTTTTTTCAAATCTTGGTACATTTTTGTACTTCCTGGATGTGCTGTGTAAGGCGTATCGTGAGCCTCACTCAAGATTTTGTTCTTCAATTCGTTGTCGTTGTCGGGAATACAAGTCCTGCCTTTGTAAAGTATTGCATTGTCTGGAGCTTCAGAATATCCTTCTGGCTTATCTGTCCTTATCCTTACTCGTAACTTCTTCATTGACTCATCTTTTCTCTGAGCACTAATGATCCTTTCTCTCAAAACTGGTGTAGCTTCTAGTGCTGCTATTTGACTTGTTATCGTTGCTGGCGTATCAAGTACTCTGATATCCATTTTCTCAAATTCTCGTATTAAGGTTTTTTCTTCTATGAAAAGACATCCTGACTTCGTTGGAGTCTTGCGACTTAGGGCGTCTGCTACCACATTAGCTTTTCCTGGATGGTAGTTAATTCTACAGTCATAATCTTTGACTAATTCGAGCCATCGTCTTTGTCTCATGTTTAGTTCTTTTTGCTCGAAAAAAGTACTTTAGACTTTTGTGATCGGTGAATACCTCAACTCTTACACCATAGAGATGGTGTCTCCAAATCTTTAGCGCATGCACTACGGCTGCAAGTTCTAAATCGTGGGTTGGGTACTCAACTTCGTGGGGTCGAAGTTGTCGTGAAGCATAAGCTATAACTCGTCCGTCTTGCATCAAGACGCAACCTAATCCATTTTTCGATGCGTCAGTATAAACCACATATTCTTTGTGCGCATTTGGAAGTGCTAGTACTGGCGCTGTAGTTAATTTTTCCTTAAGAGTTTTGAAAACTCTTCTCGCACTCATCTGTCCACTTACTTGGTATCCTTCCTGAGTAGCTACGACATCGGGCGAGCGATTATAGAAAATCCCTTGATAAATCTTCTGTAATAGCCAGCTAATCCCAAGAAACTTCTGATCTCATTCTGATTCGTTGGTGTCTTCCAGTTTCGCACTGCTTCTACTTTGGCTGGATTCACTTTGATTCCTCCTGTCGATACTATGTGTCCTAGGAACATTACTTCCTTTAACCAAAATTCGCATTTACTGAATTTGGCATAGAGTTTTTCAGCTCTTAGTGTTTCCAACACTATCCGTAGATGTTTCTCATGCTCCGTTTCATTTTTAGAGTAAATAAGGATGTCGTCAATGAATACTAGACAAATTTGTTCAAGTAGGGGTGGAAGGCTCTGTTCATAAGGTCCATGAATACGGCCAGAGCGTTAATCAAACCAAATGGCATTACTAAAAATTCGTAATGGCCATATTGAGTTCTAAAAAAAACGGTCTTAGGTACATCTTCAAGTTTAATTTTAAGCTGATGACACCCTGATCTCAAATCTATCTTGGAAAAGACTCCTGCACCCTTAAGTTGATCGGACAGATCCTCGATCCTTGGCAAAGGATATTTGTTCTTAAGAGTGATCTTGTTCAATTTTTGGTAATCGATGCACATTCTCACCGATCCGTCCTTTTTTCTAACAAACAGCACGGGTGCTCCCCAAGGTGAAACACTTGGTCTGATAAAACCAAGGTCTAGTAATTCCCGTAACTGGATTTTGAGCTCTTCCAGTTCCTTCGGTGCCATTTTGTAAGGGGCTTTACACTTAAGTGCCGCTCCTGGTTCTAAATCGATCGTGAAGTCTGCGTGACGATCTAGTGGCAATCCTGGTAGTACTTCTGGAAAAACATCTTCGTATTCGTTCACGACCTTTACGTCCTGAATGGTCTTCTCGGCTCCTGGTTCTCCAACTAGGTACACAAGGTAGGCTGTGGTACCTTTCCTCTTCATAAGTTTCGTGGCTTGAAGGGCTGATATAATTGGTACGTTTCTACCCATTGAAATTCCGTGGAATTCGGTCGGTTCCTTGCCCGGCGGCTAAAAAGAAATTTTTCTTTCGTTGTAGAGAATCGTGGCGTAATTTTCTGACAGCTAATACATTCCTAGGATTATATCTACATCCCACATTATCATAACATTTAGGTTGTTTGCTATAATCTTATGAGTTCCGATTTCTAGTTCTAGGTTAGAGCAAACATGCGTGGAAGTAGTGATCTCTCCTGAAGGTGTGGCTACTCTCATAGATTGTGCAACTCTTACAGGTCTGATGTCTAAGTTATCGGCATATGAACCAGCAATGAAAGAATGCGATGCGCCAGTATCAAACAATATCTTAATGGGAGTGTTGTGAAGTTTTTCCCATACCTGCTAGATTGCCTTTTCCTTTGCGCTGACCGCTTTGTTTGATAGCGCATGCCCTCGCATTTTGTTGCTGCTGTGCATGCTGCTGAAATTGCTGCTGGTTCATAGGCGGCCGTTGCGGTTGTGCTTGGATTGCTCGGTGAGGTACTGCTTGAAGCGGTTTAGGGCAGTCCCTTTTCATATGTCCCTTCTGTCCACAGTTGAAACAGTTAGGGGTACCCATTTGGCAGACTCCAGGATGGGCTCGGTTGCATTTCGGGCAAATAGGGATGGTAACCCTCCCTGGGTTATTCGTTCCCTGGTTAAAACTTCTCTGTTTCCCTTGCGGTTGGTTCGGCTGATTATTGCCCTTCCATGGCAAGTTCTGCCTATTCCCTTGAATGGACAACCCTGATTGGTTATTTCCCTGCCACGGCCTTTTGCCACTGTTGTTGTTGTTGGCAGGTTGCTGATAACTTCTTCTCTGTCCTCCCTGATTATTATAGCCCTGACTATATCCCTCTCCTCCGTTCCATTTTCTCTTCCCTTGATAGTTACTGTTGTTGTTGTTGTAGTAACCTCGATTCTGATTTTGCGCTGGTGCCGACGTAGTTGGCATAATCTTTTTCTCATCAGGCACGACGGCCTCCATTTCCAGTGCTCTTCCCAATATGTCTGAATAACCTAGTCCTCCATGACTAGCCAAAGCGATTCCCAACTCATGACGTAAACCTCCCTGAAACTTCTTTGATAACTTCTCCTCAGTGTCGACCAATGTTGGTGCATACCTCATCAACTCGCAGAACTTGACGTCATATTCCGTCACAGTTAGTTTTCCTTGTTTCAAATTTGTAAAATTCGGCCTCTTTCTGTGCCCTATACGTCTTGGGGACGTACTTATCAAAGAAAATTTCTTTAAATTCTTCCCACGAAAAACGAGCCAGATGCTCAGCAGATATCACTTTCTGTCTTGCTTCCCACCAATAATCTGTCGATCCCATTAGTTGGAAAGCGACACACAACATTCTTTCCTCATCAGTACATCTAAGGAGTTTAAAAATTTTCTCAGTCGACCTCACCCATAGCTCAGCATCGCTAGGCCTTCCAGTTCAATTAAACATTGGAGGGTTCCTTTTGAGGAAAAGATCCTCAATATCTCTACGGGGCTGTGGTGGAGGTGGTGGTGATGGTGACGGGGGTGGAGATGGGGATGGAGTGGTATTCTGTTCAGGTTCCTATCCTTGGTCATTTTCTGGCTGACGTCCACTACGTCCTCTTGGCCTTCCAGGTCTTCGACCTCTCCTATTGTTTATATTTCTTGGCGGCATTTTCTTTAGTCTAAAGGAGAATTGAAAACTCTCATTAGTTTCCTTCTGTTGATCACGCTTAGCACTTACTAGCCCGTTCTTGACTTAATTAAATTCATGGAACAACATATCGAACTTAGCTGGATATCATTTTATTAATCCTTTAACCTTCGGGTTAAGCTCATTTCTTCGTTACACTAGTTCATTTTTGCATTCTAATCTTTTTATTACTCGATTCATAAGAAATTTTTACTTGATTAAGAACCCTCTTTACGGGTCATATATATATATATACATCCAAAAAGAATATTACTTTTGCCTCTAACGAGGACTTATACAAAAGGTTAGACTACTGTTAGCCTAAACTAGGCTGACTGCCTACTATTTACTGGGTGCACTAACAAACTGCACTCCGCATCTACTAGAGTACGGAAACGATTCATAAAAATTTCGTATCCGCTAGAGTACTTCAAAACTAACTAGTTACTGATCCGACTCTATACAGGACAAAAGCTATCACTACTACTGATATTTGCTCATGGCTATGAAACACTACCTAACTAAACTGCAGAAGAAACCAAAACTACTTCAAGGTCTGCAAAAATCCTAACAACCCTCCTCTGGGTCCTCCTCCGGATCCTCCTCCGGATCCTCTTCCGGATCCTCTTCCGGATCCTCCTCCTCGGTCTCCGAACCATAAACCAGTTCGAGTGGCTGGTCCACTCTCAAAGTAGAACCGTCGTCGAGTGTAAACACGGTGGGTGTAGGTGCCTCAGAAACAGTCTCCTCGTCCTCCTCTGGACGCTCTAACTCAGCCTCAGGCTCCTCTAGTACACTGTCAGGTGGCAACTCTAACAACTCTAACATATCCGGGTCTACGTCAAGCTCCTCAATCTCCGTCCCGACTGGAAAGTGACTGTAGGGGATGTGTGGCACTAAAGGAAGGGAAAGCACATACCTGCTCTCAAAAAAACGTCTGCACACACAAGGCAAATCCAGCATAGTTGCCAGTCGGCTCCGTGTCATTGCCGATAATCCCCAAGTAGTACCAAGCTGCACGGTGCGCCCATCCGCGCCACTCGTCCGGTAGGTGTCTAACCAAGTCAAGTATAGCCTGACTCGCTGGAATAGTATGCCGGACTGAATAATAAGCTGATGAGAAGTAACTGATCCTCTGTCCCACGTCATGTCTCGGGTTTGCCTCATAATCTCTATACCTATCTAATAACTGATCTGCCCAAGTACGCTGTGGCGGGGACAGAGTCTCTGAAGCCGTGCTACTACTGGAAGTCATCCTACAAAGTTTTAAGGTAAGACGGATCAGTAATAGGTAGGAAAAACAACTTATCTTAACGAAAACATAAATTACAAATGAATAACCCTTATTCAATTGTAACATTACCACTTAAGCCAACCACTTATTAAGACTTCTAGCAATTCAAGAAATTGCACTCAACAACATATATATATATATATATTTATACATTCCCAAAGATTTTTATTTTTATTCTTTTTGTTTCACCATATTATTATTCTTTTTAATTCTTCTACTTCTTTTATTTCTTAACTCACTAACTCTTAACGGTTTTCACTTATTAAAACAAAGTATTTTTACTTTGTTCATGTTACCTATTCAAAAGTAACATCCGTTCCCAAAAGAATTTGTCGTTTACGACTCTTGATATTCGTACTAATTGTAGTCGTCGCTTAAGACGAGATATGGAATTTAATTCAATAAAAAGAAAAAGAATTATAACTTAAGAAAAACTTCCTGGAAAACTAAGTTCCAGTTATCGTCTCGTTCATATCTTTCTTAACTCGAAGCCGACAGCTTCTCGAACGTTTAATCGCTCCCTTCTTTCACTAACACGATTTATCGAATTATTTTTATTCATTTTATTTCTTTTCCTCGCAGAAGATTCTTAGATGACAAGTTCGACTTTGCCGAATCTTTATTTATGTCACTAAGCGCACGTGACATTCATCCGAAGAAGTCCTTCTCGCGTTAGGGATCTCCTTTCGAAATCATTTCGGAACAACGTTTCTTAAAAACGTCTAAGTTCTCGAAGAACCGGAAAGCTCTTAAGTTTCACGTCTATGTTCTCATTGAACCGGGAAAGTTCCCTTAAAATCCGTCTATATTCTTGTATCCGCATACTTTTTCATAAAAAGATAAAATCATTGCGCACATATTTTCACATAAGATAGTACTTGTACTATCGCATAATCATGTAAGTATAAAAATATACTTCTGTAAAATTCTCATTTTAAAACACAACTCATACTCGTTTTCAAATTTCACTGAATACTGGCTCATAACTTTTCTTATTTAAAAGAAATCTCCTTATAAAATTCTTTCACTTTTTCCTTGTTGAGTCGACGTAGCGGGCGGTTGAGTTGACTTCTACATTCTCAATCTTAACATCATAGTCTAACTCTTATCTCATACTTGGAAAGACGACTCTGATCCAGAGTATATACAAATACCATGTCTCATGACTTGAAAGAAGACTCGATATAGAGTACGAACGAATACTCTATATTACTTCTCGAAAAAAGACTTATATAAAAATATCACTTTATGATATTACTTCAAAGAATGACTCGTACTTGAAAGAATGACTCACACTAACTCATACTAAAAGGAATGACTCATAATCAGAGTAGGAAGCCCGTTCTGACACCACTCTGTGGTATCACTTAAAAGAATAACTTATACTGGAAGGAATGACTCAGAAGCAGAGCAGAAAACGAACACTGCTCTGATACCACTCTGTCACGCCCCCAAATCCCGAGGGACGGCAGAAGCCGGGGTGCGACTGGGGTTGGATTAAAGAAGCGGGGAAGAAGGGGGCTAATTGACTAAACATACATGATAAACATCGATAGACTATGAACAAGACTTTAATATGAAAGAGGAAGAGTTAATCCCTAAGGATTACTCGACAAGAGTACAAAAGAACCTAAGTTCATATGTACAGACGTAGACTACTGAATATTGTTTAAAAGTACAACTCAAAAGGAAATCAAAGTTTGGCAGCGGAAGGGGTTCTACTAATCATCCTATCTTCTAACTCAACACCAACCGTCGCCGCTCACCGTCGCTTCAACCTGCACATTTAGAAAGCAATGCAGGGCTAAGTACAAACGTACTTAGTGGGCACGATGCCGAAAACATACTTATAAATATAGATAAATATGGCATATCATAAGCGTAGCACACGGGGTTTTATTGAAAGAATCCGTGTCTACTAAACATTTTCTGAATTTTTCTCATAAATCACTTGGCCAAGTATTTTTAGGTATGCTATGTTCAATCTTGACCTCTACTAATTCACCGTGGCTGGTTACCCCTCAACAGGATACCACATACACCACAGGTTATAAAGTGCACTAACTCTGGAAAGCACTTAGCAGCTAACTCAGAGCCAATCGTTAGTTAATCTAAAATAGACTAACTCTAAAAGTCTGGAAAACCCGAAGGTTAACTCAGAAATCTGGAAAACACGAATGTTAACTCAGATAGGTACAAGAGAACTCACATAAAAACTTTAAACAGTTCATGCCATATTATCACTTTGAAAACACAGATATCAAAGCAATAAATAATACTTTCGAGTTGTGGAAAAACCCACACTTTATTTGGTATAGATAAAAGCCCACCTTATTTTACAGAACTTAAAACAAACGCTTCCAACTTGAGATCTTCTGTCCTTTCTCTACAGTTGGCTTCCTCCTTCATCGTAAAAAGAACATACTTAAAAGCGGTTCGTAAAAGATACTCGAAGAAAGAGAATCGAAGAAAGTTCTAGTCATTTTGTTCTTTTGGCATTTGCATGCTTACTAGATTCGTTTTACTTAACGGGAAACGAGACTCGTACCAATCTCGTTTAGAACTTGAAAGATTTCGTACTCGACTCATGGGTCAGAAGAGAAGGTTGTTGATGTCTTAAAACGGCTTTAAAGATTATAAGAAACTAAGTTGGAAAGAACCAACTTAGGCGATTTTCATTTATAGCTCACTTTACGACTTATGAATATTTCTCGTTCATTACTTCTTTAAAGAAAAGATAAGATATAAGATACGATCTCGACTGGTTTTCATCATTAAAGGTCTGGTCCTTGACTCTAGGGTCAGATAGAAGGTATCCGTTAGATAAGACGGCTTAAACGATCAAAAGAAACTAAGTTGTGAACTAAACAACTTAGAAAACAAGAAACTGAAATTTCTACTGCACAGTCCAGTAACTCTGGAGGCTGTCCAGAACAGAGAACTTGGAAACAGGGGGTGAGCCCTGTACCACTAGAAATCTTAGGAAGTCTAGTTTCTGCTCCAATTTACGGATCACAAATCCGATAAACGAGTCGGAAGTTATTACAGTTTCCGGCAGGGGTCGCAAAACTGCCGTGAAACCCTAGCTTATTGATAAGTTCGCCGTATAACGTTTTAGGTTCGTTTTAAATCTTCGTACTCAACTTTTTTAGAAACTGAACTCTCAAGGCAGTTATCACGTACCACCGTACGTGACAAACTCCTTCTCACTTGCTTAAAGGCACGACGTTCTAACGTCGGATTTCAACTATCATGTACTATACCAACAAAGAAATTCCAAACGTGTTCTAGTTCCCGATTATCACTTTAACCCATATTATATGAACTCGGATGCTTACGATGTCAACTAGAAAGATGTTTCAAATTTCATTATAAACAATAATATCAAGTTAAAATTTTTATCCGACTTCCCGATTATTAATTACAACTAGATATTCGTCTCTTACGCGATCTTTAAAAGTCGTCAGTTTTCGTTCAAATTTTACGACGTTAATCTACGTCTAATAGGAATCGTTTTCATGCATGCTAACATGTCTTAACATCTTTATAATTCAGTTTATATAGTGATCTTTGTCTCTTACATTCCATTAAACATTTTTAGAAAAATTACCAATTAATTCCTATTATCGATTAACATGATTTGTAACAATATTCCACTAACAATTCATCATTTATATCTAACATGCATAAACTCCTAATTATCTTATAAATTTTCTGATTTCATACATAATTTAAGGGGATGATTTTCTTTTCAAAATAACAACATTTATTTACTAAACATACTCTTATATCACCAATTAAACAATTGCAATTCTATTATTACTTAACATGCAAAAACCCCTAATTTCATACTTCAAACCCTAACTAAATTTCATAATAGCATGGGGCTTTCAATCCCT
Organism: Schizonepeta tenuifolia; assembly: GCA_029490685.1. Taxonomy (NCBI): domain Eukaryota; kingdom Viridiplantae; phylum Streptophyta; class Magnoliopsida; order Lamiales; family Lamiaceae; genus Schizonepeta; species Schizonepeta tenuifolia. The sequence continues at coordinate 118,318,196 of CM055955.1, read as the reverse complement.
TTTCATCTCATACACTAATTAAACCTCTACTAAGCATGAATTCATGATCAAAAGAAGAAAAACTAAAATCCTACAATTTCCCAAAAAAATTCTGCATTCACACAAAAGTTAGGTTTCTTATTTTTGATCATTTTCAATCCATAAATATCATATCTAGTATATCTAATTACACTATTTCAAGATCAATTCTTCCATTCCAACTTCTAAAAAAAAATCGAACAAGGAGAAGAAGAAAAGAAAAGAAACTAAATGGATAGGATTGTAGAGGATGAAATTACCTTAAGTTTTAATGAAGGAAGGTATGGAATTGAATGGATGGATGGATGGTTTGTGTGAGTTCTTCAAGCTCTTAAGAGTGTTCTTCAATGGAGGATTGAAGTGATGAAGATAAAGTTGAGGGAGAGAGGGAGAGAGTGGCCGAGAGAGATAGGGAGAGAGAGAGAGATGGAAAAGGTTTGTTCAAAGTGGGATGATTAATGTTGACCATGCATATAGGTAGGCTTAGGTGTCATTAAATTAAGTAATGACAAGCATGCATGTCTTCCACTAGAAGGGATGAGGCGGCGGCATGCATGCAGAAATTTTGAAGGTTTTACGGGTTTTTCCGGCACGATCCGACGTTACGGAAAAACAAACGACGAAAAACATTGTTCGGTACAAAAAATCGTCGCGATTCGATTTGACTTACAAATTCTAACGTATAACTTAAATAGAAAATAAATTAATAAAATTTATTTTGACAAAAACTCGGGACGACAAGTCCGAGTTTCGTCCGGAAAAACGTAAAAACAAATTTTCTCGACGTGTTCGTATTTGCGATTTTGTAAACGTAAAAATTAGACAATTTTCCTTTCCGAAATTACAAACTAAAACTTTTCGTACGTGCTAGCCCCTAATACGGTAGTCGTCTAGCCGACTTCTGTAAATTATTTTTATTAACGGGTTTGACCGTTAGCTTTAGAATTAAGAAATTGTAAACTTAGGCGTGCAAAGCCATCTATTTGGTTAACTTTAAATATTAGTACGCAAGGATTTTACGGGGCATTACAAAAAATAAGAACCCTAATTCTATTGTTGATACTGAAAATTCTAGGGCATGGGTAGGATTTTTAGTTTTCTCCAATTGATGATGGATTCTTGCTTAATAAATGTTTAATTAGTGATTAGAATGAAGAGGAATCAAAAGCCCTATGTGTTTGTGAAATTTCAATTAGGGTTTGAGTTGAATTTAGGGGTTTGATGCATGTTAGTTGGAAACTGATTTGCAATTGATTAATAGTTGTTATAAGAGGTTGGTTAATGAATAAATGTAGTTAATTGGAGAAGAAAATCACCCCCTTAACATCTTTATGAAAACCGAAATTTATAGAGTAATTAGGGGTTTCCACATGTTTGATTTAATTGATGAATTGTTGGTTGAATTATGTTGCAAATGATGTGAATTGATAATAGAATTAAATTGAGAATTTTCTAAAAATATTTGTCGTAACGTAAGAGACGAAGATCATATTATAAGTTGAAAGAGAATGATGTTATGAAATGTTTGCATGCATAGAAGTGATTCTCTTTAGATGTAGTTTAACATCGTAAAATTTGAACGGAATCCGACAACTTTGAAAATCGCGTAAGAGACGAACATTTAGTCGTAACTATTAATCGAAAAGTCGGATGAGAATTCTAATTTGATATTATTGTTTATGATGGAATTTAGAACAACTTTCTGGTTGACGTCATAAGCTTTCGAGTTGATATAATATGGGCTATAGTTATAGTCGAGAACTAGAACGCGTTTTGAATTTTTGTTGGTTTAGTAATTGTTAGTTGAAATCCGACATTTAGAACGTCGTGCTTTTGAGCGAGTTTTGAGAAGGAGTTCGTCACGTACGGAAGTACGTGATGACTGCCTTGAGGGTCTAGTTTCTATAGAAATTGAATACGAGAGCTTAGAACGAACCTAAGACGTTATACGTCGAACCTATCGAGCAATTAGGGTTTTCGCGGCAGTTTTGCGACCCTCGCCGGAAACTGTAATAACTTCCAGCTCCTTTATCGGATTTATGATCCGTAAATTGGAGCGCGAACTAGACATCCCAATCTTTCCAGTGGTACAGGGCTCATCCCCTGTTTCCAAATCCTCTGTTCTGGACAGCCTCCAGAGTTACTGGATTGCGCAGTGAAATTTCAGTTTCTTGTCTTCTAAGTTGTTTAGTTTGCAACTTAGTTTCTTTCGATCTTTTAAGCCGTATTATCTAACGAATATCTCCCTACTGACCCTAGAGTCAAGTACAGGACCTTGTGTGATGAAAACCAGTCGATGTATAAGGTGATTTTGAGTAGTATGAAGCATGAAAAATTTGAAGAGATTGAAGAGTATGAATTTCTTGTTATTGTTCTTGAGAAATTAAAAGTATATGCTGAAGAAAAGTTGATGATTTTGTGATGATATAGATGAGTATTGTTAGGGTTGAGTGAGCTATGATGATTTATGCATGAATATGAGATTAAATTGAAGAAAGGAATTGTTTTGCTATTTTTCATGAAAAATTCGAAACATGTGCATGAGAAGAGTTGATAGTTCTATGTTGAAATTGAAGTGTATTGTTAAAATTAACAGTTAATTGATGATTTGAGCATAAATAAATAAGAATTGGAGAAGTAGGAATTTTTGTGAATTTTATTCCATAAATAAATAACAAAATTTGGGATTTTTTATGTTCGAGCTTGTAAGATAAAATTGATGATGAATTTGATCGATTAGAGTTATTCTAAGTATGATGGAACTTGAAATTTATGAAAAAAGATGAAGTATAAGAATTTTGAAATTGTGCAGAAAATTTACAGAAAAATCTAGTGAAATTTTGATGAGATATGATGTAAATGATGATTCTAAGATGAAATAAATATTAAAACAAGTATGTTTGAATTTCTGAATTCGGAGATCGTATAAAAAAGTTATGCCAAAACGAAGTTTTGTGCACTAATAAGTCAATTTTCTAAATTTTAATAAAGTTAAGTGAGATTATGAGTTTAATGAGCTTAGATGATTAAATCGAGCATGTTAGAACTGGAATCGAGTAAAAATGAACCCTTATGCATGAGATGGAGTAAAAGTCGAAGCTTTTAAGAAAATTAAATTAGGAGTTTTCGATTTACAAGCCGAAAGTTGAAATTGATTGAGTAATTATTCAATTAGATTTATTTTAAGCTAATCGTGAAAGTTTGAGAATTTTTAGAGCATGTGCACGCATTTCGAGACAATAGTACCTTACTTTATTCCGAGAATTTTTGCATAAGATCTCAAATTTCAAATCCGATTCCATATTTGGATTCGTTGAATTTTTATAAGAGATATAAAACTATTTTCATTCAAAACTGAGAACTTTAATATTTAAGTTAAAAAGTAGAGCAGTATCGAGTGAGCATGAGACCATATTTTAAGTCATGAATGAGTTTCTGAGTATGGAATTGAGCATATATGAATATATGTGAATTTCTAGAATATTTTGAGAAGTTTGGAAATTTTTTCATTTTAGGACTATTTATTGAAGTTGATCGTTTACCTATCTGTGAATACTTGATTTGCGATGTGACGACTTGAATGTGAATGAATTGTGTTTAAAGTGATCGAGATTTAATCTAGTAATTTTCTGAAGTCGTTTGATGTGTGAAATCGAGAAATTTCGAGTTTATGGAATGAATAGTGACTTCTCGATATTGATTATTTGATTAAGTTCAATTTGTCTAAGTTTGTTGAGTATAAGTGTTTGAGTTTAAGAAACTCTATTGGTATAGTTATGAGTAGAGTTAAGAGTCGAGAAAGTTTGATTAGTCGAGCCGAGAAAAGTTAGAAAAACCCGAAGTTTAGATTTCGTTTTCAATCGAGAAAATAGAACTCGTCTTTGATGGTCCCGAAACGAGTTACTGGTGTATGGGGGGGGGGGGGAATACACCAGTTAGGATTTAAAAACTTAAACCAGAAAAATCACTTCAACTGAGTAAAAGATGACTCAGTTGGAAATTCTCAGCTGAGTAAGCGACCTCAGCTGGAAGAGTGAGGCTGTCGGAATGTGGTGAAAAAATAAACACGTTAAAAGCAACTCATGCAAAACAGCTCAGTTGGTCAAGAACCAAAACAGCTCGGTTGAAAATGTGCAAATGCGGTTTGTATGTCGGTTAGATTGATCAGATAAATATGCAAAAGCAACTGAATAAAAACAAACACGGACACACAGGATTTAACGTGGTTCGGAGATAATCCTCCTACGTCCACGGGGAGATGTGAATCCTCACACCTCAGTCCAAGTTCTTCTGGACAGAACCACTCAGCTTACGCGGGCTGAGCAACCGTTAAGGATAAGTTTGCGGGTACTTATCGACCTTACAGTTTAGTTTCCAGGCACTAAACAGCCTATGTCAAGTTTGCGGGTACTTGACGACCTGACTACTCGATTACAGGAAGAGTAAGGTCCTAGCACACTTTTTAGGGTGTGAGAAAGGGTGGGATTTCCAACTACAGCTCGATCACGAATGAGAGCTGGATCTATGGCTTGAACGAATAAACACTCAAACTAAGATCTAAGACAGATTTTTACTCTATGAACCCTCAGCTACTAATGTTCTATCACTCTTGAGCTCTCAGCTGCTGATGTTCTTAGAAGATTTTTCTTTCGCTTGATTCTCTTGTGATTGCACTTTTCTTTCTTGCTTCAGTCTGTCTCGTGTGTGTATCTCTTTCGAATGAGAGAATGCCTCTATTTATAGGCGGAGAGAATCAACTAGCCGTTGGAGGAGCAGTTGATCTCTGATCGGTTGATAGTGATGGCTTGTCTCTCATCTCTGCAGACTTTCCCGATATAGCATCTGTGCTCTTCTGCTTTCCATCTGAGACAGCCTTGTGTTGGGCCAGATGGGGTAATGACTGAACGGTCAAACCCTCATGTGACTTCCTTTTGAAATTCAAATCTTAACCTTTCTGACAGTCAACTTCGGTTTGTCGGTTGAAAGTCTTGATCTTCATCTGAGTGGTCTTCAGCTGATGTTCTGAACTGTTGAACTCTCAGCTGACTTTGAACTTCAAGCAGTTGATCTTCTTGTTCGAGTTCTACAACTGAGGTTCTGAAACTGAACACTCAGTTGTCTTCCTTGTATTTACTCAGTTGGGTTTGAACCCTCAGATGACTTTCCTTTTCATCTGATGTTCTCTTCCTTTCAACTGTTTCTCATCTGATGAACGCTCAGTTGGTTTCCTTCACAACTGATGTTTTGAAGACTTCCCCTTGTTTTGCATCTGAACATATGAACTCTCAGTTGTCTTTCTTCACAACTGATGTTCTGTCTGAGTGACGCCTTGTTGCCATCTTCAGCTGGAGACCTGTACAGATAAAATCTTAACTTTGCTCAAACAGCGAGCCTAAATTCTAACATTAGGTTCTGGTAACATCTACTCGGTTGGGGTCAGTCGATTTTGGAATTCATCAAAACTTTTACTAATAAATTTCCCAACAATTTCCCCCTTTTTGATGATGCCAAAACCACTTACAACTTGAAACCACTACTGATCTAAATCTCACTAACTTATCTAAAATCTCAGCTGAAATTCTAGACAGTCTAGAAGATAAAACATCGAGAGGGTTAGCACAGTTATAACACGGTATTTAAAAGTCTTTGTGATTCAGAGCTTGGACAATGAGGGATTGTTCATCAAGGTGAATCTTATAACTGAATAGTTTTCATTACAACTGATTGTTACAAAAGATAGGCTCAAAAACTGAAAAATTACAACAGTTGCTAGAAAACTAACTGAGCTAGTATTGTAGCCCATACTTGCCAAAAATCCTTACAAAAATTTCCCTCTTAGCAGGTGACTCCTTGGAAATGTCCACTCCATGCTCCTTGCAGACCTGCCTCGCCTCAGATGCAATCTTCGTGCGGTTCGGATTGCTGGAATCTGGGAGAAGAGGTGGCCGATAAGTAACCCTCTTGGGAACTGGAACAGTGTTCAAGTCCAGGTTGGCGTCAATCATGGCCCTCCTGAATTGACTGAACATGCCCCGGGTCACCTGAGTGCAACTCAGTCAGCGCCTCCTTGAACGCTCTCCTTGGGTCATCAGTTGCGTAAACCTTCCTGTAATAGAAGTCATTCACGAACTCCTGCTTGAACAGCTCCCACTCCTCATTCCACTCGGTCGGCATCTACTTGTCGGTATGCCTGAATCGACTCTCAACCTTGGACTTTAGAGGCAACCTTTGTTGCTTCAACCGAGCTTCCGCCTTTGATTGGATTTTGTTGATGCGGCATCGGCTGCGGCAGGCAACGTTACGGTCCAGGTTTTGAGAAACCTTCTTCAGCTTATCCTCGAACTGGTTCACCCTCCTCGCCTGGCTGGCGGCAAACTTTCTGATCCAGCTCGGGTTCATGTAGTCTTTCTCCTCTACATCCATAGCCTTGGCCACTGCAATGCACTCTTCGGTTGTTATCCCGTCGAGTTCAGTATCCAGCTCGGCTACGATCTCGGCTATGGAGCTGTAGGAAACTCCAATCTTCTTTGCCTGCTCCAAGTCCTTAGACATTTCGGCTCCATCGACTTCGGTTGACTTGGCAGCAGCAGACTTCTTTCTCCTCAGCTGAGATTTGGATGGTTGAGCAGCTGGCACTCCTTCTTCTTGGGTCTCTTCTTCTTCCTGTGCTTCACCCTCCGTCTCCTTCTCTTCCCCCTTTTTGGCATCAGCAAGAAGGCTTGCTACTGAACCGTCCAGAGAGTTGAGTTTGGCCTCGGTGGATTGAACACGGTTGAAGAGTTCATCGACCGCACACTTCAGCTCGATCTTCTTCGCCAGTTCGGAGTCCTGGCGCTCTTGTTCTGCCTTCTTGAAGACAGAGAGGTTGTCGTTGACCTCTGTCTGAAAGGCAACGAACTCAGCCCAACGCGACTCGAACCGGGACTCCCATTCAGCATCCTGCGTCTGTTGGGACTTGGCCAGATTTGAGTCAGCCAAGGACTTGAAGACATTCACTTCCGACTTCAAGCCCAACAGAGTGGATTTCAGCTCCGACACGTCCTGACTGGTGGAGGAGGAGAGATCATTCAGCTTCGTCTTCAGCTCGGCATTCTCCTCCACCAGTTGTTGGTACTTCACTTCTTGAGCTGCCAACTCCCTTAGCTGGTCATCTTGTTGGTGCTGGAGGTTGGCGAGCAGCTCGGTCCTCAACTGGTTGACCCTCTCAGCCACTAGCTCGCAGATTTGTTCTGTTGAAGGAGCGAGTTGGGCGGCTGGAAGGGCTTGAGCAGACTGAGAGAGAGGCTCAGCTGTGACCATGGCTGGACGGTTTGCCAGGTACAGCTCCAGGTTTTCCTCCTCTTCCTTTGCAGCGGCGGCTGCTACATCGACATCTTCAAGGAAGTCAGCTGATTTCACCAACATGCTGTCAAGGAAGTCGACACACTCCTTTCCAACTGCCTCCCTTGTGTCCTTCCCTTCAGCCAGACTCTGGTCCATCCGTCTAGTGAGCAGCGCGATCCGGTTGTTGTATGCCACCTCCAATTGGAATAGTTGAAGTAGGCTCGGATGCGGGACTCATCAGACTTCAGCCTGTCCCAGCTCAGTACCCTGATCGTGTCCTCCTTGACATACCACTGGCTAAAGATCAGGTGGAACTGGACCAGTGTGGCGAAGATGGGCATGTCGCAAGCCGCAGGGAACAGACCTAACAGCTTTTGAAAGCAGTAGGCCACCCTGCCTTCGTGCTCGTCAGCAACAGCCTGCAGGTCCTCCGCTTCGTTGATCGAGGAGGTGGTGAGATTGTTTGGTTCGGGTTCAAGAGGTTCATCGATGTTGGCCAAAGATTCGGTCACAACATCGGCATCGAGCTAAGAGCTCGGAATTTGGGATTCAGTTGGGGAAGAGGGTGCAATGGCTTCCTCAACATCGGCCGAAGGAGCGGTCACGATGTTGGCATCGAGCTGAGAGCTCGGAATTTCTAGCTCGGTTTGGGTAGAGAGAGCAAGAGGCTCTGGGGGCGGTACAGCATTCACTTCAGCTGGGGGGGAGGTAGTAATATCTTCGAGGTCCTCAGATGAGGAGGATGCATCCGACGTCTCCATGCCCTCAACCTCATCAGCTCCGGGGGCTCGAGGGACAATCTCGAGCGATGCGGCCTCAGCTGAGCGGCTGGATTCGGAGCGTTCCTCAGCAGGTGTGGACTCGACCTGCGCTCCCTCCTCGTCTGGAGCTTGTTCCTCAGCTGGCTCCTCAGCTGGAACCTCAACTGGCTCATCAGCTGGCTCATCAGCTAGAACATCAGTTGGCTCATCAGCTGGCACCTCAGCTGCCTTCTTGATCGCCTTCTTGAACCTTACCCTTAACTTTTTCTGGGCAGGTTCGTCAGTCGACTCCTTCTCAGCGTCAGCTCAGCGACGTGAGGCTTTGGATTTTGTGGGGCGAGCAGCAGCTTGTTCCCCCTTAGCTGTTGACTCAGCTGGCTTTCCCGTCTCCCTTTTGTCCTTAGGAGTGTAGACACTCCTCAGCACCTCCTGTGCTTTCTTGGACGTCGGGAACAGCAACAGCTTCTTCAGTGGCGTCTCCTCGCAGTCAGCCCAGACCATGTTGCGGTCCTTTGTTGCGAGGAGGATGAGGGCGGAGATTTTGCATCCGAAATTGAGCGTGCCCTTCACACTCAGCAGCTTCTCTCTAGACTCGGTTGTAGTCTCAGAGATCTTCGACTTTTCCACCATCAACTGGTTCAGAAAATATTGGAACCAGTTGATTTGGTGTTGGTGCACCAGGGCCACCAGCTGCTTCAATTTAGGTCGGCTGATGTCGCCGAACGCACCACTGTATCCGAACACTACCTTCGACACGGCGTCGAACAGCAGGCGGTGTTCCGGCTTCAGCTTTGTTCATTGCATGTTGCTCCTCAACCGCTCTGGCTCGATCAATGCATCCTGAAGGAATTCATCTGCTTGTTCGTCGGTAATATTCTCCAGGAACTCGGTGGCGGTGTGGTTGATTGGTATGATGTACCGAAGGACATCGGACACGTCGATGGGGAAGGAGACACGACGTATCGTCCTTGATGGAACATCTCTTTGTCGGCACGACACCACCGTGGAAATTCCCTCTGAACTGTCAAGGGGGCGAACGAGATTGACGTAGAATTCTCCGACTTGGCGCCTGAGCAAGTGGAAGGGGCAGAGCTTGGCCCATTCCAGAAGTCCGTTCTCACGGAGAGTGTTGGCGAGAGGGGCTAGGACCGGCGACTCTAGATCCTCGTCGGAGAGGATCTGCTCGAAGTGAATTTTCGATACTAACATATCGAATGACTCTTCATACGTGGTAGGCACGAGTGAAGGTCCGGATGATGCCATTCTCTTGCTTTTGGGTGCCATTAAATCACTACAAAGGTAATATATATAGGAAAGGAAAGAAATCTATTTGCAGAAACGGGTTAGGCAGAAAATTGGAAGACGATGAATAGTTATAATTGATAAGCACGAATGAGGAAAGTAGGAGATATCTTCCTGATTTTTCGCCTTATATAGGTCTTTGACTCGGATGAGATCAACGGCTGGGGTTAAATTGCGCGAATCCATCAACGGCTGGGATTTAGCGACTGTTGACTATCTTTGACTTGACGTTTTGATCCGAGTTCCAACCAGCGCATGAGAAGGTGTACAGTTTCATGTCAGCCCAGTCGCACTATAAAGTAGGCTATGGATGCTCAGCCGTACTTTACATTTAATGCGACATGATGGCTATTTTAATGTAACTGACTAGCTCAGGAATGTTTGAATTTATTTCAAACATTCTCATTTAAGAACATAACACCTTCAGTCATAAATGATACCGATATCAGCTGTATACCTCAGTTGTGCTCCTCAGTTGCCGTATACCATCAGCTGACTCGAGTTCGTCTGTTCAGCTGACGTTTGATGTCGTCAGTTGGCAATCCGTATCTGAGATTCCCCCTTCATCTAAGCTTCCCTCTTCATCTGAGCTTCCCCCTTAAATAGATATCCGATTCTTCAGCTCGGATGGATCCTGATCAGCTCGGATGACTCTTCATCTCGGATGACTCTTTAGCTCGGATGAGTTTTTAGCTCGGATCCAAGAGTCCTAGAAGATCACACAGCATCTTGAACCGGGCTTCAGGAAGAGGTTTGGTGAAGATGTCAGCTCTTTGAATTTCAGTTGGGATCTTCTCCATGGACACATCCTTCTTCTCAATATGATCTCGGATGAAATGATGACGAATATCGATATGCTTAGTCCAAGAGTGGTGAACAGGGTTCAGAGAGATAGCTATGGCACTCGAGCTATCACAATGAATGGGAACTTGTCCAGTTGTGACTTCATAATCTCTCAGCTGTTGTTTTAGCCACAATACTTGCATGCAACAGCTTCCGGCAGCCATATACTCTGATTCGGTTGTCGAAGTAGCAACACACGCTTGTTTCTTGGAGAACCATGAAACCAGCTTGCTTCCCATGAACTGACAGTGTCCCGAAGTAGACTTTCGGTCCAACCGATCTCCTGCTAGGTCGGCATATGAGTATCCAGTCAGCTGGATATTGTCATCAGTTGGGTACCATAACCCAACATTGACAGTTCCCTTCAGATACTTAATGATGTTCTTTGCTGCCAACATGTGTGCTTCTCTTGGCTGGACTTGAAAATGAGCACACACTCCAACTGCGTATGAAATGTCTGGTCGGCTGGCAGTTAGATAGAGCAGCGAACCGATGATCCCTCTATACTGGCTGGCATCAACGAGCTTTCCCTCAGCTCCTGGTTCGATCTTCCAGTTCGTATTCATAGGGATCTTAGTTGTCTTACTTGTCTGCAATCCGAACTTGATGATGAGCTCCTTTGTATACTTGGACTGGTTGATGAAAATCCCTTCAGGTGACTGCTTCACTTGTAATCCAAGGAAATAATTCATCTCGCCCATCATTGACATCTCAAACTTCTCCTTCATAAGATCGGAGAATTTCTTGCACAGCTCCTCCGACTTGGAGCCGAAAATGATGTCATCGACATAAATTTGCACAACAAGTATATCTTCTTCAACTTTGATGGTGAACAGAGTTTTATCAACTGAACCTCGTTTGAACCCCGAGTTTAGAAGAAATCCACAAAGAGTTTCATACCATGCTCGTGGCGCTTGCTTTAGACCATAGATAGCTTTCTTCAGCTTGTACACTCTTCCATCTCCAGTTTCAAAACCAGGAGGCTGTTCAACATATACATCTTCTTTGATATCTCCACTGAGGAATGCACACTTCACATCCATCTGATATACTTTGAACTTGTGATGTGCGGCATAAGCTAGAAAGATCCGGATGGCTTCCAGCCTTGCAACTGGTGCAAAGGAATCTTCAAAGTCAATTCCTTCTTGTTGGCAGTATCCTTGAGCTACCAACCTTGCTTTATTCCTCACAATAAATCCAATGGCGTCTCTCTTGTTTTTGAAAATCCACTTCAATCCAATCACCTTGACACCATTTGGTCTTTCTACCAACTCCCATACACAGTTGCGTAGAAACTCATTCAGTTCTTCTTGCATGGCTGTTTTCCAGTGGACACAGTTGAGAGCTTCCCCAACATTCTTCGGTTCTGGAACATCAGCTACAAAGCAAGAAATCATGGCAACATCTCCAGCTTGCTCGAACTCCTCTAGAACTGCCAATTCCTCAGCATATTGGGCATAAGAGTTGGAATCTTCCTCGGTTGATTCTGGATTTGCAACCCTGCTCCGTGTGCGCACACCCTCGGTTGGATCTCCGATGATTTCGTCGGTGGAATGAACTTCATACCATCTTCGGTTACGTCTTCCTTCTTCTTCCAACTGTGGCTGTTCAAAATTCTGAGTTGGAGTCTTCAGAGCTGGTGATTTATCAGCTGTTGAGTCTGGATCCTCAACATTTATAATAGTTCGAGCTGAGTTTGGTTCTGCTTCAGATGTTGAGCAGTTGGAGGGGCATCAGCTGAAGTTCCCCCTTGGGACGAGCTGAAGTCTTCGCATTCATCTTCAGAGGAGTATGGATCCTCATCCTCAGTTGCCCATATCAGAGGTTCAGCTCGGTTCTTTTCCCGAAGAGCTTGCGATCTGGTGAGAACTGGTAGAACAGCTGGATCCGCGTGTTGTTCCTTTACCTATTCCCTGCACTCAAAGGTAGATTCATCAAAACTAATATGAGGTGTTATTTCCACAACACAAGAGCTGTTGTTGAAAACTCTATATGCCTTGATCCGAGCTGCATATCTAAGAAATATGCCCTTCGAAGCTTTGGCATCAAAAGTTTTCAACTGATTCTTCCCATTGTTGTGAATATAACACTTAGATCCAAAAACACGAAAAATAAGAAATATCTGGCTTTCTGCGTCTCCACAGCTCGTAGGGCGTCTTTCCCAACCACTTGGTGAGAAGAGATCGATTCTGAGTGTAGCATGCTGTGTTGATCGCTTCAGCTCAAAATCTCTTTGGCAGTGCTGAGCTCGCTAACATGGATGTGGCTGCATCCTTCAGAGTTCTATTTCTTCGCTCAGCTACGCCATTCTGTTGTGGAGTACGCGCGGCTGATGTCTGATGGGTTATGCCATTCTTTTCGCAATACTCAATGATGGTTTCATTTAGAAACTCCGTTCCACGATCTGATTGGATAGATATGATCTTCATCTCTTGTTGGTTCGATATCCGATCCATCAGCTTGGGCAGCTCATCTCGGGTTTCACTCTTGTGGCGCATGAAGATGGCCCACGTATATCTTGAGTAGTCATCAGTTACAACCAATGTATATTCGTTTCCATTAAAGCTTTTTGGTGTAACTGGCCCGAAGAGATCCATATGGATCAGCTGTAACACTCGGTCGGTTGAGGGAGTTGACTTCAACTGGAAGGAGGTTCTAGCGAGCTTTCCCAGCTGGCATGCACTGCAGATGTGTGTTGTTGAAAACACTCGGTTAGGTATGCCTCATGCATGTTCTTGTCTGGCGAGTCGGTTCATCATTTTGAAATTCAGATGGTTGAGCCTTTTGTGCCACAGCCAGCTCACATCCGAACTGCTCTTTGATAACAGGCAGGTGTCAGGGAGGCTGCTGTTCCAGTCAGCGTAGTAAACATTCCCTGTTTGAGATCGATTTCCCAACAATATCACCTGCTTTGATCTGACATCTTTAACTCTGCAACCCTGTGCATCAAACTTGACAGAGAAACCATTATCACAGAATTGGCTGATGGAGAGCAGGTTATGCTTCAATCCATCAACATAAGAGACATTAGAAATTGAAACATGATTGGTTTCAAGGGTACCGTAACCTCTGGTATAACCTTTTGAGTTATCACCAAAAGTAACTGATGGACCTTCTTTCTCCACGAAACTTCCAAGCAAATCCTTCAGATTTGTCATGTGTTTCGAGCATCCACTATCCATCACCCACATTGTTGCAGACGCCTTCTTCTTCCTCAGCTGTTTCTCCTGTACCTGCAAAGAGAAACTCTCTAAGGTCCCCAATTTCAGTTGGGTCCTGGAGGGTTAGAACCAGTTCCCGCTGGAACTGTGCGTCGCTTTTCCCTGTAAACTCGAATGGATTTATCATTCCAAATTACTTTTCCTTCATCATCAACTATAACAACACCTCGGTTATCCTTAGGCTTGTTGTTAGTAGTCATGTTCTGTTTCTTGGGAGGAGTTGGATTTCTCCTATGTTGAGCTTTAGGAGGTGAGGCTTTCCCCCTGTTTTGATGGCGATTCTTATCCTGTTGAGTTTGTCTGTGAGGTCAGATGCCCTGTTGGAATCTTTGTGGCTGATTATGATTCCAACTTCCTGAGGGTTGTCTGTAGTTGTTCATGCCCTGTTGATGATTAATATTATGGCATGAATATCTCCAGTTGTTTGACCAGTTCCTCATTGGTTGACTATGTTGGAACCTTTGGTTGAACTGATGTTGGAACCGCTGCTGATTCAGATGATTGAACCCTTGCTTGTTCTGAGGTCGGTTCCATTCCTTCTGACGTTGACTTTGAGGTTGATGCAGAGGTCGGTTCTGGTTCTGAGATCGGTTGCGGTTGTGCTTTCGATGCCTCTGATTCCTCTTCTGACTTTTGGAACATTCCCCCTCGGTTGATACCTCAACCGATGGAATATTCTGTCCTACATCAGCTACTCCTTTTCCCTTCTCAGTTGTGATTTCATTGGTCGTTTGAACTTGTTGAGAGGTGGAAGTTGAATTAGCTTCTGAAGACTCAGCTGCGTCTGGCTCTACAGCTGTAACTTCTACTGGTTTGATGAAAGTTGCTGGTGGAATCCCAGTATCCTTGACAACATCATAACCGAGTCCTGACACGTCATCCATCTGTCTGCTGTAACTTAAAAGGTTTTCGATGATCTTGGATAACTGATACAGCTTGATTAGATTGTCCTTCTCAGTTTGCAACTCCTTGACGAGTACAGCTATCTGCTCGGTTTGTCCATCTGACTTCTTTATCAGCTGTTCGATCTGAGCATCTTGATTTTTCAACTGATCTTGCTGTTCTTTGTTTTGCTTTGTCAACTCTTCATCAGCTGGAGCCTTAGCCTCGATCAGTTGACTCTTGAGATTCTCAATCTCCTGAGTTTGGCTCGTGATTAGATCCTCCTTTTCGGTTAAGGAATCTTCAAGCTTGGCGAACTGAGCTTGAAGACTCTTAAACTCAACCGACTGCTGATGCAGTTCCTCACTGAGTTCTTGAAAATCATTCCAGGAGGGTTCCAACTCATCGCTCAGAGATTCCTGCATGTTAGAAGTATTGAAAAAATTTAAGCGAGCAGGACTAGATTGTACCTCAATATCATCTTGGTTGGTTCCAAGTGCCATGAGGCATTGATCCGGACTGATGACTTTGTTGGTAGAGGTCAGTTCATCCTCATCTTCAGTGTCTGTGAAGATGTCCATATCGTCACCTGCCTCTTCAGCTACCATGGCCTTATTCTTTGCAGTTTGCTTGGCCCTCAGTGCTTCTCTTTCCTTCTTTAAAAGGTCTGGGCAGTCAGCTTTGAAGTGTCCTTCCTTGCCGCATTCGAAGCAACCATTGGTGACTGGCTTCGAACTGTCTCGAGTTCGGTTTGATTTATAGAAACGTTTATATTTGCCGAACCGAGTGTCCATGTCGGCTAGTTTCTTTGACAGCGCTGCAATGTTCTGTTGCAGTTCCTCTCTGCTCGGCTCCTTTGCAGTCGTGTCAGCCGATCTGGTTGGCCTTGTCGATCTCGACTTTGAGTAGTCAGCTCGGAGGGCAACTGACTTTGATGTTGAGCCGACATCCTCAATTCTATTTGTCTGACTTGAGGGCTGCGACCTCCTTCTGTTGACCTTATACTCATTTCCTTTCAAGATTGAGAACAATCTTTCAGTTCCCATTTCACCAAGGTTAGCTCGGCTCTCCTGGATATTTGTGAAAGTATCCCACTGAGCCGGTAGAGCTTGCAACACTTTGAGGTTTATTTCTCTTAGAGTGTATTTTTCTTTCCGGATGGACTGGATTCTTCTGATGATGTCCATAAATCGGAGCTCTAGCTTATCGATAGTCTCATCAGGTCGCAGACTGAAATTGTCGAAATCTTGACATGCATGCGAGAACTTGTTTTCCTTCGTCTCGTCGCTTCCTTCACTTAGCGAGGCCAGGATGTCCCACATCTCTTTTGCAGTCTCACACTCCTCTATCCAGGGCAGATAATCTTGTCCAACCGTGGACATTATTGTGCTCTGAGCCCAGATATTCAGCTGGCTCACCTTGGCCTCCTCCGGAGTGTAGTCTTCTGGCTGTTTCTCCACATACTCCACCTCTGCATCTCCATCATTGAGATTTGTGGGAGTGCGAAGTATTCTGTCTCGTATGACGATTGGTCCAGAAGTGAGAACTTGTTGCATCCTATGATGCTTTGACAGAAGGATCTTCTTCATTCGAGTTCTCCATGATGTATATTTGACTACAGAGAACATGACTACGATCTTGTCCTTGACGTCCGTCTGCACAAATAAAAACAGGACAAAAATGCGAGCAAGTATGCACTAGCGTGAAAAGATCTGTTCAGTTAACCACTGAAGAAAAATTCTCGAATTCACACCTCGTGAAACAGAGTCAGCAGTCTTTTGAACCACTGCTCTGATACCACTTGATGGTCCTGAAACAAGTTACTGGTGTATGGGGGGAGGGGGGGAATACACCAGTTAGGATTTAAAAACTTAAACCAGAAAAATCACTTCAACTGAGTAAAAGATGACTCAGTTGGAAATTCTCAGCTGAGTAAGCGACCTCAGCTGGAAGAGTGAGGCTGTGCGGAATGTGGTGGAAAAATAAACTTGTTAAAAGCAACTCACGCAAAATAGCTCGGTTGGTCAAGAACCAAAACAGCTCGGTTGAAAATGTGAAAATGCGGTTTGTATGTCGGTTAGATTGGTCAGATAAATATGCAAAAGCAACTGAATAAAAACAAACACGGACACACAGGATTTAACGTGGTTCGGAGATAATCCTCCTATGTCCACGGGGAGATGTGAATCCTCACACCTCAGTCCAAGTTCTTCTGGACAGAACCACTCAGCTTACGCGGGCTGAGCAACCGTTAAGGATAAGTTTGCGGGTACTTATTGACCTTACAGTTTAGTTTCCAGGCACTAAATAGCCTATGTCAATTTTGCGGGTACTTGACGACCTAACTACTCGATTACAGGAAGAGTAAGGTCCTAGCACACTTTTTAGGGTGTGAGAAAGGGTGGGATTTCCAACTACAGCTCGATCACGAATGAGAGCTGGATCTATGGCTTGAACGAATAAACACTCAAACTAAGATCTAAGACAGATTTTTACTCTATGAACCCTCAGCTACTAATGTTCTATCACTCTTGAACTCTCAGCTGCTGATGTTCTTAGAAGATTTTTCTTTCGCTTGATTCTCTTGTGATTGCACTTTTCTTTCTTGCTTCAGTCTGTTTCGTGTGCGTATCTCTTTCGAATGAGAGAATGCCTCTATTTATAGGCGGAGAGAATCAACTAGCCGTTGGAGGAGCAGTTGATCTCTGATCGGTTGATAGCGATGGCTTGTCTCTCGTCTCTGCAGACTTTCCCGATATGGCATCTGTGCTCTTCTGCTTTCCATCTGAGACAGCCTTGTGTTGGGCCAGATGGGGTAATGACTGAACGGTCAAACCCTCATGTGACTTCCTTTTGAAATTCAAATCTTTGACAGTCAACTTCGGTTTGTCGGTTGAAAGTCTTGACCTTCATCTTAGTGATCTTCAGCTGATGTTCCGATCTGTCGAGCTCTCAGCTGACTTTGAACTTCAAACAGTTGAACTCCTTGTTCGGATTCTATAACTGAGGTTCTGAAACTGAACACTCAGTTGTCTTCCTTGTATTTACTCAGTTGGGTTTGAACTCTCTGACGATTTCCTTTTCATCTGATGTTCTCTTCCTTTCAACTGTTTCTCATCTGATGAACGCTCAGTTGGTTTCCTTCACAACTGATGTTCTGAAGACTTCCCCTTGTTTTCATCTGAACATATGAACTCTCAGTTGTCTTTCTTCACAACTGATTGTTTTTCTGAGTGACGCCTTGTTGCCATCTTCAGCCGGAGACCAGTACAGATAAAATCTTAACTTTGCTCAAACAGCGAGCCTAAATTCTAATATTAGGTTCTGGTAACATCTACTCGGTTGGGGTCAGTCGGTTTTGGAATTCATCAAAACTTTTACTAATAAATTTCCCAACAGTCTTTATAAGAGTTTAATCTTGAAGGAACGAGTGGAGTTCCAAAGTAAGAAACGAGCGGAGTCCAGAAATAAGGAATGAGAAGGAAAGAGTTTTTCCGAGCAAACCACTGGATGACAGGTGGGCTTTCTAAACGAAACAAATCAATGAATGCGATATTATAAGATATTATGATTATCGTATTATGTGAGTTTTTAAATTAATTGACTTGCCAATGTTTGAATTTTGTGTATGTTGCCATCTACTTTAGGAGAACGAATTCGGTCCTGTGTGAGACAGGATTTCTGTGTACACATAGAGGTGATCGTGTGCTTTTCTTTGGGTTAGCCAGTCACGGTGTTTGAGAAGGAGGCCTACTTCTCGACACCCATATTTGATTGTAGAACTGGTACATGCATGAGTTATATATATTATTGTCTGCGCAGATATATTTAAAAGTGAAATCATTTTATTGCATACACAAGTTAATTGTTTTATAACTCTAACATTTGTGATGCAGCAAGAAAGGCAAGTTCAATTTATAGCTCTATCGAGCAAGATTTAAATTATTTTGGCATGTTATTTCTAAAACGTGCAGGTTAGCTCGGATGATGATGGTGCAGTGTGTTTGGCGGCGTTCGTTGTTTTCAAGTCGTGTTTTTGTTTAAGCTTGGGTTATATGTCTTCATACATATCACTTTGGGACTTGATGTAATTCTCCGTTGCAACACCAATAAATAATCGTGCTTTAAATTCTTCCAACACCGATGTTTAATAATGAGTCTCATGCTCGATACTTTCGTTTGATATCCTCTCAACTCTTAATTAATAAACTTATTTCATTGAGTTCTGAAATGAGTAATTGAAAGCAAATTAATAAATGTTATCGCTTCCATTAAATATTCTCTCGTACCCAAGTATGTGCCCTTGATCATTTTCCATTCTTTCACCCTCACTGTCCAATGGTTTCTAGTCGTTTCATACGTTAGAATTCGGGCTATGACATTGGCAACAGCAGCGGCGGCGGTGGGAAACAGTGCGACAAGAGGAGGTGTGGAAGGGGGAAAAAGAGAGAGTCGTGGAAGGGGGAGAGATAGTGAATGTCGTAATTTTGAAAGTATTTTATTTAATTCACAATAGGATATGGAGGCCACTTAGATTCTTTGTCCTGAATTTGTGTCTCACTCTAAGTGTCCCGATATTAATTTCACTATACCAAAAGATTTTTTTAATAATAAAAATTTAGTACTCCCTCTGTCCCTAGATAAGTAGCCACATTTTTTATAGGTTCTTCTGGGTTAAATGGTTACTTTCCTTATAAGGAAATAGTTTCTCTAACAAAAGTTATGGGGTCCACCACCTTTTACCATTAAACACTCTTCTTCTTAATACTCGTGCCAAAAAAAATGTGTTCACTTATTACAGGACAGAGGAGTAATATATAATGAATTTTAATTAATATTTATTATAGAAAATTTATACCGTTTTTTAATAATACACTATAGAAATCAAAAATTAAAAAAAAGCAAATTAAATATAAAAAATATATTTAAACCCTATTTGGATGGATGAACTTTAGTCAATATTTGTAAAATTATACTAAAATAATATAGATTGGAATTGAAAAAAAAAAAACCTTTCTTAAACCCAAGTCAAATTCTTTGATTTTTTTTTCTTTTAATTTTGTTAAATTTAAAAATTTAATTTATCTAAAAAAATAATTGTAATCAACAAAAGTAATCTCTCATATCCTTTGTTTATTTAGTTGTCTCATTCAAATTGTCTTGTTCCAAATAACGAAAGAATTAACCCTTCATAACCCTTCAAAAGTTATGGGACTTAAACATTTTCAATATTTCTACCATTAATCTTAATCTCTGTATCGAACACTAATAGGATAATATGAGCCGGACAAATAGAAACAAGAAAAGTAACATTTAATTATTTTCACAATAACAATTATCGGAAACCAAAATAAATTTTCAAAGGGTTGATTACACATAAATTGATAATGTTTCACCAAATTCTCAAATTGCACATAAATTTTAAATTATGTTTCTAAAATAGACAACGTTTCAATTTTTGGTAATTTTACTCTGATGCCCTTTTTTGGCAAAATTAAATCCCGCATGGCACCCGGACATGCCATGCTGGACTCGCCGGATGGCCAACGCGACAACATCGATTTAATGCATGAACGAATTGACATCATTTTAGAGAAAGGAACAGTGTGTTCTCCATTGTGAAAGAGTATAAAACGACGTCGTTTCCTTAATGCGCTAAAACGACATCGTGGCATTGGCGTCCGACGAGTCCAATGTGGCAAGTGCGGGTGCCACGGGGGATTTAATTTGGGCAAAAAGGGCACCGGAATAAAATTGTCGAAAATTGAAACACTGTGTATTTTAGAAACATAATTTTAAATTTGTGTGCAAGTTGAGAATTTGGTGAAATGTTATGAATTTAGGTGCAATTAACCCTATTTTAAAGTAACATTTGTCGGGATATAAAGTAGTAATAATTTTAAAGTAACAATAATCGTACACTAAAGTAATATTTGTTGGGATAAATATGCTTTTATCAAAGGAAGGCAGATATTTGATAACATATTGATGAGTCATGAGTTAATAAGATCATGTTTATCAGAGGCCAGACCACTCAACCATCCACCTTTTTTAATATTTAATTAATTCTTCTCTCTTCCACATTCTCAATATTTTTTTAACCCAACCACTTTTACTTTTCTGTGGTTTATCACTGACCACCCCAACCACCCAAACCAACAACATTATATATTTTTGTTTTGCATTATTTTTAATACTAATATAATTATTTGTAATAAAGATAATTAAGATAATCTGAAATTAATGTAAAACTAAAAACAAAACATAACAATGACAACTTACAAATAAACAAATTAAAATAATAAATTACTTCAATTGAAATATAAATTTAAAATACATATGTGGTGTTTTGAAATGAACTCTGATATTCGTTGGAATTTGAAAAATTATCAAAATGGGGATAATATCCTTGAGACGGATCAAAATTTTTGGATAAACTAAAATTTTGAGAATTGTAGAAATAATAGTTGTCATCATCCATGGTAAATGAAAATAGGATAAAGAAAATAGAAGGTACGATAAAATGGAAGTTACATGTAGAGAAACGAAGAGATTTTTTTTGTATGTAAAACTATAGCAAATTTTGTCTCTATTTATAGAGTATGAAAACATACGAATTTTGGTATAATTTTTATTTATTTTTAAAATAATATATAAAAGATATGATGATTTTATCTTAATATTCAAAAAAAATCTTATGAACTAATAAAATGGAGACAAGTGTCTCCATCCCATTGATTGATGCATTGAGGGGAGAGAGAGACCAAGTGGTTGCATTTTTGTGAAATGCGAACGCGGTAGCTACAAGTCTCAATATTTTTCCTATTTTTTATCCTAATTGCTAATGTGGTGGCCGCCGACAAACATAGTCTAAAGGGTTACAATATAAGGAATATTTCACCCAGATGCATGGTAAAGATTGATATACAAAAGGCATATGACTCGGTGGAGTGACCTTTTGTATATCATTTACTTTTGGAGTTGGGGTTTCCTTACCGTTTTGTTCAACTACTCATGTCTTGTATCACCACTGTTTCATACACTATTAATGTGAATGGTGAGCTGACAAATTCTTTTAAAGCAAGAAGAGGGTTGAGGCAGAGAGATCCTATTTCCCCCTATATCTTTGTCTTGTGTATGGAATATCAAGTGTGTTTTGCAAATTATCTCCTTATGTTCACTAGAGGAGATGTGATTTCAGTAAGGAAATTAAAGCAGGCTTTTCAGAAGTTCTCTAGTGTATCGGGCCTTCAAGCCAATGCTGCTAAGAGTTCTATTTATTTTGGAGGGGTTCTTACTGCTGTCCAAGATGAAATTCTTACTGAATTTGGTATGAGCAAGGGTCAGTTTTCGTTTAAATACTTGGGAGTTCCATTGCCATAAAAAAAGCTCACAATTGCCAAGTGTCAGCCTTTGATAAGGAAGATCCTAGCTCAGATTGACTGTTGGACCTCAAAACTGCTTTCCTATGTTGGTAGAATACAATTGATCAAGTCAGTTTTGAGCAATATTCAAACATATTGGTGCCAAATTTTTGTCATTCCTCAGAAGGTTATCAAACTCATCCAATCAGCCTGCAGATCCTTTCTTTGGTTTGGAACTTCAACAATTACAAGAAAAGCATTGGTAGCATGGAATATATATGCCAACCAAAGAAGGCAGGGGGTGGAACATTATGTTGATGAATATATATGTTGTGAAGTCTAGCCTAAAAACAAGATAAAATATGGGTGAAATGGATTCATGGTTTCTACATCAAGGGAAATAACATCACTACCATGGCTATGCCTAAACAAGCTAGTTGGGTTGTGAGGAAGATTATTGAGGTAAGAGAGATTCTGAGCAATATTTTTGATGGTCTTGAATTGTTACAACAACCAACTTTTTCAATCAGGAAACTTTATAATGTGTTGAGAGAAGAAGTCGGTAGGGTTCTTTGGATGAAAATGTTATGCAATAATATTGACCCTCCCAAATGCAAGTTTATTATTTGGCTCACAATCTTGAAAAAACTGGTTACATGTGATTATCTACAAAATATTGGTGTTCAATGTGATCAGCTATGCAGTCTTTGTGATAGAGCAGATGAGAATGTGCAGCATCTTTTCTTTGAATGTACGTATTCTGCAGAAGTGTGGCAATCTGTGGCACAGTGGTGCAATTGTCACAGCCCCAAATCTCGAGGGACGGTAGGAGCCGGGGTGCGACTGGGGTTGGATTAAAGAAGCGGGGAAGAATGGGACTAACTGAACTAAGCATACATAAGAGATATCATACATTATCTGAATAAGACTTTATTTACAAAAGGAAGAGTAGATCTCGAAGGATTACTCGACAGAAAGTACTCAAAAAGGCATCTAAGTTATAGTTTACAGACATAAGCTACAAAGTTTTACGTAATGTACAGAACATCAAAGTACTTAGAGTTTTGCAGCGGAATTTGTGATTTCAAAACTAACTAAAGTCTTCCTACGACAACTTATTTCAAGCCTCGCCGCTTCCATCGCTTCAACTTGCACATTTAGAAAACATATGCAGGGCTAAGTACAAAATTACTTAGTGGGCACATTGCCGAAAACATATTCATAAGTAAAAATAATCAGGCATCTCATAATTTGTAGCACATCGGGGTTTTATTGAAAAGGGGCCCGTGTCTACTAAACATTTTCTGACTCATTTGTATAAATTGGCTTGTACAAGCATTTTTCTAGTATGCTACGTTCAAATCTTGACCAAATTCTCATTCACCGTGGCTGGTTACCCCTCAACAGGATACCACATACACCACAGGTTACAAAGTGCACTAACTCTAGAAAGCGCTTAATAGCTAACTCAGAGCCGATTGATACCTAATAAATCTGGAAAACACGAAGGTTAACTCAGATAGGTACAAGAGAACTCACATAAAATATTTAAACAGTTTATGCCATGATTATCACTTTGAAAACACGATTATCAAAGCGATAAAGAAAGGGTTTTCGAGCATTGCTCGTTTTATTTTATATATAAAAGCCCACCTTTATACTTTACAGAACTTATTACTCGTACTTTCGTCTTCTAGTCTTCCGTCCTTTCCTCACTGCTGACTTCCTCCTTCATCGTAAGATAAACATACTTTAAACTCGATCGTATAAGATTAAAGAGAACGGAGATTGGAATTAGGTTTTAGTCGTTTTATTTCTTTAGGCATTTGCACGCTACTAGTTTCATTTTAATTAAACGGGAACTAGACTTGAACAAATCTCGTTTAGAACTCGAAAGGTTTCAATACTCGACTCTTAGGTCAGTAGAAAAGGTAATCGTTAACTTATTACGGCTTGAACGATCGAAAGAAACTAAGTTGCGAAGGAAACAACTTAGGAAAACAAATCCTGGAATTTCACTGCGCATTACAGAAGTTCTGGGGACTGCCCAGAACAGAGAATCAGGAAACATTGGAATAGCCCTGTACCGTTAGAAAGTCATGGAAGTCTAGTTTACGCTCCAATTTACGGATCTCAAATCCGATAAACGAGTTAAGAGATATTACAGTTTCCGGGAAGGGTCGCAAAACTGCCGCGGCTAACCCTAGTTGCTTGATAGAATCGACGTATAACTTCCTAAGTTCGTTCTAAGTTCTCGTACTCGATTTCTCACAAAATTTCACTCTCAAGGCAGTCAACCCGTACTCCCGTACGTGAAGGACTCCTTTTCAAAACTCGGTTATAGCCACGACGATCAAACCTCGTTGTTTCAACTACCAATTACTAAACCAAAATCAAGTTAACAAATTCTCGTTTCTAGTTCTCGACTATAACTACAACTCATATTATAATAATCCGGATGCTCATGTCGTCAACTACAAAGTCGTACCTTAGTCCATCCTAAACATTATTATCAAATTAAAATCGTTACTCGACTTCTCGATTATTAATTACAACCACTTGTTCGTCTCTTACAAAATTCCAAAAGTTATCGGAATTCGTTCATTTTCTACGACATCAAACATCATCTAACATAGATCCTTATAATATACAACATCACCTCATAACATTACTTAATCTCAACTTAGATCGAGTTCTTTTTCTCTTACGACTCACAAAATATTTTTAGAAAATTCCAATTAAAATCATAACATCATCTATTATTATTAGAGACATAAATCCAACAACATATCATCAATTAGATTAACTACATGAAAACCCCTAATTCTTTCATAATTTTCGGTATTAACTTAATAATTAAGGGGGTGGTTTTCTTCATCAAACATCATCATTAATCCATTAATCATACTACTATACCATCAATTAAACAATTACAAGTCTAATTGCAACATTAAACAAGAATCCCCAATTCAAACCCTAGCCCTAAAATCGGTTTTCATCCATATATTAGGGGATTCGATTTCTTTTTGTTCTAATCACTAATTGAACACCTCATAAGCATGATTATAACATCAATTGAAGAATTCAAACATCCTACACATTTCCCCTAATTTTCGGTACACATTAGCAAATAGGGTTCTTGGATTTTCTTCAATTCTAAACATAGATCCATAACTTATACACCTAATTACACTAATTGGAGATCAAAACATCTAATTCCCTTCATCCTAAATTTTCGATCCATCTTGAAAATAAAAAGAAAAGGAATCCAATTGGATAGAATTAGAGAGGAGATGAATACCTTGAAGTTTAATGAAGGAAGAATTAGGATTCGATGGAGGATGAAGAACTTGTGTGAAATCCTTGCTCCAAGAACTTGAACTCTTCAACAATGGTGAAAAAAATGAAAATGGGAGAGAGATGAGAGGTGATGGTCCCGATACGAGTTACTGGTGTATGGGGGGGGGGGTGAATACACCAGTTAGGATTTTTTAACTTTCTAAAAAACTTAACACTTGAAATCAACTTCAACTGAGTAAAAGGACTCAGTTGGGATCTCACAGCTGAGTAAGCAACCTCAGCTGGAAGAGTGGTGTTGTGCGGAATGTGGTGGAAAATGAACTCGTAAAAACAAACTCACGCTTTTATGCACGGTTGGTCAAAACCAAAACTGTTGATGTGAAAGTATGCAGATTGTATGCGGTTAGTTTGTCAGTTGAGATATGCAAAATAATGACTGAACACAAATAAACACGACACACAAGATTTACGTGGTTCGGAGAAAACTCTTACGTCCACGGGGAGATGTGAGTCCACACACCTCAGTCCAAGTTCTTCTGGACAGTTCCACTCAGCTTACGCGGGCTGAGCAACCGTTACAGTTTAGTTTCCGGGCACTAAACAACCTAAGTCAAGTTTGCGGGTACTTGACGACCTGACTACTCAATTACAGGAAGAGTAAGGTCCTAGCACACTTTTTAGGGTGTGAAAAAGGGTAGGATTTCCAACTACAGCTCGATCACGAATGAGAGCTGGATCTAAGGCTTGAACGAATAAACACTCAACCTAAGATCAAAAACAGTTTCGATCTCTAGGAACCCTCAGCTACTAATGTTCTCTCAAATTGGAACTCTCAGCTGCTGATGCTCTTAGATGATGATTTTGCAGATTTGCTTTTTGCTTTGATTTCTCTCGAGAAAGCTCTTGAATTTTCGTCGTCTATCTATCTCTTGTGTGTGTCTCTCGAATGAGAGAATGCCTCTATTTATAGGCGGAGAGAATCAACTAGCCGTTGGAGGAGTAGTTGATCTCTGATCGGTTGAAAGCGATGGCTTGTCTCTCATCTCTGCAGACTTTCCCGATATGGCATCTGTGCTCTTCTGCTTTCCATCTGAGACAGCCTTGTGTTGGACCAGATGGGGTAATGACTGAACGGTCAAACCCTCATGTGACTTCCTTTTGAAATTCAAATCTTTGACAGTCAACTTCGGTTTGTCGGTTGAAAGTCTTGACCTTCATCTGAGTGATCTTCAGCTGATGTTCCGATCTGTCGAGCTCTCAGCTGACTTTGAACTTCAAACAGTTGAACTCCTTGTTCGGATTCTATAACTGAGGTTCTGAAACTGAACACTCAGTTGTCTTCCTTGTATTTACTCAGTTGGGTTTGAACTCTTAGACGATTTCCTTTTCATCTGATGTTCTCTTCCTTTCAACTGTTTCTCATCTGATGAACGCTCAGTTGGTTTCCTTCTCAACTGATGTTCTGAAGACTTCCCCTTGTTTGCATCTGAACAAATGAACTCTCAGTTGTCTTTCTTCACAACTGATGTTCTGTCTGAGTGACGCCTTGATGCCATCTTCAGCTGGAGACCTGTAAAGATAAAATCTTAACTTTGCTCAAACAGCGAGCCTAAATTCTAACATTAGGTTCTGGCAACATCTACTCGGTTGGGGTCAGCCGGTTTTGGAATTCATCAAAACTTATACTAATAAATTTCCCAACAAGAGGGGCTGCCGATTTTGGGAAGGGAGGGAGTGAGAGAGATGACTAATTTGTATGTTATAACTTAATAGGTGTAAAGTTATAGTTAAATATCTAATATGGTGAGTCATGGTGAAATACTATATAAAACATGAAAATATCAAGGTAAGATAGAGTGGCAAAGTCGGTCATGAGAGGGAAAAGAAGAAAATTACGTGCTTTTCCGGCGCGATACGACGTTACGAAAAATCGAACGACGAAAAACGTAGCTCGGCACAAAATCGTCACATTCCGATTCGACCAAAAATTCTAACATATTTAACTTAATCGGAAAATAATAATTAAAAACTTAATTCCGACAAAAACTCGGGACGACACAGTCCGAGTTTCGTCCGGAAAATCATAAAACGAACTTTCTCGGACGAATTCGTATCGCGATTTCGTGAATATAAAAATCAGACGGTTTTCTGTTCTGAGTTCCAGAACTAAAAAATTTTTGTACGCGATAACCCTAAATACAGTAGTCATCTAACTTACTTCCATAATTTATTTTCGGAAACGGTTTTCACCGTTGGTCTTAGAATTCAAAATCGTAAACTTAGGCGTGCAAAGCCATTTTTATTATTAACTTTAAATTTTTAAGATCGTACGGAAATTCTGGGGTATTACAGCAATCTTCCAGCAGAGTAAAAGCTTAGAAAAATATGGGGTGATTTTTCTTTCATGCACTTTTATCCCATTTTTTTCCAACTTCGATCTGCTGCGCAATTTGTTAGATTTGGGGTGTGTGAAATGTGTACAAAAATGAAAAGACAAGAATACAAAACCGAGGGTAGTGGTCTAGGCACTATCTCCGTAAAGCAATATGCACCGCTATTTATGTGCCGGCGGACTACTGCAATTACTTCTAAGATACAACGATTTCTCAAGATGAATCGACTGTAGTGGAAGACTCGATCTTTGCAGCGAACGTAAGATATTCGGGACAAGTACTTGTAATACCCCGAACTTTTCTAAGCCTTTTAGTGCATTCTAATTGAGTTTATATGCATAAATAATGTGCTTTGAGTGATAAAAATTTCCAAAAAAATAAATTTTCTTGTGAAATTACCAACATACCCTTACGTGCTCTTATGTGATTTTTCTCTTTTTGGTTATCCAAATCAGTATGTGATGCATTGCTTGAGCATTATTTTATGAGTTTGAGTTTGAGTTTGAATTTCGGAAAATTCTGAGAAGTTTTATATTTTGATGAATAGTGACGTTGACCGAGAAATCACTATTCATCGACAGATTCCGAATTTCATCTAATTAGTGTCTTTTGAGTCTAGAAATTATTCTAAAACTTTTGAGTTATATCGGAGAATTTTCTGAGATCATCTGAGAGAGATTTAAAAAAATTTGCTTAACGGTTTAATTAACCGAGCAATTTTTAAGTTTTTCTTCGTTAATTGAAATTTTGGTCTGAAAATTTGATATTAGGATTCCTTGATTTATTTGGTGAAGAATGAGACGAGTTAGAGTGAAATTGGACTTCGAGAAAGTGTCGTGGTGAGTTTTGAGCCGTTTGAGAGTTAATTGATTAAAGAGGGACATTTTGTACTGGAAAATATTTTCTTCCGGAGATTTTTATCTGATAAAAATCAGATTTTCTCCCTTATTCCAGCCGACATGGCTCTCTCTCATTCCCTCTTCATTATGAGAACCACTCTCACTCTCAAGAGGGTGCATAACACTCTCTTAAACTCCCCCAGTCTCACCTCCCACACTCTCTTACTCTCCCTCACTTTTATCTCTCTCTCGGCAGCCCTCTCTCTCATTTCTCTTCCATGTATTAGCCAACAATTCATCTCTCTCCCATCTCTCCCTCTCAACCAAAAAACACACATAAACACACACAACAATTCCTCCATGAAAGGAGCTTGAAGAAATAAAGTTTTCTTGAGGAATTCATCATCTTTATTCATCTAAAACCTCAAGAGTAAGTGGTCTATCATCTTCTTTCACTTATGCTTCAATCAAGCCATGAGAAATCCTTTCTTTTCTCCTTATAAGGTTCGACCTTCAAGGTCTCTCAAGCAAGAGTTTAAAGCTTTTTATTTAGGCCTTGAATCTTAAACTCTTGAGTATTTTTGTGCAAGGAAATATGAGTAGAAGTCCAATCCTCTTCCCTCCTCCAATACCGTCGAACTCCAAGCCAAGAAGGAAGGAGTTTCAAATTTATTTTTAAGTATGTTATTTATTGATTCATGTATATGTATATGTATATGTATGTGAGAAGATGAAGGAAAATCATGCATGTTTATTTTTATGCTTAGGCAAACCTTAGGGATTTGTTTGATGATGATGATGATGATGATGATGGTAATATGAGTTCTAAAAATATATTTAGGAGACAAGAGATGAGAAGTAAAAGAGAAGAAATCTTCTCTAAATTTTTCTTAAGAAAAATCGAAGAAGAAAAAGAAGAAGAGATGAAAAAATGAGTTTTGATGATTTGTTTGATGATTTCTTGATGAATGAATTCATGAACTATATTTGATGATTTTCTTGATGATAAGTTGACGATCTCTTTGATGAAATGTTTGATGATATATATATATATATATATATATATATATATATATATATATATATATATATATATATGATAATTTGAGTAGTTTGTATGCATAACCATGAAAATTTGAGTAAATGAAAAAGTTAGATTTATTTCTTTGTTTGAATGAAAAATTCGAAGTATATATATGTATGAGGATGATGAATTTGTGATGTTATAGATGATTTTAAGTGATCTGTGATGATCTTGATGATTTTGAGTGATTTATGTGATATAAGAGTTAAGAAATTAAGAGATATTAATTTCTTATAATTTTCTTGAAATTTTTCAATGGAAATAAATAAATAAATAAATATATATATATATACATACATAGAGTTATGTTCATATAAAAACCCTCCTTATCCTAAAAAATGAGAATTAATCTCAACCACACATCTTTGCATGATGGATGGTCAAGATTTGATCCTGGTCAAAGCGGGTCAACCCGAGTCAACCCGTTGACTTTTTTTTTTTTTTACGGTCAGGCCATATGCACCGCACCATGCATTCATATGCACCACACCATACAACGAGATGCACCACTAAGTGCATTGAGATGCAACATAATTTCGACTTCTTTTTTTTTTTTTTTTTACTGTCAATCCATATGCACCACACCATGTATTCATATGCACCACATCATGTATTCATATGCACCACACTATATAACGAGATACACCACATTTTTGTTTTTTTTTTTCTATTATTTTCTGTTTTTTTTTTCAGATTTATTTTCCACCATTTTTTTGTATGCCTCTTCGTTTTTTGTTTGCCGCTTCTTCTTTGGTCAAGATTCGAGCGAGGGGAGCCGAAGGCCTCGGAGCGAGCAGAAAAAGTCCAAATTGTTGCCTGACGATTATCCTTATATTAGTAATCGGAGCGAAGGCGGAGCCGTAAAATTGGAGCCGCAGGCGGAGCCGTAAAATCGGAGCCGAAGGCCGAGTCGCGAAAAAATATATGCAAAAAAAACCATATGCATCTCAATGCACTTAGTGGTGCATCTCATCACACTGTGTGGTGCATATAAATATATAGTGTGGTGCATATAAATATATAGTGTGGTGCATATGGCTGACGGTAAAAAAAAACAAAAAAAAAAAAAAAAAACTGAAAATTTGGTGCATCTCAATGCACTTAGTGGTGCATATCATCACACTGTGTGGTGCATATGAATGCACGGTGTGGTGCATATGGCCTGAAAGAAAAGAAAAAGGAAAAAAAAAAAACTGAAAATTTGGTGCATCTCATCACACTGTGTGGTGCATATGAATGCACGGTGTGGTGCATATGGGCTAAAAAAAAAAAAGTCAACGGATTGACCAGGGTTGACCGCTTTGACCAGGATTAAATCTTGACCATCCATCATGCAAAGATGTGTGGTTGAGATTAATTCTCATTTTTTAGGATAAGGGGGACTTTTCACTAGAATGCATCCCTACATACATATATATATATATATATATATATATATATATATATAGGGAGTGATTCCCATGCAAACAACTCTTAAAGTGTGAAATGAGAATAGATCTCCACCCTCCAAAATAAGAGATGAATAGCCAGATTTAATTGAAGAATTTAAGCTAACAAAATTTAAAAATAAAGGCGGAGGGGTAATTTGGTCATTCAACAAAAGAAAATTAAATCTCTCCAACCTCTTTCCCGCATTCAATTCACGCAGAAACCCATTTCTCAAAGCTCAAACACAAAATTGAAACCCAAAACTCAAACTCTCGATTCACACTTCAAAATCCAGAAAATCAACCAGGAAATTCCTAATTTCTAATTGATAACACCGATAATAATCATATCGAAGGGAGTAAACCAGAAATCGAGGTTGAAATCATACATTTTGTGTGACTTTCGACAATTTCTGACCGAATCAAAGTATACTCAAGTGATGAAGAACAATGTCGTCTCAGAAAAATTCTGAAGGTTAGTTAATTGAGAGGAATTTGTTTATATATTGTTTCTGTGCATTAATATTTTTTTTCGAATGATTTTTTTTTACTTTGAGTTTTCAGTTCTGATTTCCTGTTTGTTGGGGGTGATTCATCGAGTTCATTTTAATTTTCCAAGTGGTGTTGCTAGCAAGTGGTTGTTTATAGAATGATTTGTTAACATAGTTGTTGATATTGCTATTTTAAGTGACTATTGTATGTTAGTGATTTTTTTAGTACAGTGTGAACTATTGTATATTAGTGATTTTTTTAGTACTAATTATCAGTATCTAAGACATGATTCTATAAATGTATGATCTGTTCTGTGTAAATAATTCATTGTGGTGCATGTTAGTTTTGTGGTGCATGTGAGTAAGCCTTTTTGTGCATTTGTGTAGGCTATTTTGTGCATCTAGGGAGGTTTATAATAAATCTGTTTTGATGTATTATAGGAAGCTGATGCTACATTGTGTATATAATTCATTGTGGTGCATGTTAGTTTTGTAGTGCATGTGAGTAAACCTTTTTGTGCATTTGTGTAGGTTATTTTGTGCATCTAGGGAGGTTTATAATAAATCTGTTTTGATGTATTATAGGAAGCTGATGATACATGATTTGTTTTGTGTAATTAATTTATTCTAGTGCATGTGAGTATGACTTTTTGTGCATTTGTGTATGCTATTTGGTGCATCTAGGCAGGTTGATAATAAATATGTTTTGATGTATTATGTGTATTTGACATTTGATCAAGAAAAACAACTATGCAGTCTATTTCTGATTTTAATAATAAATCTACTGACAACTAACATTTATGAGTCTTTGTTGCATCAGTTAGAACCAAAACCTGTCATGATAAAAAAAGAAAGACAGTAGAAATTGAATACGATGATAGTGATCTTGAGGAAACACCTGTGGTCGATAAAAAGAAGAAGAAAATATTGGCTATTCAAGGACAAGGGAGCAAACAAACTCAGAAAATAGGGCGAACGAGCAAAGATGCTAAGAATGAAGAAGGGGGCAAAATTGTTGACAAAAAAACCAACAAAAGGGTAATAAAGAAGCAGAAAACTATGGCAACTAAGCGCCAGGAATTGATCAAGATGATCAAAGAGCTTCCCACTTTAAAAATAAGGACAACAGTCAAGTGCCTTTTTGAAGCTATAAAAGAGCTTGAAGAAGAACAGAAAAAAGCTGTAAAAGACATGGGATTTGGGCCTTTGTTGGAGCTAAGTGTAGAGAGGATTCCTTCTAAACTAGCATACTGGCTAGTTGAGAACTTTGATCCGGCAAGCTGTGACCTCATGCTTAGTGATGGCAGAAGATTGCACATAGATGAGGAGGATGTGTACAGAGTATTTGGATTCCCAAGAGGGAAAAGAAAAATCGTCCCAGTTCATAGAAGCATCAATACAAAAATAGCTAAAGAGTGGAAAGCTATGCTGCCAGGAGGGGAAAAATGGATGGTCAATGGAAAGATGTAGTCAACATGATCAAGAAACTGAAAGATGGAGGCATTTGGTTCAAAAGGAACTTCTTGATCCTGATGGCATCTACATTGATTGAGGGGATCCCAACTGGATACATATTTCCTTTCATAATGAATTGTTTGGAAGATATGGAGAAAATAGAAAGATGGGATTGGTGTGGTTATGTAATGAAGAGTTTGGTCAGGAATACACTTGAATGGAAAGTAGATAAAACACAGCCATTTACTGGTCCGACATTATTCTTGATGGTACACTTTCTACACAATAACTGTTTATTTTTTACTTTTTTTTAGGTTAATTGCTAACAATTGTAATTGTTGTGCAGTTGGTGTATGTCGATAGAGTATCCGTATTCAACATAAGATTCAGCAGAGACTTCCCAACAATTGGCAACTGGGATTTTGAATCCTTGAGAGGCCATGAGGCAGATGAGGTGTCATACGGAGGATTTGGAAAAGGAGATCCGTTGGAAAGAATGCAAGTCAATTGTGAAACTTCATCACAGATTGAAAAAAGGATAAAAGGCAAGGGAAAAGAAGCAATGAAGGAAGGACGAAAAGCACGCAAGAAGCCAGAAGTCAGTGTGCATACGTATGCACACAATATGGTTGATAAAGCGCAAAGGCTTGCCAAAAATATGGTTGAGTTGTACAACATGATTCAAGATGCACCACAAGAAGCTGTTCAAACTCCAAGCTTCAGAAAATCTCATGAAGCATTGCACATGCTGATTGGAAATGTCGAGCAACCATCATCTCAACCAGCTCCTGAAGAAGCAGACAAAGATAAGTCAAAAGTGAATGATTGGGAAGATGAAGATTTCTGGAGCAACGAGGAATTTGTCAAAGGCATGGTAGCAATTCAAGAGGCTGCCAAGAAAAAGTTAGAGTATATGGAGTATGTCAAGAGCATGCCAAGCTTCAGCCTTGGATTGTCACCAGAGATTGGAAGGTTTGGAGATTTTCATAACGATAAGGTAATTCAAACTGATGCATCTAACTATTTGATTTTGTGCATGTAATTTTGTTATTTGGTGCATCTAAGTATTTAATATGCTACATATGTACAACTGACAAGGTTCATATATGTACAGGATGACAATCAAACAATGCAAGGTGATGAAGATGTTTTTGAAAAAAAATACAACAGCAATGATGAAGCTGAAGAATTGACAACAAATTTCGTATGATTGTTAATGACTTAATTCATAAATAAGTTTTTCAAATTAGTTTATTAATATAAATAATATTGAGTTATATTATAATGTTTATAGGATGAACAAGGAAAACAGGATGAAAAAGAAAAGGAGAAAGCAGAAGAACATGAGCGTAGAGAAGAAGAGAACAGAGAAGAATAAGGTGAAAAGAACAAGCCAGATGAAAGAGATGATGGAGATGACGAGGTAGTTATTTAGTTTATTGCATTTGTTACATATGAATCTTACTGTTTTTAAAAATGAAGAAGTTTTTAATACCATTTAAACCTTTTTGTGCATTTGTTTAGACTATTATGTGCATCTGGGGAGGTTGATAATAAATCTGTTTAGATATTATTATAGGAAGCTGATGATACATGATTTGTTTTGTGTAATTAATTCATTCTGGTGCATGTGAGTAAGGCTTTTTGTGCATTTGTGTAGGCTATTTGGTGCATCTAGGGAGGTTGATAATAAAACTGTTTTGATATATTACATGTATATGACATTTGATCAAGAAAAACAACTATGCAGTCTGTTTCTTATTTTAATATCTATTGACTATTAACAATTATCATGATGCAGTTTGATGAAATAGATAAATAACGAACGTTGATGAAGTAACATGTCAGGTGTTTAAGGAGATAGATGAAAATATGAAATCGCAAGAAGCTGGAGATGATGAAAAAGACAAGCAAGCTCAAGCTGAAGAAGAAACAAAAATTGAAGAAAAAGAAGATATGCAAGAAGGAGATCAGAATACAGAAGAACAAGAAAAAGAAGACAATGCAAATGAGAAAGCTGAGGACGAAGGAGATAATGCTTTACAAAAGGTATTACTTGAAAAGTATATATAGATTATATAGTTAATTGTTATACTGTAGTGCATCTAGTAATAGTATGTGGTGCATCTATTGAAGAAGTCTTGTGCATCTTCTAATAGCATGTGGTGCATCTACTCAATTTTTCACATACATTGCATATCTTTCCCTCATCATTATAATAATGCAGTGCATCTAGTAATAGTATGTTGTGCATCTATTGAAGAAGTCTTCTGCATCTACTCTATTTTTTTAATATATGTGTTTGGTATAACAATTGCAAAAATTAACAGGTTGAAACTCCAGAGAAGAAGGTGCAAGAAAAAAAAGGGAAACAACATGCTATGAAGTGCAGGAGCAAATCAAAGAGAAAAAACACTGAAATATTGGGTTCTCCTTATAATAAAAGGCCAGTTAATATTTCAAACCTGAAGAAATATGAAAGGGAATTAACACTTTACAGTTGGCATATGTTAGAGAAAAGGTATGCACTGAATTTTTAGGGATTAAATTTCTGTTTTATACATTTGTATGTTAATTTATTCTCACAAATATTTAATGAAACAGGAACACTCCAATGTTCAAATCTGGAGAAGTTGCACTCGATAGGCAAAAACTCCAGTCAATAGCACATGAAGCAATTGTTCACTGTGATGTGGTAGATGCATGGTCTGTAAAGCTGAATGATAGTGAAGCTACAAGATCTTCTCAATCACCAAAACGATTCTTTGCCATAACAAGAGTTTGTGTAAGTTAATTATCTGTAATACATATATTATAACACGTTTTTGGGTCACAAATACTAATTTATTCAATTATATTTCAGAGAGATATAATGGTATCACGTCCAAGTTCGATGAAAGTCGATTCAATTATGTGTCATTTTGTAGAAAAATTAACACATGAAATTCAGAGCTATTCTCGTGATCCGGTTGAAGACATCGATATGGTATTTTGAAATAAATTATATATAAATACAACTATAATGATAATATTGATTATCATGATTAAATTATCTAATGCATTATTTGTTTGAAGAAGTTTTTCTTTCCTATATACAAAGAAAATCATTGCTTTATGATTTGTATTGATGTGAGGACTGGAAAAACGTTTGTTGTCGATCACAAAAATGACAAAGAATCAAACTGCTTGGAAGAGAAATATGGAGACATTCTCAATGACATGGTAAATAAGTGAATACTTCATTAATATGTGCATAGGTTTGGTCTATTAGTGAACTGGGGTTATGAATAGATGAATTAGCGGTCCTTTAGCTGTTGATTGTGCTTTTTTCTTGCATAAATGCATGAACATGATCATTGTTCTCTCATTCCTACGTTATGTTTTGTGATCACTGTTTTCTCCTTGATATGTTATATTTTCTGGAATCTGAGAATTAAGATATTTTGCAGAAGGAAATGTTCAATTATTTCTTGATTGAACAAAATTTGAAATCAAAAGTAAAAACACTGAAGAATGGCAAATACAGCATTGTCAACATGAAATGGGGAGATGAGCACAACAAAAGAGATAGTGCAATATTTACAATGAGGCACATGGAAACTTTCATGGGAGACCCAATAATCAGCTGGAGGGCAGGGCTCACAAAGAAATCACCAAAACAAATTCAAATGCTTCGAGTGAAGTATTGTGCAGCTATTCTAGCTTGCAACCAGAATACACTCAAAGATGAAATTAAAGTAGGAGCTCAGTTCTATTACAAGGATTTGGATGAAAAAAAAGAATTTCATATTGAGAAGTTTTTATTGGAATGTTGACTTCAAACAACTGTTAGAAACTGAAAATACAATAGGAAGTTGAAATAGTTGTAAGCAATATTTTGAACTACTTTCTACAATACATTGAAGTTGAACTGGTTGTATGTAATGATTTGAACTACTTTCTACAATGCATTTTGATATTTTGGAATAGTTTATATGGTATAAATGATATGTTATTTACTAAAATGATGATAAGATATTGTGATTGCTAAGTTGTCAATAGTACAATTGCATGATATGTAGAAGATTGTGTACTTAATTGTTATACTGTAGTGCATCTATTGAAGAAGTCTTGTGCATCTTCTAATAGCAAGTGGTGCATCTATTGAAGAAGTCTTGTGCATCTTCTAATAGCATGTGGTGCATATACTCAATTTTCCACATACATTGCATAGCTTTCCCTCATAGTATGCGGTTCTTTTAATTTTAATTTCTTGTAATTAACTTAAATTGTAACATTATATATTATTAAAATGCATTATAAATAAAAATAAAGCGGCAAAACAAAAAAATGAAGCGGCAAACAAAAAAATGAAGTGGCAAAACAAAAAAATGAAGCGGCAAAAAAAAATATTTGAAAATTACAGAAAAATTAAATCAGGGACATGCGAGCCGGGCACGTGCACCACATATGCAGCTCACACATGGTAACATAGGGTCCGATGTGACACCTCTAATATTGCGGCTCCGCCTTCGGCTCCAATTTTATGGCTCCGCCCTTGGCTCCGATTTTACGGCTCCGCCTTCGGCTCCGATTTTACGGGTCAGCCTTAGTCTCTGATTTTACGGCTCCGCCTTCGCTCCGATTACTAATATAAAGATAATCGGCGGGCAACAATTTGGACTTTTTCAGCTCGCTCCGTGACCTTTGGCTCCCCTCGCTCGAATTTTGACCAAAGAAGAAGCGACAAACAAAAAAAATGAAGCGGCAAAACAAAGAAAAAAGCGGCAAAACAAAAAAATAAAGCGGCAAACAAAAATATTTGAAAATTATAGAAAAATTAGATCAGGGATATGGGAGCCGGGCACGTACACCACATATGCGACTCACAGACAGTCAAATGGGGTCTGACGTGACACCTCTAAATTTACGGCTCCGCCTTCGCTCCGATTACTAATATGAGGATAATCGGCGGGCAACAATTTGGACTTTTTCGGCTCGCTCCGAGTCTTCGGCTCCACTCGCTCGAATCTTGACCAAAGAAGAAGCGGCAAACAAAAAAATGAAGCGGCAAACAAAAAAAGTAAAGCGGCAAACAAAAATATTTGAAAATTATAGAAAAATTAAATCAGGAATATGGGAGCCGGGCACGTGCACCACATATGCGGCTCACAGATAGTCACATGGGGTCTGACGTAACATGTCTGAATTTACGGCTCCGCCTTCGGCTCCGATTTTACGGGTCCGCCTTCGGCTTCAATTTTACGGCTCCGCCTTCGCTCCGATTACTAATATAAGGATAATCGGCGGGCAACAATTTGGACTTTTTCGGCTCGCTCCGAGGCCTTCGGCTCCCTTCGCTCGAATCTTGACCAAAGAATAAGCGGCAAACAAAAAATATGAAGCGGCAAACAAAAAAATGAAGTGTCAAAACAAAAAAAATTGAAATTAAAAAATAAAAATTTAAGTTAAATCAAGCGTGTGCATTGCACATGCGGCTCACACCCTGTCACATAGGGTGGGTGCCTTCTATTTTATGTCTCCGCCTTCGGCTTAGATTTTAAGGCTCCGACTTTTGCTCCGATTACTAATATAAAGATAATCGTTGGGTAATAATTTAAATTTTTTTGGCTCGTTTTGCGGCCTTCAACTCCCCTGACTCTAATCTTGATGAAATAAGAACCGGCAAACATTAAAATGAAGCGGCAAAAAAAAATTTGAAAATTAAAAAAAAGCAACAAAAAAAATTAAAAGAAATCGGGCGCATAGGAACCGGGCACGTGCAATGCATAACACCCCAAACTTTGTCATCTGGGGTGCGACCTATTGAATTGAAGTATTTTTGTTTGGTAATAATAAACCAAAATTCACGATTTATAAATTTTTAAAACTTGAATATAATCAGAATTTGAAAAAAAAATATAAATTAAATTATGAAATTTTGACGCGTATATTGCATGCAGGCCCCACAACCTGTCGAATGGATTGCGACCGAGCACATTCAAGCATTTGCGTTATGCAATAATGAATAATAATTTGGGATTTAAAAAAATTTTAAAACTAGAAAATAATGAGAATTCCAAAAAAGAAATTAAAAATTATAGTGAGCATGTGGTGCATCTACATTTTTGAAGTTGTGCATCTACAATGTTGAATTTGTGCATCTACAATGTTAAATTTGTGCATCTACAATGTTGAAGTTGTGCATCTAAATTTTTTTCAAATGTACCAATACTACTTGCAAAATCTAATAAGACATGGACATTGATTAGAAAAATAGAGAGGCAAGGCTGACAGAAATACTCAAACAGCCACAATATACACCATTGCCAATTGAAAAACAAATTCTAGTCATTTACGCAGCGGATTCTGCGATCGAATGCCATTAGACAAAATTGCTCAATATGAAAAAATCCTTCTATCTACTGTAAAACCAGAATTACTAGAACCTGTAAAAAGACAATTAACTAAAAAAATAAAAATTGATCAACATATTAAACAGTTATTACAAGAAAGAACTTTAAACAATGTAAATAATGCTAACCACAAAACGAATGTAATAATATGAATGAAAAAATGTTATTCCAAATTCAACAATGAGTATAAGACATATAAAAAGTAAAAATATGATATTACTAGACTTTCTTTGGCCTATCACAATTACGCGAATCATGATTCACCATTTCCTTGTAATTGCCGCACCTTCTCTTTGGTTTACTCGCCTTTCTTATTGCCGCCTCTTTTCTTGAAATCAACCTGCTACCGCTTTCTTTTGTCTTCACTGGATCAGGAGGGTGAACTGAGATGGATTCTGGAATCGAAGAGCCATAAAAGTTATCAAAAACCTTCTCCTTTCCATCAACAGATGATAAACTAGATCCACCATCCTTGCTATATTTTTCAGATAAAACCTTGAAATCTTCCAGTAACTCTGCCATAAGATGTATGTTGCCAGTAACTGATCCTACACATTTGTACATCTCAGAATACAACTGGCTATTGAGGAGGGTTTGCTGATCGAGATGGGCAGAACCATAACTACTTGTGTCAGTACAATTCAAAAAATCAGAACAAGCAAACTTAGACCACCTTCTTAACAAATATGCATCTGGAATCCTTTGCAAATTCATGTTCTTGAAGATAAAGAACATATGCTGACACAACAACCCATTTGTCACAAAATAGTTACAACTACACTTGACAAAATCTTCTACTAGATTGTGCACAACAGTAAATTTTCCACGAACCATGTCAGAAACCTCGTATGTCTTAGAATCAGCTTCACAATTCATATTCAACATGCAACAATGATTTACAACAGCTAATATTTCCTTTTGAACCCCAGAAAACATTTGAAAAGTATAGACAGAAGCAGCATGTCTCTCAATCGACAGTCGTGTCTCAAGCTTTGGAAAACAAGACTCATCTACACTGCTCAACTGCTTGTGAACATGACGTTGAGAATCAATGGCACTAGCAAAATGCATAAAAAACTCAATCAAATTAGCATTCTTGTTCAAGTACTTTCGGAAGAAGCTATTTTCACTCTCCGACATAGAAGTGGTACGAAACAATCCACCCATAGACAGATCTCTAAAATAAGCCGGAATCCAGAAAAAACGAAGATCATACATAGTTGAAAACCAACTAATCTCAGACAGATCAAAATCCTCCATAATTTCATACCATTGTTGTTCAAAATCAGTAGGCTCAACAACTCCAGACCAAACAAGATCATTAAACTTCCGACAAAAAACAGCATCATTTCTCAAAGACGAAGGAATCTTATCAGCAACCTTGCACATAATATGCCATATACAAAAACGATGACGCGTGGTAAGCAAAGGAAAGATATTACCTACAGCAATTTTGATAGCTGGATCTTGATCTGTAATCAATATACTTGGCTTTTTCTTGTCCATACAACGCAAAAAATTCTCAAAAAGCCAAGTATACGAATCAGCATCCTCACTAGACAAAAGACCGGCAGCAAATGTCACACACCTCCCATGGTTATCCTTTCCAGTAAAGGGTGTAAATATGAGGTTGTACCTTGAAAAATATAACATGATACAGAAATTGTAGAAGAAATAGTAAGATTTTTAAAGATGAAGGTGCACAAGTAAACATTGACAGATGCACAAATATTAATGAACAGATGCACCACAAGTAATAAACAGATGCACCACAAAACTTCAAGAGATGAAACACAAATGCTACAATTATTTGCAATCTACAATCATAAGATATTGAATAATGTATTTAGAATATAGGTATACGAAAAAAGTGGATTAAATGCTTACTTGTTCGTTGAATAAGTCACGTCAAATGATACAACATCACCAAATAACTTGTAACTCTCAATCGAAAACTTATCCGCCCAAAACAATCGCTTCAACTTTTTCTCATCATCAACATCAAAATAATAGCAGAAACCAGGGCAAAACTCACTCTTTCTCTTAAGATTATCCAACACAATCTGAGCATCAACACCAAGAACATAAGCATGTAAATCACGAGAGAATTTCTTAAAATCAACACCAGTACAACCCACATTCTCATAACTACCAACCAACTCCTTAAAAAGACCGAAAGACTTCATCGGTCCTATATTGGATCTAGCACAATTCAAAATAAAAGCTTAATGTCCAAAATTTAGACGTCTATTGCCTTTCATGAACTGCTTGTAACCTTCAGACACAAGAGAATGAGTATGAGCCTCGTTGAACCCAGTAATCATATACCCTCGAGATCCAGAATACCTAAACACAACGCGTGCCTTACAATTGAACCTCGAAGACATTCTTTTCCTTTTTTGTTTGCTACCATCTGAAGAAACATTGGTACTCTCACCTTCCCGATTGCACAAAACATATCTAAACATCGCTACACCACTTTCCTTGGTCAGAGTACCAAGCCGAGTATCAAAATCACAAACACCAGCATAAATTTTATAAAATTTAACACCATCTTCCAAATTACTAAAGCATCGTCCAACATAAGGTTTCAGATCATCACTACACTCAGGAATATAAACACTAGAGTTCTCTTCAACACTAACAATACTTTGACAAATAGAATTTGCAAAAAAACATACAACATGATTTAAAAACAGAGAATCCAAAGCCTAAAGATAATCAAAACATTAAGAGTTGCACAAGACAACACTCATAGATGCACAACAAAACACTCATAGATGCACCACACATAATAAACAGGTGCACCAAAATAAATTCCAACATGTATCAATCAGACAATTCATAAATAGCTGAACAATAATCGTGCATTATCTGTATACCTAATCAACAATTCTCAAGCATCACACAAATCAGTAAATTACAAAGAATCAGGAACAAAACATAATAATAACAATTCAAAATCAATTTCTACATTATTCAACAATAATTTTAGAAATTACCTGTAGAATTGCACATGATGTATATACTCAATCAATCCAGAAATCAATAAAAGAATTATCAATAATATGTTGAGAGAATGTATGAGGTTGAGCAAATTCTGCAATAAACATCACAAAAAATCAAAAACTACAGAACATCACCCAAACAATAATTAAAAAACGCAAAATATGCAAAATTAATAGATATATATATATATCAAAAGTACCTACAAAATTCAGCTTATTTACTATTCCCGAGCAAATCAACAACAAAATCAGAGTATAAAACAATCGAACAAAAACAGGAAAAATCTGAGTTCGAATTCGACTAAGTAAGCTTAAGAATGAAAAATAATTCAAAAATATAGCGTACTTACTTGAGGGTAATAATCGAAACGATTAGAACAAGAAATAAGTTCATTGATCCATGAAGAATTGAAGATTGAATTCGAGGATGAAATCAAGTTGAGGAACCGATGAATTGAGGAAGAAGAAATCGTGAGCTGAGGGAGAAGAATATAACAGATTTATTGAATGACATTTTTACCCTTCACATAACTAAAACACACGGTATTTGCTTCCATTAATTAGAATATGCGGGCTTAATTACAGCCATTGATTTTGTGGGATGGAGGGTGGAGATCTATTCTCATTTCTTAGGTTAAGTTTGATTTTCATATGATCTATCTCCTATATATATATATATAGAGAGAGAGAGAGAAAGAGAGTTTTGATGTTCTTGAGTATATGAAGATTTGAAGATGATGTTCTATGAATTCTTGAAGATCTAAGAAAGAAATAAATTAATTATTATTTTATAATATATATATATATGTGTGTGTGTATATATATATATATATATATATATATATATTCGATTTTAGAGTGTCACATATTTGTCGAGAGGGCAATGCTGTGGCGGATCGACTTGCGAGCTCAGACATGAAAGTTGAATGGTGGCCTTATTCGAACGAGTCTGTAAAGGATCAAATTTATGCAGATACTTTTTGTCTTTCGTTTACTAGATATGTATAGTTTTTAATTTTTGGAACGCTTTTTCCGTTGTTTTTCTTTTCTTCTATTTATTAATAAAATTTCAATTGCTGCAATCTTCCAGCAGGGATACAAGGATGGAAACAGGAGATGCAATATTTCACAACTCCGCGTATAAGGGTCTTTATAGAGCAACTATTTCAATTGTAATACTCCCTCTGTCCCGTTATTATTAGCATGTATTCTTTTTTGGGTTGTCCCGTTATTCTTATCATGTTTCCTTTTTTGGAAATAATTAGGAGATGATTAAGGTTCAATTAATTTTTTAAGCAACCCATTTT
The DNA here is from genome assembly GCA_029490685.1 of Schizonepeta tenuifolia. Classification (NCBI taxonomy): domain Eukaryota; kingdom Viridiplantae; phylum Streptophyta; class Magnoliopsida; order Lamiales; family Lamiaceae; genus Schizonepeta; species Schizonepeta tenuifolia. Next base: position 118,274,783 of record CM055955.1, on the reverse strand, counting down.
ACACCTTTCATCCTACTTTTCCACCTCATTTTCTATGTCATTCACTATTCCCCCTCTCTCTACCCACTTTATTCCACTTTATTTCACTATTCAATCTCTCTCTACCCATTTTATTTCACTTTAAAAACTTCACTTAACATATCTTCTACTCTTAATTGTTTTCTCCTTAAACCTCGTACCCTAAAGAAACAGGCCACCTGGTGGGACGGAGGGAGTATATGCTATATGAGGGAGAGGAACTATAGGAGATTTCAAGAAAAGAGGAGCTCATCATCAACAGTTGGAAGGCAATGCAAGATTTCCTTAGTTGTAGTGTGTAGAAATGATAGGAAGCTAGCTCGGTTTATTGTGTGAGTTGGATAAGTTTGAGAAGTTGTTTAAGTTGCTGTGTTTGTACTTTATTGTTCTTTGGTTAAATAAAATTTCTATTTTACCAAAATAATAATAATAATAATAACAATAATAATAATATTTGTTGGGATAAAACGTAAAAGAAACATTTTTAAAGTAACAACTATCGTACACAAAAGTATTATTTTTCAAAAGTACTTCCTCCGTCTACGATAAGTGTGATTCAATTTCATTTTGGGTCATCTACGATAAGTGTGGTTTTTTTTATAAATGGAAATGACCACTTAAAATATCACCCTTTCATCTTTTGAACATCTCTTTATTTACCAAAAACTATCTTTTAATACTACAATAAGCATGGGTTTGATTCTTCACTCGCAATACATTTACTTAACTCACTCTCCACATTTAAAACCCGTGCCACTCCCTCAGGACCACAATTATCGTAGACGGAGGGAGTAACATTTATTGGTGTAAAAAGAATAATTATAAAAATTAAAAATAATATATGAAAATAAATAAATCTTAATTGGAGATTAACAAATATTATTGGAAGCAATGTTTTAAAATCCAGACCGGACCGGCCGGTTCAACCGGTCGAGCCGAGACCCGGGACCGATGCCGGTCCAGTTAGCCTCTTAAAATTCAATGTGGTAGAAAACCGCTAATTATCCGCTGAACCAGTGAAAACCGGTGAGAACCGTCCGGTTTTCAAAGACTGGTGGCGGTTTTATCAAACCGTCCGGTTTTCAATCAAATTACAAAAATTGATGTTTTCAATGGTACTCAAACACAAGACCTCCTCCTCGTTATATATCCACCAACTCTACCATCTCCGCTACATCACACTTGTTAAATATTGAACTTTTAGAGTATTAAGAATAATTCTTAATTCCTAAACCCTAAAGCCGAAACCCTTAAATATTGAACTTTTAATATTATTCTACTTAATTCTTAATACTCTAAAAGCCATTTTACTGATCTCTTTCTTCGAATCTTTGAAGAAAAAACATAATCCCACCATCAACTATTGCTATATATCATTATTTAAATCTTCTAAGAAAAATTATAAAATTCTTTAAATAAAAAAATTCTGCAACTATGTTTTCTCTTTCCTTTTACATTGTTATCCAAGTAATTGACTTTTATAAATACTTTAAAGTCCCTCAGTGGCATGAATTGTCTACTAATTGGAGATTTTCACGTAAAACTTCGTAATTTTTATTAAAAAAATGTTTATTTTGTGAACTATATATGTGAGTTATATATATATATTTTATTATATAAGTTATGAGTATATTTATTGGTAATATTTACATATGATAAAAATTCATATATTTGCAATGATTTTAATGTGTAATTTTTTTTTTATAAAATTATGAATATTTTAATATTCATTGTTTAAATAATCTATTATTTTTATTTATTTATTAAACGGCTCAATTAAACGGTTCAATTGTGATTGAACCGGTTGAACCAGTTGAACCTTGATCCGGAGGATTCACCGGTTCGATCTCCGATCCGATTTTTAAAACATTGATTGGAAGAATTAATTGGACAGAGAATCTTAAATGATGTTTTTGGGTACTTGGAAGTTTGACACCACGTACTCGCCATATATTCAAGTTGTTACATGCTTCCTCTATAAATACAGCACCTTCCTTTTTTACTCCCTCCTCCATCACCAAACTAGCAAAATTAAACCACTAATATACCATCACCGACCATATAAGTAATCTGCTGCATTAGTTAATTACCATGGCCAATCTCACAGCTGCTTTCGTCCTTCTCCTCGTCGCCACCGCAGCGGTGGGCAGCTCCTCTGCCCATACCACTGTAGTGGTGGTGGAGGAGGGGAACCTACGAGATCGAGAGTCGTGCATCCGGGAGAGCCAGCAGATGCTGCCGCTGAACAAGTGCATCATGTGGATGGAGAGCCAGACGAGAAACCGCGAGGCCATCTTAAGAATCGCCGCCGCCAACTACCAGGGGCTGGAGCTCCTCCAGGAGTGCTGCAGCGAGCTCAAGAAACTCATCTCCGACTGCCAATGCGACGCCATCAAGGACACTATGATGATGACCAAGAAGAAGGAGGAGATGGAAGATATCGCGTGCTAGCTTCCCGGCTTGTGCGGTACAACCATGTGCCACTGCAGCGGCGACCTCCCTTCCTTCGTCTAAACATCAGATATCATCTATCGTTACTTACTACTACGAATTAAATAAATGGAAAGCTAGCTAGCTTGAGTCGAGTGTTTAGCCCGCTTTGCTTTCTGCTCTTTCATCGTAATAACTTAGCAACGCGTGTTGTGTCGATCGTGTATGTCTGCGTGATCAAGTTTTTACCTTGTTGTCGATCGTGTGTGTCCGTTTGATCGAGTTTTTATCTTGTACACCACCCTATCTATTCTACTATATATGCTATTCTCTTTTTTAGTTTCGAGAGTACGACACTTTTTTTTGGACACCAACTTTGCCCTTTTACGAAAATATAAACATTTTTTCGGCCTTTCAAAATATAGGACATAATTTAAAAAATTAATTATTCCCAGAACACATTTTAGTCCTATCTATTGTTTTTGGGCTAAGTTGCATGTGTTTTGTCACAAGTGCCGCTCAATGCCTGTGTGGCGGCCAACTGAAGTGATAGATTCAGCAATTACACAATTTAGGAAAAAAGGAATTAACTCTAAAATTTCAAAACCCACATGGCATCCCACGCCCAATTCTTCGAAGAAACCTAGTCCATTAATCGATAGTAAATCTGGATCTATTACCTAGCGCCTTAATCGAAGTGAAAGAATCGAGTCTGAAGTAAGGTGAACGCAAGACGCACTTTCAATATCATGGAATTTTCTAGCAGATGTAACTTTAAGTATTCAATTACTTCATTGCTCTCTTACTATATTTATAGGTAAATCCAATATTTTAAAAATCGGACCGGTTCAGCCGGTTCGACCGGGAACCAGCAACCGTACCTGTCTGGTAAGCATTAGAAACTATTGAAAGGTGATGCATTTATCTAAAATTATCTAAATAGATATAAAACAATAATATTCTAGAGAAATCTATAAGTCTCTAGGTAGATCTTGAAATATTCTAGATAAGAAGTATTCTAGAATATTCAAATAAGATATTTATATAGATATATTCAAGAATACTCTAGAGAATTATTAATTTAGTAAAAGTAGTAGAGAATTCTAGATTCCTATGAGGATCTAGAGAATTCTCTCAACACCTATATATAGGAGTTTGTACCATGTGTAATGTAAGCCATAAGCCATAAGCCATAAGCCATAAGCCAAAGCCAAGAGCTAATCAACAAACAAGTTAAGCTTTCTTACAGATTCATACTCTCTATAGCCTTCTAGGAGACAAGAGCTCCATTCTAAAATTCGTCTCTATATTCTACACACCACACTTACAATATTCATCTTCACCACTTCACCAAAATCACCCACCACATTCAAACCACAATATAATCACCTTCATTTTCCTAACAAGTGGCATCAGAGCCTGTTCGATCATAAGCGAGCGTCATGGCAACATCAAGTCTCTCAATATCGACTCCAATATTCAATGGACAAAACTACGACTATTGGAGTGTTCGTATGAAGACTTGCCTTGAATCTCATGATCTATGGGATGTCGTTGAAGAAGGAATCACTATGCCTGAAGAAGAAGAAACCACGCCTAAAGGAGAAAGCAAAGTGGCATCATCGTCAGAGGTACGCAAGAAATTAAAGCAACAAAATGCTAAAGCTTTTTATCTTCTTCAACAATCCGTTAGTGATTCCATCATGGCTAGAATTATTCAAGCTACTACGGCGAAAGAAGCTTGGAATATCCTTAAGGAGGAGTTCCAAGGAAATACTAAAGTTCGAACCATTAAACTATAAAGTTTAAGGCGCGAACTTGAGAATCTAAAAATGAAAGATTCTGAGGCTGCAAAAGACTATTTCTCAAGAATAACGGAAATAGTCAATCAAATGAGATCTTACGGAGAAAAGATCTCTGATGAAAGGATCATACAAAAGGTCTTGATCAGCCTCACCGAGAAGTATGATCCAATAGTAGCGGCCATTGAAGAATCGAAAGATTTGTCAACAATGTCCGTTGCGGAGCTTATGGGTTCGCTTGAAGCTCACGAGCAAAGATTGAGTAGGCGACATGAAAGCTCACTTGAAAACGCCTTCCAATCCAAGCTCAATGTCAAAAGAAATGGTGGAAACTACAAGAATTGCATGAAGGAAGGAAGCTCCAACAATAAGGAGAGCAAGTGCAACTTTCCACCATGCGGGATTTGCAAGAAGACAAATCATATGGAGAAGGACTGCTATCATCGAGGAAAGCCACAATGCAAAAACTGCAAGAGGTTCGGGCATGCAGAAAAGGATTGCAGAGATACAAAGAACCATCAGGCCAACTATTCTGAAGATCAAAAGGAGAAGCAACATCTATTCTACGCATGTCACTCTGCAACAGAAGTGAAAGACGACGAGTGGTACATCGATAGCGGATGCAGCAACCACATGACATCCAACGAGAACATCTTTCGCGAGCTCAATGATTCCATCACAACAAAGGTCAAGATGGGAAACGGAGAGCTAGTGGAAATGAAAGGAAAAGGTACCATTGCCATAGAAACTAAGAAAGGTACGCGATTTATTAAAGATGTTCTGCTCGTACCACGTCTTGCACAAAATCTACTAAGTGTTGGCCAAATGATGGAAAATGGATATGCCCTTCATTTTGAAAGAGATTATTGTCGAATTTATGACATAAAAAATAATCAAGAAATTGCAGAAGTAAAAATGGGAAAAAATAGAAAATTTCCCATTTTCTGGCGATATCCACAAAATGCAATGGTGGCTCAACTCGATGATACAAGTCTCTGGCAGATTTGGGCATTTTAATCTCAATGCTTTGAGGCTACTTCATCATAAAAATATGATGAGAGACCTCCCTCTTCTCAACAAAAGAGATCACTTCTGTGAAGGATGCATGTTGGGAAAGCAGCACAGACAACCATTTCCAAAGGAGAAAACATGGCGAGCGAAGGAAATATGGGAACTTGTCCATACCGACGTTTGTGGGCCAATGAGGACGCCTTTGGTAAATCAAAACCGGTACTTCATCCTCATTATTGATGATTATTCTAGAATGACGTGGGTATATTTCCTTCAAGAAAAATCAGAAGTCTTTAGAATCTTCAAGAGATTCAAGAACTTTGTGGAGAAACAAAGTGGTCACAAAATCAAGAAGCTGAGAAGTGATCGCGGTACCGAATATAATTCTAGAGAATTCGACAAGTTTTGTGAAGACGAAGGCATAGAGCATCAACTAACGGTAGCCTACACTTCACAACAAAACGGAGTATCAGAAAGGAAGAATAGAACAGTCATGGAGATGGCAAGGTCCATGCTCGCGGAGAAAGGAATGCCAACAAAGTTTTGGGCGGAAGCAGTCTATACATCAATCTACCTGTTAAATCGGTGTCCAACTAAGGCAGTTTTAAATAAGACCCCAATCGAGGCATGGTCGGGACGAAAACCTTCAGCCAAACACTTGAAGGTCTTCGGAAGTATTTGCTACATTCATATCCCCTCCATCAAAAGGCATAAATTGGAGAATAAGACGGAGAAAGGCATCTTCCTCGGCTACAGCTCCAAGTCCAAAGGATACAGAATCTACAATCTCGAGACCAAGACACTGGTGACAAGTCGAGATGTGGAGTTTGACGAGCAAGCTTCTTGGAATTGAGAGACAAAAGATGTCGAAAGGATGACCACAACTACACAACTCGAAGAAATTCCAGAAAAAGAAGAACAAGTTCAAGAAGGCCCCACATCTACGCCAAGATCCTCCTTAGAAGCAAAAACATCAAGTGAAGCCGACTCCTCACCAGAATCTCCTCCTCACCGAGTAAGAACTTTATCAGATTTATATGAATCTACTAATACTTATGAGATATGCAACTTTTGTTCTTTGGAGCTAAGTAACTATGCAGAAGCTTCAAAGGAAAAAGTTTGGATTAAAGCAATGGAAGTGGAGATACAAATGATTGAAAAGAATGATACTTGGGAGTTGGTGGATTTTCCAAGTAACAAGGAAGTTATTGGAGTCAAATGGGTATTCAAGACGAAGATGAATCCTGACGGCTTAATCCAAAAGCATAAGGCAAGGCTAGTCGCAAAGGGATATGCTCAAATACCATGAGTCGACTACACAGAGACATTCGCTCCAGTTGCTCGAATGGACACAATTCGAGCACTCATAGCTCTTGCAGCTCTGAAGAAATGGCATCTTTTTCAACTGGATGTCAAGTCGGCCTTTCTCAATGGAGATCTGAAAGAAGAAGTATATGTGGAGCAACCAGAAGGATTCATAAAGGAAGAAGGCAAAGTTCTTCATTTAAAGAAAGCACTCTACGGGCTCAAACAAGCGCCACGAGCTTGGTACAGTAAAATTGATGGATATTTCACTCGTCAAGACTTCAAAAGGAGCAAGAACGAGGCCACTCTATACATCAAAACCCAATGTATGGACATCCTAATTGTCTCTCTTTATGTTGATGACTTAATCGTCACAGGAAATAATGCCATACTAATCGAGGAATTCAAGAGAGACATGATGAATACCTTTGAGATGAGTGACTTGGGTTTGATGCACTATTTCCTCGGAATGGAGATAAGCCAAGAAGAAGATGGGATCTTCCTATCGCAGAAGAAATATATCGAGGATATACTCAAGAAGTTCAAGATGCAAGATTGCAAGCACGTCGTCACTCCTCTGATTCCAAATGAAAAGCTAAAGAAAGAAGACGGAGCAAGACCTGCGGATGCTACCAATTATCGGAGCTTAATTGGGAGTCTACTTTACTTAACGGCAATGAGGCTAGACATCATGTACGCCACAAGTCTTCTATCCAGATTCATGGACCATCCAACAGAGACGCACTACGGAGCAGCAAAAAGACTCCTCAGATATCTGCAAGGAACACTAAACCACGGTATTTGGTATAAGTCAAGTTCCGACTCACAACTCGTTGGATATTGTGACAGTGATTGGGCTGGGTCACAAGATGATATGAAAAGCACCTCTGGCTACACATTTAAGCTCGGATTGGGAATTTTCTCATGGGGATCGAAGAAGCAAGACTCAGTTGCTCTATCATCTGCAGAAGCCGAGTACGTTGCAGCAGCCGGGGCGGCATGTCAAGCAATATGGCTTAAAAGAGTATTGGAAGACATGGGAGAACTACAAAACTCGGCAACCGAGATTTAGTGCGACAACAAGTCAGCTATCGCAATGGCCAAGAATCCAGTTCAGCACATTAATATCAAGTATCACTTCTTAAGAGATGTCCAAGCAAAAGGGCTCATCGAGATGAAGTATTGTTCAATGGAGGAACAACTAACAGATATCTTCACCAAGGCGCTACCAAGAGATAGATTCCAGTTCCTACGAAGGATGCTTGGAGTTATCGACAAATGCATCAAGGAGGAGTATTGAAAGGTGATGCATTTATCTAGAATTATCTAAATAGATATAAAATAATAATATTCTAGAGAAATCTATAAGTCTCTAGGTAGATCTTGAAATATTCTAGATAAGAAGTATTCTAGAATATTCAAATAAGATATTTATATAGATATATTCAAGAATACTCTAAAGGATTATTAATTTAGTAAAAGTAGTAGAGAATTCTAGATTCCTATGAGGATCTAGAGAATTCTCTCAACACCTATATATAGGAGTTTGTACCATTTGTAATGTAAGCCATAAGCCATAAGCCAAAGCCAAGAGCTAATCAACAAACAAGTTAAGCTTTCTTACAAGTTCATACTCTCTATAGCCTTCTAGGAGACAAGAGCTCCATTCTAAAATTCATCTCTATATTCTACATACCACACTTACAATATTCATCTTCACCACTTCACCAAAATCACCCACCACATTCAAACCACAATATAATCACCTTCATTTTCCTAACAGAAACACGCTTGTGGGTAAAATATCCGCCATTGAACCGCTTGAACCGTCTCAAACCGGAGGGATCGGGAAACCACAACGGCACAAGTCCGGTAAGCACTAGAAACACACTTGTGGGTAAAAGTTTTGAAACACGGATCGGATCGGCCGGTTCGACCAGTTAAACTGGGAACAGACCAAGGTACTCATTCGATTTGCACTAGAAAAACGGTTGTGGTAGAAAACCGCTCAAAACCGCCCCAAACCACTATGACCCGCTTTGAACCGTCGGGTTCAAAAAACTGGAGATGGGTTTTGAAAACCACCCGATTTTGATTTTTAACGTAAAAATTGATGTTGCTGGTGGAAATCGAACCTTACACCTCTTAGATGGTAGTCCAAGTACTCTACCACTTAAACTAACTAATTAGTTGTTCTATTTTCCAACATTTTTGTTATTATAGTAAGTGTAAATCTCAATTTTTTAACGAAACAAATTCTTTTTTATCAAATTCTTTTTTAGATGTTTTTTTTTCTTTAATCAAAATTTGAACACAACACATCTTAGACAAGTCTCAACATTTCTATCATCTCTACTATGCAACAAATTTCTTCTATATTCAACTTTTATTATTACTAGTAAGTACACCGTCAACACTCGACGGGACATAATTTTATATTTTCATCTATATAAATCTATTTTAAAAAAACTTTTTCTGGTAAATAATATTTTATTTCACCAACGTGAGCAAAGGAAGAAACACAAACATCTTGCGAATGATAAAACAACCAGACAACAAATCATACCATTATAACTTTGAAAAAACTGTCTTCCAATCTCAATGCTTCACCCTCACTATCTCTCTATAATTTCTTTCCAAAAACTGACTTATATTTTAAAAAAAGTTTTATATCTTATTTAAAAGTTCTTATGTTGTTTGCGTAATTATAAATCAAACTTAGTAAATTAATTATATTTCACGTATCTAAACTTATAATTATGAATGATAATAAACCAAATACTAATTCATTATGTATTTTTCAAATCTAAATTTGTTCAAAATTTTTCTATATCTCGATTAAAATAGTAACTTTGTTGCATATACTCGTCGCAAACTTGTTGGGTAATAGTTTCGATAAAAATCTGATTACTGCAAAGTTAATATTAACTAAAATTATTAAAAATCTTCTTTTTATCTCTATTTGAATCGTCTCGTTGGTAATATGGTCAATTGATATCTCTAATCTTAGCCAAAGACCGAGAAAGATATATTTGTATTTTCATTATGTGTTTTTGAAATCTGAATTTGTTTAGAATTTTTCGATATCTCGATTAAAATAGTGACTTTATTGTATATACTCGTCGCAAACCTGTTGGGTAATAGTACTCGATAAAAATTTGAACACTATAAAATTAACTTAACTAAATTAGTAAAAATTCTTCTTTTTATGTCTATTTGAATCTTCTCGTTGCTTTGAATCATCTCGTTGGTTTATGGTAAAAAATTAATATCTCTAATCTTAGACAAAGGCCGAGAAAGATATATTTACATTTGCAAGATGTGTTGTTTTTTTCCTTTTTTTTTAGCTATCTATTCATACATTAGATTCAAGGGCCAACTCTTTTTAAATACAAATTGATAAATGGTAGAAGTTTTTTGCACTCATTTATAAGAGTATGAGTTTTTATACCACAATCACTTATAAGACTAAACTACCCTTACTCTAAATAAAACAAATAAGAAAAAGACAAATAAAAAAAAACTTATTTTGAATGTAGTTAAACTTGGTTCCCCCCTCCCCCACTACCCCACATTCTTCTCTCTCTCTCTCTCTTTCTCTCTCTCTCTCTCTCTCTTTCCCAACCCTTGACGGCACACACACCTTTGACGATGCACACATACGAAGGAGATGTCCAAAATTATGAGTTCTGAATCCGACCATGATGGAGAGTCGACAGCGTCAGCGTCTAGTTCCGACGAGGAGAAAGTAATACTCGTCAACAACGAACCGCTGATTAATGCTTATATTCCACATGAAATTGAATTTGTGTTTGAAAAATTTAAGCTTCTAAGTTTGTGTTTATGTCCGTTCAATTGAATATAAGAACAATGTTCATGATTGTATGAGTATAGGTAGCGTTATTTCTAAGATTTGTTGGTGAATTTAGGGCTTTGAATGTGAGAATTTCGCTGCCCACGGTGGGTGTTTATATATCCACGGTGGACCACCATCGTGGGTTGCCACCGGTGTGGGTATCCCCCTGTCGTGGATTGCGCTCCTGCCGTGGGTTGCCCCCAGGCGTGGGTTGCCCACTGTGGGCAGCACCACCGTGGGCAAACCCGAGACTTTTTATCTAGTTTGTATTTTGTGATTTTGTTGGTTTGAGCACTCGAACTTCCTTATGGTTTGTATGTTTACATTGCAGCCCGGTTGTTAATGGATGAGACCGACATTGCGTGATGTTAACAAACAATTAAATTTAAGGTTAATTGCTTATAAAGGTACAACCTTTTCACAAATTTGCAATTTTAGCATGACTTTTTTTCATTAGTAATTCAAGGCATGATCTTTCAACTCATTGCAATTCAGAGCATATTTTCAACTTTCGGTGATCGGAAAGATGATGTGTAATTTTTTAGTGACGTGACATTTAACTATTTTTTATGTGACATTTGACTCATTGCTGATGTGACATTTATATTTATTTTTACCAAATAATTTTGTTTTTTCTTATATTATACCATTTTCTCAATAATCCAAATTTAAATGTCACATAAAAAAATAAGTAAATGTCATGTCACTAAAAAATTACCCGTCATCTTTCCGATCATCGAAATTTGAAAATATGCTCTAAATTGCAATGAGTTGAAAGATCATGCATTGAATTACCAATGAAAAAATGTCATGCTAAAATTGCAAATTTGTGAAAAGGTTATGCCTTTATAGGCAATTAACCCTTAAATTTATACGTATGTGAGTCGGTATTCAAAGATATGACGAAGATTATTCGGCAGTTTACGAGCAATCCAAGATGGTATCAACAAGTCTATAATCAATTTACGGCGTGATGTATTGGCCGTTTGATTAAACATAAGAGACGTGGAAGTACAAACACTGCCCAACATTACCTATTGGCCTGTTAGTTAAAGGGTACGTAATATGACCCCTCCAGACGAGACATGGTTCCAGATTTTCGGGCAAACCCTCCGCTTCACCGCATGGGACTATGCATGTATTATTGGATTGAATCTTGGAAAATTAGATTTCCAACCAAATGAGAGACATCTCCCCAACCTGACAGTCTTTTCCATAGATTATTCAAAGGCCACGAAACTTTGGTAAAAAATATGTGCGATATGTTCGTCGAGCAGTTGGGAAACAACCTTGAAGATTATTCGAAGGTTGCCAATCTCTTGATTTACTACCTTTTTCTCCTTTGTCATCACATGGAGGTCGAGACATGGGCATGGGCATTCGTTGAAGATCCAGAACGTTGGGAAGCTTTTCCTTGGGGTGATTGCATGTATCAGTCGTTCCGTCACTACATCAACAACACCGTCTTGAAAAAGACAAGCACGGATAAAAACTTACCACTTTTATGGACCGATTCGGGTTCTACAGGTGTGGTCTTACGAGTGATTACATGTATCAGTCGTTCCGTCACTACATCAACAACACCGTCTTGAAAAAGAAAAGCACGGATAAAAACTTACCACTTTTATGGACCGATTCGGGTTCTACAGGTGTGGTCTTACAAGTGTATTCCTTTCTAAGGGGAGTGACAAGGTTGTAGTTCGCATTCTCAAAAATAAATTTATAGCCTATTCTCATAGTTATGTAGATAGTGTGTAAGTACAGGGTCGATCCACAAGGAGTTGATTGTTCATATCTCTTGAATCCTCCTCCGCCTAGTAGAAAAAGGGTTTTGGTATGTTGGTCACTCGCGCTCTCTTTCCCAATACTTAAACTAAATTAATGCTGAAAAAAAACAGAGAACTTGATCAATAATAAAAATGACTTGATCTAGATTTGACATTGTTAAGTGAGGACACTTGCTCGATCATTAGTGCAAAAAAATTCATTACATGCATGCATCGTTGGTTATAGGATTTGAATGTCAAGATCATTTTTTACTCGTCACGCTCTCGACAAACCCTTCCCTGGCCTATCCTTACTTAGTTCGCGACGCACCACCGGCTTCCTACTCTGGGCAATACCTCTGTCGGAGTCATCGTTCAGTGTCTTGCCCAGAGAGCATTAATATCTAGAAAGGCTCAACAAGGAATAATCACGTCTCGTCTAGCAGGGTAGACACCTTTCTCTAATATTAATTGATCTTAACTAAGATGAGTTATGGAAAATTCTCCCAACCTCTTAATTGACTAGTAATCTAATATTTCTTAAATGATTAACAACCTATTAATCTCCTAATCATATTATACAATATTGGAACAAGCTCATCAATATATCGGGAACATATGCATGCAATTATCAAACTTAACTTAGACCTCTCGAGCCATGAACTCACTCAAATGTCTTGTCCAGATCAAATATAAAAACTTAGCTAGACATGAATTTAAATATGTAAACACAAATCATGTAGGAACTCATTAAAACTAAAATAGTACGTCGAAATCAAAAGTATAAACTAAATTTGCCCTTAGGACTTGTTTTTCCTCACAACGCTCAAAATAAATAAAAAACGGAAGTGCATAAAATAATCAAACTCCTTGGAAGTAGATAGGCATCACACATATATATATATATATATATATAGACTTGTGCTAGGGTTTGGGCCCCCAGTCCTTAACATGGAAAGTTTACACGAGCTACCTTGGGATAAAAGTAATTATTTGGATAAGCACAACCCCAACATGGCATGTCCGTCGATCTTCACGATCTCTTCCGGAATTGTAATACCCCGAACTTTTCTAAGTCTTAAAGTGCATATTAAATAAGTTAATATGCCTATAGGATGAGATTTGAGTGCTAAAAATTTCCAAGAAAATAAATTTTCTTGTGAAATGATAAAAATGTCCTTACGTGCTTTGATGTGATTTTTCTCGTTTCGATTATTCGAATCGAGTATGTGATGCAATGTTTGAGCATGAATATATGAGTTTGAGCTTGAGTATGAATTTCGGAAAATTCTGAGAAATTTTTCTTTTAGATGAATAGTAATGTTAACCGAGAAAATTACTATTCATCGACCAACTCCAAATTTAGTCTAATTAGTGTCATTTCAATGTAGAATTTATTCTAAAATTTTTGAGATATGTCGGAGAATTTTCCGAGATCGTTTGAACGAAGTTTTAAAATAAATTGCTCAACGATTTAATTAACCGAGCAGTTTTTATGTTTTTCTTCATTAGACGGAATTTTGATCTGAAAATTAGATATTTGGATTCCCTGATTTATTTGGTGAGAAATAAGATGAAGTAGAGAGATTTTCGACATCGAGAAAGAGACGAGGAGAGATTTTAGTCGTTTGAGAGATAAACGAAATAATAGGGATATTTTTTACCGGAAAACTTTTTCTTCCAGTTATATTTAGCAGATAAAAATCTGCATCTTATCCAAATAATTGGAGAATTCCCTCCCCCACTCTCATCTTGTGCGTGGGATACACTCCCCATGTCACCAATTATTTGTGCCAATTATATTACCTTTTCTCTCTCTCGATTTTCATCTCATCATACACAAATTCATTCCCCTTATTCCATATTCACAATTCTCTCTCATCATCTCTCATTTTTTTCCTTCTCTCTGCCGAAGAAAATAAGAGAGCAGCCCCCTCCATTTCTCTTTCATCTCCATCGATATACACACATATATACATACTAATGAAGAACTCCATGGAAGCTTGAGGTTTAAGCTTCAAAAGCTTCAAAGATCATCTTCATCTTCCACTTTTGATCTAAACTAACAGGGTAATAATCATCTTCTTCACCTTGTGATCATTTTGAGATCAAGAACCAACCCTCTCATTCCTTATTATTTTCTCGGCAGCTAGGCCAAGGAGGAGGAGTGTTCGATTTCTTGTTTCTTGTTGAAGCCTAGAAGTCGAAATTTAACAAGGTTCTTGCATGGAGATCAAAGCCATACCTTGAGTCCTTTTTCCCCTCCATACCGTCTACCATAACCTTGAAGAAAGAGGAGTTTGATTTTATTTAAAGTTTGTTATTTCTTGATTTCTATATATGTGTATGTATGTGGAGAAAAATAAGGAAAAACCATGCATGTTTAAATTATGCTTAGGAAAACCTTAGGGTTATGATGATGATGATGAAGGTAGATGATGATGATATGATGATTAACATGAGTTTAAAAATTAACCTAGGAATTTAAAAGATGAAGAGAAATAATTTTCTTAAAATTATTAAGGAAAAATCGAAGAAAGGAAGAAATAGGAAAATATCTCCTTGATGAGTATTTGATGATTAATTGATGATATGAAGATGATATATGTCTATGATGATGATTTGAGTGATTTATATGCATCAATATGAGTTTGAGAATTTTTGAGAATTTATTTGCATATAAATCGATTTATTTGAGAATAAATGAAGAAAATATGTTTAAATGCCTATTTTATGAATTTGATGATATTTATGATGAATATAAGTATGATGAAGCATGAAAATATGAATAAGTTGAGAATTCAAGTGATATATGAATTTGTGAATTTTTATTGAAAAATTCGATATATATGTATACATATATATATATATATGAAGAAAATGAGTTTGTGATGATTTAAATGATTTTAAATGAAGTATGATGATCTTGATGATGATGATGATGTTATGATGTTCTTGATGGATTTTGAGTGTTAAAATGCATAAAAATAAAGAAATTGAGTAATATTAATTTTTATGAATTTAATATGAATTTTTAGAAATTTTAAGAGATTTTCGATGAAATGAGTATATATATATTTGTGTTCTTGATGCTATTGAATAAAACATGAAGATATGAAGATGAGTTCTTCATGTTCTTGAAGGAATCATGAAGATTTAAGGATGAATTAAAATAATTATTAATTAATTATTTTTAATATATATTAAATTCAAAATATATATTTATATATTAAAATGATGAATTTCATTAAATACAAATTAAATTAAGGAGTAAATGAGTTAATGGGCATGTTTTGAGTCAAAAGAGAAAAATATAAAAATTCTATAAATTTTTACAAGAGCAAGAGTTTGATATAATATATATATATATATATATATATATATATATATATATATATATATATATATATATATATATATATAGGGAGTGATTCTCATGCAAACTCCCCTTAAAGTGAGAAATAGAAATTAATCTCCACCATTGATCTTATCTATATGAATGGTCAAGATTTAGTTTGGTCAAAGCGGGTCAACCCGTTGACTTTTTTTTTATTTTATTTTTTTAAACGGTCACACAAGATGCACAATTTCACATATTCAGATGCACCAATTCACATATTCGGATGCACAACTAAGTGTATTGAGATGCACAAGATTTTAATTTTTTTTTTATGTTTTTTTTTTTCGTTTTTTTTTTAAGGTTAGGTCATATGCACCACACTATATAATGAGATGCACCACTAAGTGCATTAAGATGCACTAGTTTTATTTTCGTTTTTTTTATTTTCGTAAAACATTGTGCATCTAGTTACACTATGTGGTGCATCTAGTTACACTGTGTGGTGCATCTAGTTACGCATTGTGTTGCATCCAATTTTTTTTCATTTTTTTTTTTTTTTTTACAAATTCGGTGCATCTCACTACACATAGTGGTGCATCTCATTATGTATAGTGGTGCATCCGAATATGTGAAATAGTGCATCTAAGGTGACTGTTTAAAAAAATTGAAAAAGAAAACTGAAAATCTTGTGCATCTAAATGCACTTAGTGGTGCATCTAGTTATATAGAGTGGTGCATCCGTGATGGTCCCGATACGAGTTCTGGTGTATGGGGGGGAATACACCAGATAAAACTTTTTAAAACAACCCCCTAAAAATAACACAACCGAGTAAAGCAACTCAGTTGGAATCACAACCGAGTAAGAAACACTCGGTTGGAAGTGAAGTGATGTGCGGAATGTGGTAGAAAATAACTCGTATAAACTCAACTCACACTTAAGTGCAAGGTTGGTCAATAACCAAAACAGTTGATGTGGAATAATGCAGTTTGTATGCAGGTTAGTTAGTCAGTTGAATATGCAATAAGACAACTGAAAATAAACACAACACACAAAGAATTAACGTGGTTCGGAGAGAACTCCTACGTCCACGGGGAGTTGTGAGTCCACACAACTCAGTCCAAGTTCTTCTGGACAAACCACAAAGCTTACGCGGGCTTTGCAACCGTTGAGATAAGTTTACGG
Source organism: Schizonepeta tenuifolia (assembly GCA_029490685.1). Taxonomy (NCBI): domain Eukaryota; kingdom Viridiplantae; phylum Streptophyta; class Magnoliopsida; order Lamiales; family Lamiaceae; genus Schizonepeta; species Schizonepeta tenuifolia. The sequence goes on along the minus strand of CM055955.1, from coordinate 118,258,072 downwards.
GTACTTATCAACCTTACAGATTAGTTTTCGGGTACTAATCAACCTATCTACTCAGTTACAGGAAGAGTAGGGTCCTAAAACCTTTTCAGGAGAAAGAAAGGGTGGGGTTCCAACTAAATAGCTCGAACAAGAAGTGAGCTAAGATCTAACACTCTACGAACTCTCAACAAGTGATGTTCTCAAGGTTGGATCAAAGACTACAAGGACAGAAACTAACTCTCTAGAACTCTCAACTAATGATGTTCTAAGAGGTTTTGCTTGAGTGCAGAATGAAGTTGTTCTTTCGCTTGAATATCTCTTCTCACTTGTCTGTCTCGTATTTTCCGTTTCCCATAGTCTTGGTGAATGAATGAAGGCCTCTATTTATAGGCGGAGAGAATCAACTAGCCGTTGGAAGAGCTGTTGATATCTGTTCTTTGATAGCGATGGCTTGTCTCTCATCTCTGCAGACTTTCCGGATTTGGCAACTGCGTGCTTCTACTTTCCATCTGAGACAGCCTTGTGTTGGGCCAAATGAGGTAATGACAGAGAGTCAAACCTTCACATGACTTCCTTATTTGAAATTCAAATCTTAACCTTTGATCTCCAACACTTGATAGTCGGTTGAGTCGTCTGATCTTCATTTGATTTGTCTTCAGCTGATGTTCTATCTGAACATGTGAACTCTCAGCTGACTTTGAACTTTAAGCTGTTGATCTAACTGATTGAGTCTACAACTGATGTTCCATCTTGAACGCTCAGTTGTCCTTCTTGTATCTGACTCTGATCAGTTGGCTTCGAACGCTCAGTTGTCTTTCTTACAATTGATGTTCTCTTGTATCTTCTTCCTTTGAATACTTGGTTGACTTTTGCATCTTCCTCTTTGAATGCTCATCTGATGAACGCTCAGTTGTCTTCCTCACAACTGATCTTCTATCCGAGTGAAGCCTTGTTGCCGTCTTCAGGTGGAGTCCTGTAAAGATAAAATCTTAACAATGCTCAAACAGCGAGCCTAACTGCTAACATTAGGATCTGGCAACATCTACTCGGTTGAGGTCAATTGGTTTTGGAATCAATCAAAACTTTAATAAATTTCCCAACAATCCGAATATATGAAGTTGTGCATCTTGGGTGACAGTTTAAAAAAAAATTGAAAAAAAAATCTGAAAATCTTGTGCATCTAAATGCACTTAGTGGTGCATCTAGTTATATAGAGTGGTGTACCGAATATGTGAAGTTGTGCATCTTGGGTGACATTTAAAAAAAAAGGATCAAAAAAAAAAGTCAACTGGTTGACCCGGGTTTGACCCGCTTTGACTTGGCCAAATCTTGACCCTCCATCACCAATAGATCTATGGTGGAGATCTATTATCATTTCTTACGATAAAATTCATTCTCATATGATCTATCTCTTATATATATATATATATATATATATATAGGGAGTGATTCCCATACAAAGAGATCTTAAAGTGAGAATTAGAAATTAATCTCAACCATTGATCTTATCTACATGAAGGGTCAAGATTTAGCTTGGTCAAAGCGGGTCAAACCCGGGTCAACCTAGGTCAACCCGTTGACTTTTTTTTTTTTTTTTTTAAATTGTCACACAAGATGCACAACTTCACATATTCAAATGCACAAATTCACATATTCAGATGCACAACTAAGTGTATTGAGATGCACAAGATTTTAAGTTTTTTTTTTTATGTTTTTTTTTTTCGTTTTTTTTAAGGTTAGGTCATATGTACCACATCATGTATTCATATGCACCACACTATATAATGAGATGTACCACTAAGTGCATTAAGATGCACTAGTTTTGTTTTCGTTTTTTTATTTTCGTAAAACATTGTGCATCTAGTTACACTATGTGGTGCATCTAGTTATACTGTGTGGTGCATCTAGTTACGCATTGTGGTGCATCCGATTTTATTTCAGTTTTTTATTTTTTTTTTTTTTACAAATTCGGTGCATCTCACTACACATAGTTGTAATGCCCCGAAAATTCCTTATGATCTCAAAATTTTAAAGTTAATAAAATAAATGGTTTTGCACGCCTAAGTTTACGATTTTGAATTCTAAGACTAACGGTCGAATCCGTTTTCGAAAATAAATTACGGAAGTCAGCTAGACGACTACTGTATTTAGGGTTAGCGCGTACAAAAAGTTTTTAGTTCGTGAACTCAGAACGGAAAACCGTCTGATATTTACATTCACGAAATCGCGATACGAACTCGCCCGAGAAAGTTCATTTTTATGATTTTCCGGACGAAACTCGGACTGTGTCGTCCCGAGTTTTTGTCGGAATTAATTTTATAAATTTTATTTTCCGATTAAGTTTTATACGTTAGAATTTTTGGACGAATCGGATCGTGACGATTTTGTGTCGAGCTACGTTTTTCGTCGTTCGTTTTCCATAACGTCGTATCGCGCCGGAAAAATACGTACCACTCCTAAAAATTCCTAAGGGCAGCCGACCTCCCTCCTCTCTTAGACTAGATTTTTGTGTTTTATATAGTTTAATATGTGACACCTATTACTATTACTATTCACCTTTACACCTAAGTCTTTAATTAAGAAATATCTAAGCTAGTTAGTCATCATCTCCTTTGTCTTCCTCCCCCCAAAACCGATACACACACACTCCCTCTCTCCCATCTTCATTTCTTCATCACCATTGAAGAAGCTTGAAGATCTTGAGCAAGAAATCACACAAGTCATCATCCAACCATCAAAACCTATTACTTCCTTTGTTAATCCTCAAGGTATTCATCTCCTCCATGTTTCTATCCAATTGGATTCCTCTCCTTTTTATTTTCTTTTTGATCGAAAATTTAAGAGTGATGAACTAGATGTTTTGATCTTCGATTAGTGAAATTAGTTGTGATTGGATGTGAATTCTAGGATCAAAATTGGAAGAAAATCAAAAGCCCTAACCTCTATGTAATACCGAAATTTTAGGGTTCTTGGTAGGATTTTTGGGATTCTTCAATTGATGTTAAATTCATGTTTAGGAAGTGCTTAATTGGTGATTAGAACCAAGAGAAATCGAAACCCCCATGTTTGATTGAAACCGATTAGGGTTTAGGGTTAGGAATTGGGGATTTTGCATGTTAATGTGTAATTGGATTCCATTTGATCAATTGATGTTATAATAGTATGATTAAGAGTTAAATGGTGTTAAATGATGAAGAAAATCACCCTCTTAATCCATGTATTAATACCAAAAATTATTAGAATTTTAGGGGTTTTCATGTGTTTGATTTAGATGATGTTTGGTTGATGGAATAATGTTGTAATTGGTATTAATTGTTAATAGGAATTTATTTAGATTTTTCTAAAAATATTTTGTGGGATGTAAGAAACGAAAAACTCGTTGTAAGTTGAGATATAGTGTTGATTTGAAATGATTATATGCATGAAAGTGATTCTCGTTAGATGTTGTTTAATGACGTAAAATTTGAATAAAATCCGAAAACTTTGAAAATTGTGTAAGAGATGAACAATTAGACGTAACTAATAACCGGGAAGTCGAATGAGAATTCTAATTTGATATTATTGTTTATGATGGACTTGAGAATAACTTTGTAGTTGATGTCATGAGCTTTCGAGCTAATATAATATGAGCTATAGTGATAATCGAGAACTAGAACGAGAAGTTGATAAATTGTTTTGGTTTAGTACATGTTAGTTGAAAGCCGACGTTTAGAACGTCGTGCTATTGGACGAGTTTTGAGAAGGAGTTCATCACGTACGGGAGTACGTGTTGACTGCCTTGAGAGTCCAGTTTCTTAAGAAATCGAATTCAAGAACTTAGAATGAACCTAAGACGTTATACGTGTTTCTATCGAGCAACTAGGGTTAGCGCGGCAGTTTTGCGACCCTCACCGGAAACTGTAATAACTTTTAGCTCGTTTATCGGATTTGCGATCCGTAAATTGGAGCGTAAACTAGACATCCCAAACTTTCCAACGGTACAGGGCTCATCCCCTGTTTCCAGATCCCCTATTCTAAGCAGTCCCCAGAGTTACTGTAATGCGCAGTGAAATTTCAGTTTTCATTCTTCTAAGTTGTTTCGTTCGCAACTTAGTTTCTTTCGATCATTTAAGCCGTAGTAACTAATGAACATCTCCCTACTGACCCTAGAGTCAAGAAAAGAGCCTTGAGTGCTAACCGAGACGAGTTGGTACCTCTTATCCGTTCAAGTAAAGAAGTTTAGTTAAGCGAGAAATTGCATAAGTCGTATAATGAATTAAAACTTATTTTCCTAAGTTGATTTCTTTTCCAACTTAGTTCCTTTTGATCTTTTAAGCCGTATTAAGCTATCGACTACCCTCTCTACTGACCTGAGAGTCGAGTATGAGACCTTTCGAGTTCTAAACGGGATTTGTTCGAGTCTCGTTCCCGTTTAAGTAAAATGAATCTAGTAAGCGTGCAAATGCCTAAAGAATAAAACGACTAAAACCTTTTTTGAGTTTCTTTAATCGATTATCTTTTACGACCCGATTTTAAGTATTATTATTTTACGATGAAGGAGGAAGCCAGCAGTAAAGAAATGACGGAAGATCCGAAGATTGGAAGCTAGTGCTTCTTAGTTAGGGATGGCAATTTACCCGCGGGTACCCAACCCTAATAGGTGCGGGTTTGAGGGCTATTTGATAACCATGGATAGCTTCATGGTTAGAAAATACTACCCATTTAGTTCGTGGGTATGGGTATGGATAGTTACTATCCATACCCACGATACCCGTTTACCCGCTAAAAATACTCGAGAAATATCCACGAAATACCCGACTACTACCCGATTATTATATAATGTATATAATATATATTTGGGCCAGATATTGGTATGGATTTGAACTTTGTAGATTTGAATTTTATGTTTTATGGATTTGAACTTTGGTGGTTAATCTTTTATTTTGTGTTAAATTGTAATTTATTTGATTAAATTCCGATTCGCGGGTGGTGAGTATCCAATAGGTGGCGGGTAGGCAGGTACCCGTGGGTGAAAAGTACGCGGGTACCCGACGGGTGGCGGGTACCCGCGGGTGGTGGGTATAGGTAGAGAAAAATACCCATCGCGGGTATGGGTATGGGTATGGGTATGGGTTTGGCTCGTGGGTATGGATATGGATATTCATTATCCGTACCCGCCGTACCCGATTGCCATCCCTATTCTTAGTTCTGTATTACGAGGTGGGCTTTTATATACAAAATAAAACGAGCAATGCTCGGAAAATCTTTCTTTATCGCTTTGATATCTGTGTTTTCAAAGTGATGATTATGGCATGAACTGTTTTATGTTTTATGTGAGTTCTCTTGTACCTATCTGAGTTAGCATTCGTGTTTTCCAGATTTAGAGTTAATCTAACTAGGTTAACTAACGATCGGCTCTGAGTTAGCTGCTAAGTGCTTTCCAGAGTTAGTGCACTTTGTAACCTGTGGTGTATGTGATATCTTGTTGAAGGGTACCAGCCACGGTGAATGAGAATTGGTCAAGATTGAACATAACATACCAGAAAAATGCTTGCAAGCTAAATTGAGAAAAAAAGTCAGAAAATGTTTAGTAGACACGGGCCCTTTCAAATAAACCCCGATGTGCTAAAAATTATGAAATGCCATATTTATCTATACCTATGATTATGATTTCGGCATCGTGCCCACTAAGTACTTCGTACTTAGCCCTGCTTTGTTTTTCTAAATGTGCAGGTTGAAGCGACGTGAGCGGCAACGGTTGAAGTTGAGTTGAAAAGATAGGATACTTTAGTTAGGACTCTTCCGCTGTCAAACTCTAAGTCTTTTGAATATGTACATTGAACAAAACTCTGTAGTATAAGTCTGTAAACTTGAACATAGTTACTATCGTGTACTTTTGTCGAGTAATCACTCGTGATTAACTCTTTCTTTAATATATTCGAGTCTTGTTCATTGAGTATTTGATGCCTTTTATGTATGCTTAGTCAGTTAGCCCCCTTCTTCCCCGCTTCTTTAATCCAACCCCAGTCGCACCCCAGGCTTCTGCCGTCCCTCGGGATTTGGAACTGTGACAATAGTGGTGCATCTCATTATGTATGGTGGTGCATTCGAATATGTGAAGTGGTGCATCTTAGGTGAGTGTTTTAAAAAAAATTGAAAAAAAAAACTGAAAATCTTGTGCATCTAAATGCACTTAGTGGTGCATCTAGTTATATAGAGTGGTGCATCCGAATATGTGAAGTTGTGCATCTTGGGTGACAGTTTAAAAAATAATCGAAAAAAAAAACTGAAAATCTTGTGCATCTAAATGCACTTAATGGTGCATCTAGTTATATAGAGTGGTGCATCTGAATATGTGAAGTTGTGCATCTTGGGTGACAGTTAAAAAAAAAGATCGAAAAAAAAAAGTCAACGGGTTGACCCGAGTTTGACCTGCTTTGACTTGGTCAAATCTTGACCTTCCATCACCAATAGATCTATGGTGGAGATCTATTCTCATTTCTTAGGATAAAATCCATTCTCATATGATCTATCTCCTATATATATATATATATATATATATGGAGTGATTCCCATACAAAGAGATCTTAAAGTGAGAATTTGGAATTAATCTCAACCATTGATCTTATCTACATGAAGGGTCAAGATTTAGCTTGGTCAAAGCGGGTCAAACCCGGGTCAACCCGTTGACTTTTTTTTTTTTTTTAAACTGTCACACAAGATGCACAACTTCACATATTCAGATGCACAAATTCACATATTCGGATGCACAACTAAGTGTATTGAGATGCACAAGATTTTAAGTTTTTTTTATGTTTTATTTTTCGTTTTTTTTAAGGTTAGGTCATATGAACCACATCATGTATTCATATGAACCACACTATATAATGAGATGCACCACTAAGTGCATTAAGATGCACTAGTTTTGTTTTCATTTATTTATTTTCGTAAAACATTGTGCATCTAGTTACACTATGTGGTGCATCTAGTTACACTGTGTGGTGCATCTAGTTACGCATTGTGGTGCATCCAATTTTTTTTTCGGTTTTTTTTTCTACAAATTCGGTGCATCTCACTACACATAGTGGTGCATCTCATTATGTATAGTGGTGCATTCGAATATGTGAAGTGGTGCATCTTGGGTGACTGTTTTAAAAAAAAAACTGAAAATCTTGTGCTTCTAAATGCACTTAGTGGTGCATCTAGTTATATAGAGTGGTGTACCAAATATGTGAAGTTGTGCATCTTGGGTGACAGTTAAAAAAAAAAAGATCGAAAAAAAAATCAACGAGTTGACCCGGGTTTGACCCACTTTGACTTGGCCAAATCTTGACTCTCCATCACCAATAGATCTATGGTGGAGATCTATTCTCATTTCTTAGGATAAAATCCATTCTCATATGATCTATCTCTATATATATATATAGGGAGTGATTCCCATACAAAGAGATCTTAAAGTGAGAATTAAGAATTAATCTCATCCATTGATCTTATCTACATGAAGGGTCAAGATTTAGCTTGGTCAAAGCGGGTCAAAGCGGGTCAAACCCGGGTCAACCCGCTGACTTTTTTTTTTTAAACTGTCACACAAGATGCACAACTTCACATATTCAAATGCACAAATTCACATATTCAGATGCACAACTAAGTGTATTGAGATGCACAAGATTTTAAGTTTTTTTTTATGTTTTTTTTTTCGTTTTTTTTAAGGTTAGGTCATATGTACCACATCATGTATTTATATGCACCACACTATATAATGAGATGTACCACTAAGTGCATTAAGATGCACTAGTTTTGTTTTCGTTTTTTATTTTCGTAAAACATTGTGCATCTAGTTACACTATGTGGTGCATCTAGTTATACTGTGTGGTGCATCTAGTTACGCATTGTAATGCATCCAATTTTATTTGAGTTTTTTTTTTTTTTTTTTACAAATTCGGTGCATCTCACTACACATAGTGGTGCATCTCATTATGTATAGTGGTGCATCCGAATATGTGAAGTGGTGCATCTTGGGTGACTGTTAAAAAAAAAAAAAAAAAGTCAACGGGTTGACCCGGGTTTGACCCACTTTGACTTGGCCAAATTTTGACCCTTCATCACCAATAGATCTATGGTAGAGATCTATTCTCATTTTTTAGGATAAGATCTATTTCCTATATATATATATATATATATATATATATATATATAAAAGAAAGAACTTAAAATAAGAAAGAAGAAATAATTAAATGGAGTTATAAGTTAAGTAAAACAAAGAAAGATACTTCTTTGTTGAGTATGTGAAAATTTTAATGATATAAGAGATGAAATGCATAAGTATAATGTTTGATGTTAAAAAGAAAATAAAATATTAATATTAATATTTATTTGAGAAATAAAAAGGAAATTAGAATGAAAGAAGATAAAATTTTCTACGAGAAAACATTCTAGAAGTCGAGTATATGAGTTAATGAGATTAGTTATACGAAGTTAAGTTCGTTTATATATGATGATTGAGAAATCAATCAAAGAAATATTAGAATAAAAATAATAAAGTGAGAATATTCAATTTAGAAGAATATTTCTTTAAGAATGGGAAAAATTTGAATGATGTAGGATATAAGTTGATGCTTATATTCTAGAGTATGTTTAGATGTTTGAATGATGATATGAAGTATTACTTGAGTGAAGAAGAGTTATAAAGTTAACAAAAAAAAACGAACAAATATGCATGATTATTTGAGAAAAACGAGTTTGATGAATTATAATACTTTGAAGTTGAGTTCTTGATGTTATATTGAGCATTAAGTGATTTAATGATGATGCTTGAGTAAAAATAAGTAAGTTTGCTTTTTGAATCACTTAAAAAGGAGTTAAGACATAGAAGTTATCGAAGGCCGAAGTTTTGAAATAAAAGATGAGTTCTTATTAAATAAAAACGAAAATTGAGGATTAATTAATAAAGAAAAAGATTAAATGATGATTATTTGATGTTGAGTATTAAGTTGAGAGTATATACGAGTATGAGTTCGTATTTTGAGAAAATGACGACGTATTTTAAAGTCGGGAAATATTAAATAGAAGTTTGAATATTAAATTCAAAATAAATATTATAATTTGAGTTATTAAAGGGTTTAACAAAATTATTTTCGTAAAAAGTTCAAAGTTATAATTTTTTAAAAAAGTTAAGAGTCGAGCAGTAATGAGTCAATATGTGACTGTGTTAGAAATATAAATTAGTTTTGAGTATTTAATACTTGATTGAGATTATGTGATTAAGTGGGATCTAATCCACTTATCTGTGAAGTAAATTATTTACTTGAAGTGAATGCTCGATGCTTGATCATTAATATAAGTACTCGACTAATGAGATGGATGTTCGATTATTGAACTAAATGTTCGATTATGATGTAAATGATTGATTTTAATGTGCTTAAGTAGTGTTTAATTAACCTACTTATTTGTGAAATAATCATTTATATGATGTGAATGTTTCACTTTTAAAGTGAATGCTTGACTAAGACATGAATGATTTCTGATGAAAATAGTCGAGAAATAATGTTATGATTTTCTGAGTTTGAATAACTCGAGATATTAAGAAGCATAAGACGAGATGAATAGTAATTTCTCGATTTGCATGAATATTAAAATATTATTTTCTAGAAACGAGAATTCGAATTTGAAAAGTAATTAGAAATCGAGTAAAGACGATAAAACGAGAACGTGAAACCGAGAAAGATGTCGATGTACAGAATTTTAAATAAGATAAGGAAGATACGAGTCATGTAGAAGTCCTTCAGCCGAGCCCTAAGTCTATCTTACGTTTTTTTTGGAAAGATAAACTCGATCTTATTCGATGTTATTATTGAAAGGGCCAAGCGGGACTAAGAAGTAGTCGGAAGCGTAAAGTAAGCTACCTCGACTCAATTTACCAGAAGTCAGGTGGGCTTTTCTAAAACCAAAACTCTGATGGATGCTATTACTTATTGATTATTATTATGTGAGCTTTTAAAATTGATTGACTTGTCATTTATCTGAGTTTAGTATGTTTGATCATCTACATGAGTTGTTATATCCTGTGTGAGGCAGGAACCCATGTGTGGTTATTTGATTGATGAGGTGACTGTGAGCTTTACTTCGGTTTAGCCGGTCACAGTGATTGAGAAGGAGGCCTACTTCTCGACACAATGTTGATGTGGTAGATGATTCATACCTTTATTATATATGTTTTGACAGCATTGTCGTTTAAAGAAAATAAAATGATTTATGCATTCACAAGTAAAATGTTTTCAAATGAACTAACACTTGTGATGCAGTGGCAAGGCAAGTTCAATTATATAGCTCTAATGAGCATGATTTTTAATATGTTTTCGGCATTGTGTTCACTGAGTACGAAGTACTCAACCCTGCATGTATTTCTAAATGTGCAGGTTAGCTATGGATGAGGATGGCGTGGATGAACAGGTGGTGTGTCTTATGTTAAGTTGAAAGTTTAAGTCGGCAATTGCATGTCTTCATACATGTATTTGTTGAGAGCGAGTTGATGTCTCCGCTGCAAGATAATCTCATTTGATATGTCTTTTTGATAACCTCTGATGCTGTGTTGAAACAATGAGTCGTTTGCTCGAAACTATCTCCGTTTGTCTCCCATTTCTGCTTGACTTAGTTTTGAAAAAAAAAAAAAACTTATCATGTTATGTCAAACAGATGAAATCTTTCGTGCTCGTTTATTTTGTCTAGTCATCCAAAAGTACGTTGATATGGTTGATGTTTCTTGTTGATAAACTCTTATTCTCGAGCATCATTACATGTTGAATCAAGTTTTATTTGATGGTTTCACATTCGTAATTCAATTGAGTTAGTGTATTGTTACATCTTGAGTTGAGTTGTAACGGAATTGGTATGTTTTATTGAATGGTTTCACCTTCACACTCCAATGGAGTCTGATCGTTCCTACACACCGAATTTTGGGCTGTGACAGGATCCTAATTCAAGCCGGACAAGGAAAGATACTCAAGTTAGTTCATCTTTTCTTTATCCTTATAGACCTTGGAGAGAAACACGCCTATTGCTCACTATAAGAAAACAGGGCAAATACGACATATAGGTACACGACATTACATGTAAATGTCATAAAATTGCAACACTTATACTCTTTGTGTAGTATATTTGCATCAGTTGTGCGTCATATTAATATTGTGTCACATTTTTTTGACACAAATGCGTCACTTGGTTTGATGTCATTGAATTTTAACAGTTTTCTTGCGACACCTTAATAAAATGTCATAATTATATAAGTATGTAATAGTGTTGCATCTAGTGTCCTATATTTATATCGGTCAAATAATGTGTCAAAATTTTGTAACACAAATGCGACACATTTTTCTATGTCATTTAATTGCTACAATTTATTTGCGACACTTCAATAAATTGTCATAATTATACAATATATATATATATATATATATATATATATATAATGGTGTTGCATTTAGTGTCATATATATACGTCACTTAAGTAATGTGCCGTAATTATTTGACACAAATGCGACACATTTTTCTATGTCTTTTTAAATGTGACAATATATTTGTTACACGTCAATAAAATGTCATAATTATACAACATATATATAATAATGTTGCATTCAGTGTCGTTAATATACGTCACTAATATAATGTGTCATAGGTTTGTGACACAAATGTGACATTTTTTAAAATATCATTTAATTGCGACTATTTATTTGTGATACATAAATTTAATGTTATAATTATACAACATATATAGAAGAGTGTTGCATTTTTGTATATTTTCATCGGTTATATACTGTGTCACAGTTTACTATGTCATTTAACTGCAAAAAATTTATTTTCGACACGATCGACAATGTACTTGGTGGCTAATTCCGTTTGACGACTCTTGGCTCTGTTACGGCGTTGATGAGACAGAGTTTGATAATTCCAGCAAAGACAGCTGCGAAAGGAAGAAGGCGAAAGAGGAGCACATGTCTAGGGCGTGTGATTTTTCTGATAAGGATATCGGTTTCTTTACTTGTGGAATTATCAATTGTTTTTTTTATGTAATTATTCCTTTTGTTTTTATTTTTGAAATCCTTTTTTGTTTTTTTTAATACTTTTTTTCCTTCTGTTTTTCTTTTCTTTTAGACTCTTATTATTTAGGTTAAAAAAAAATCTTATTTGGCTTTTACAGTTTTTCACTCGATTTTTCATATTTTCTCTTTCATTTATTATATTTTTTAATTAGTCCCAATTTGTTTGTTTATTCTTAATTATTTTGTCTCAATCCCTTTTGTTTTTGTTTTTTTTTTCTTCATTTTTTTCTTAATTATCTCCGATTAAATGTTATTAATTCATAATTAGGATTTTATTAAGAATAAATCTATGCAGTCACATTATGGCTAGCCATAATTTGGTGCAAGTATGAAAAAAAATTATTGATTTATAATTTTTTAGTTCTAAATGACTTCTAGCTAATAGTTTAATTTTTTAGTTTGTACAAATTTATATTGGTATATTTGAATTTGGAGGCAACAAAAATCTAGATATAGATAATAGAGTGAATACGAAGCTCTTTGTCGAAAGAACGAAAGAGATATATATTTACATTGATTAGCAAGCATTATTATATGTGTTGAAAACGAGTAGGAAAAATATTCAATTACTAATTGAATATATATGTACAATTATATATTGTAAATAGTTCGGATGGGTGAACTCTAACTTGATTATCTTGATTCACTGTTGACCTCTTTTGCGGTGGTAAATTAAGGGTATTGAATGCTAAAATTTATTGCTTACATCAAATAACAAAAGAAACTAACGATTTCTTGAAGTTAATAGAAACTAAATATATTTACCACTATAAGCATGTGGTAATAATTTTATTAAATAATATTAAATTTTGTTATTTACGACGGGCTACACACTAGTTTTTTTTTCTTTTTTTTTTAGCAAACACACTAGTTTATTTAAATAAAAAAACACATTTTTGCAAAAGGAAAAGCAAATAATAAAGAAACATACATATTAATTCAAATACTTTTTCGTTAACTGTTCAACATTTTTGATATGTTAATATATATAATTATTGAATTATGATATTAAGCAAAAAACCTCAAAGAAAAAAATGTACTAATTTTTTTAATATTTTTACAACAAAATATACTAAAATTTTAAATTGGCCAGTCGAAAAGTTAAAGAATGCCAAAGGAAACATTAATTAATATTATTTACCTGAAAATCCAATTAAATAAATCATAAACTAGAACTAAATATAATTGAAACTTTATGCTATAAGGATTTCTATATATATATATATATATATATATATATATATATATATTTTTCGTGTTATGTGAATTGGATATGTACATGTAACATATAATTATTTTTGTTCATTAGATATGATATTTGAAATAACTTTTATTAATAATTTATCAAAAAAAAAAAACCAACAATATAAATAGTACTAATTACCTATTCCTCCAAAACAAGAATTAATGTGCAGTCTTCAACCCTTAAGAAATAGGGCGGCGAGAGACGGCGGGCATTTCTTGAAGGATTTGACACTAAAAAAAAAAAATCCTCCCGCCTTATTCCAAATACAGTAGGTGATTTCCTTCACTATCATTATGGAAAATATCACCGTAGATATGTTAATTTGTTGTAGAAAACCATCGCATATAAGAAAACCATCGCATATAAGAGTGGCAATTGATTTCGTCATTTACAAACGAAACCCTATTAATTCAGTAGAAGTGCCCTTTGTTAAAATTAGAGGTATGGCCAAATCCTTTGCTAAGATTATGATTCTCTGTTTACATATGAACTTGAGGAATTTTGATATTGTTTGATTGTTGACATGATTCGTGTGGTGTATGGTTTTTCTCTATTCCTTTTCTTTCTTGTTCTCTTTTAACGGAAACAGTAACTTAAAGAATACCTTTCCTAAATCCTTGTGCAAGTTTCTGGTATTGATTATATTATTCTGATATGTTTAGTCCGGTCGTTAAACCTACCACTGCTCGCCTTGTTTGAGTTTAGCACTGTCGAGGTCTTGGTCTCTTTGGCTACTGAATGTGAACATGAGATCTTTCTTAGGATATTTATTGATTTGATCAAGGCTTTTAGACCCTGCACATACTCCTAAACCAGATTCATAGGACTCACCCTGTCTATTACATAGATCCTCAGTAACGAAGAAAGAATCAATCTCTTCTACAAGACATAAAGATAGATTAAATTAATATTATTCATTAACCTCAGAAACAAGATAAAATAAACTACATAAGACATATAAATTATTCATAAACCCGGAAAATAAATAAACAACAAATAACACAGAGTAATGAAATCTATAAGATGCTAATACTAATAATATACAAGTTAACAATATTTTGAATAAGTACAAGATATATAGAATAGTTGAATGTTGATTCTTGAAAGGAACTAAGAAATTACTCAGATAGTATAGTATAATATGAAATGAAGCATGAACCCCAAAATAATTAGTCTAAGAACAGGAGTTTTGGGACCCTTGTTTGCGTTTATACCTCAAAATTGAAATGACAATTTATAAAAAAACATGTCGAACCTGTCCTTCAATTCATGGATTAAAGAACTCAACCGTAAACCCACTTAACTATATAGCAGTTGTTCTGGTTTTGCCTTATTTAGATTTAATAAGACAACTGGGAAAATAACAACAACTTAGGTTGGCACAGCCGTGCCTGTGTGTGGAAAAGTTTGATTCGTGTGGTGTATGCGTTAATATCTTTTGTCGTATATTGATTTTCCTATCATCAATATCTGTTGTACATTATGTATTTCTATATGTTTGTGACGTATTGTTTACTTGTATTGCTCAATTTCAGCGACTGCTGAAGTAATTTTGTGAAAGTAGATGAGGATTTTTCATTATAGACATCATTAGATTGAGTAAGTTTTCAATATTCTCAATGACTACTCTAGAGCTGGTCAAATATCTCTGCATGGGAAGATTAGAACATCACAATTTTCCTAATTGTAGTACTGCTACTAATTGTTGTAGGAAAATCGGACAATTTATTATTAATGTCCACTAATATTGTACTTTTCGACTTGTAATATGTGCAAAAGTACATTATGCAATCAGATTTTGGTGACCTTTCTTTGGTTTTCTGAATCATTACATTTCATTATTGATTTCAGCTAGTCATGGCACCGGCAAGAAGAAATCTCGATGTTCTACTGGTCCATGCTCGACAACGTTGTTCACGAAACAGAAAATAAAAATAATACCGACTTAGATCACCATTATGTGATGATTCAGAGGACTTGGACATTACCCAACCCCCATCAAACGACTCGGACACTAAGATAGTGCTGACGATATCAATTATCAAGGTAAATTTGTTTGATTGTTTATAATATATGTTCAACTGGTATTGTTTCAATTGTTTTTTTAATTGTATTTGTGTGTTGAATAATATATTTTGTTTCAATTTATAGGAACAAGAGAAAACTAAAAAGTGACCAAGAGGAAAAGCTGGAAAATGAGGAAGAAGCAATGATCGACATATAATCACTTGTGAAATTTGCATTAATTTTTTTATTGAATAAATATAGACATTTAGTATGCTAGAGTGATGAATATTAGTTTTTAATAGTTTACTTTGACATTTAAAATGTTGTTTTTCATATTTTTGAAACGTGTGCTTTTACTAATTTTAATATCATCCAGTTCACTTATTCATTTAATACATATTGTGTATTACTTATCATGTTCAAATGCTTTGTGAAAGGTTATATATGACGCAAATAATATGTGATGCCTAAAATTGATGTTACACGTGTCGCAAAAAATATGTCAAATTGATGAGGATTAATGTCACAAACTAGTGTCACTAACTAGTGTCGTAAAGTAAGACAACACATTTAAACTAATATCGCGTAATGTGTCGTAATTGACATGCATCACTATAATTAGTGACTCTTAATGCGCCGTTTATTTTATATGACAATTAATTTAGTGTCGTACGAAGTGTCATGCATGTCGTGTCATAATTAAGAAAATGCCGCAGAACTGCGACATTTTTTTCCCGACACAATCTAAATTGACATTAAAAAATGTCGTAAAATATGTCATCTCATTTTAATTAATGATGCATAATGTGTCGTAAATTGGAATGCATCACTGTAGCTAATGACGCATACTGTGTTGTGAACTTGGTGTGACAACTATTTAAGTGTTGCAAAAAGTGTGTACAGATGACTGGCCCAAGACTTAAACATAGAAAACAAAATTAAAAGACCCAAAACAAAATCACCATAGAAGTGTTAGTGAAATAATACAACAAATTTTTAATGAATCTGCAAGTGAAGGGAAAAAGAGAATGCACATCCATCAAACAAGTCATGATAGAATTGTAAGCATTAGGATATCCTTACCACACTCATCACTCTTATGTTTAGGTTTCATTATTCACTCTCATAGATCATCTTGACCTCGGTTTCACAATAGGCTTGCCTACCCTTTAAATCTTAATCTCTTAGACAAATCCTTAGATCTCATCATAGGTCTTATTGGGCTTGTAATTAAGCTTAAGGCAATAGGTATGAAGTATTTAGATTGTGGCTAAGGTCAATTGAATTCATACTGAGCAACATTGTCTCCCAGCTCCTTCTTAGTTCATTGCCTCAATTCTCCAAGCCTAAGCACCAACCTTAAAGTAGAAGAAGACTTTTTTTTTTTAACTTTTTTGGAACCCCCACTACTTCCACTCTTTATTATTTCTGGGCAACAAAACCCGACCTATAAAAATAAAACCTTCTTGCCCAGTATATACCTCCACCATCTCCTTCCTGCCCTTTTCTTCTTTTATTGCTTGAGTTCTCAAGACTAGGTAAGGCTAAGTTGTTCAAGACAATTAACTGCCTAAATCATTCCAAACTCCAAGGTTAAAATCAAGAAATCATCAACTAAAGTACATACAAGTTCTAGTTATTCCTAATCAAGATGTCTTTATTTACACACAAAGAATGAAATCCTGTATTGACAAATACTCACAAGGTATGCTCACAACTTATTCCATCGTACAAGTCATCTTCTAGCATGCATAAACTTGACAGTGTTCAACAAGCAACAATTAAGCACAAAAATTCATCATACTGTCTTGCCCAACTTCATCTAGATCAACACAATTCAAAAATTAAAAACACACGGCAGAGACACCTCATGCACACACTTTGCTTATAGCAAAGTCTATCCATGGAGGCTTCAACCTTAAACTAAACCAACTCTATTTACAGACACAATGGCCTCCCTACGCACACACTTTGCTTTGGAAAAAGTTATGAGCGTAGAGAGGTCAATACACATAAACAAAACAAACTGAGTCATTTGATTCCCCTCACCACACATTTTGCGAAGCAAAATGTGGGTGAAGTATTTGAATAACTCTATAGACTCTTAAACAAAAAGAAAATACAAGAACAACTAAAATAAAAAAATAAAATCTAAACTAAACAATTAAGAAGTATAAATTTAAGCAGAAGGATCAGAAACTGACTCAAGTTTTAGGTGGCGAGCAAGGCTGTTCAGCGTAGCCTGCATGAGCAACTGTCCATCACGCAGCTCCTTGAGCAACTCCTCGGTCTTGCCCAGCCTGTCCAGAACTTCCTTCATTTGGGCAAAAGAAGGTTCAACTTCTTCCTCTCATTTCTTCTTCTACATCGACCACAGACTTCTTGGCCAACCTGGCTGACTTCTTTGGTGCCAATCTTGCCATTGCAGGTTGATCCCTCTCACGTGGCCTTAAATAGACGCCATCCATCATAAACTCTGGTGACCTCCTTCATCCTTCTCAACCTCTCCATATTGAGCACATCTGCTGGATTAACCTTAATACCCTTCAACTCATCTTGGAGTTCCAACCCTTCAATGTAGGTAGTAACAAAATGCCCACAAGAGTACTTATGCCCTGCCTTGCCCATTACTGACCTCAAATGCTCCATCAAGAAGGACCCAAAATTAAGCCTCTTCGTGGTCAACATGCAGAATAGAATGAAGACCTCTTTGTTGGCCAAAGAGTTCCCACGCTATACATATTGTAAGCAAGAATCCGGTGGGCAATGTAGAGGGCTGGTGTCTTCAAGTCCGATGCATTGTTATCCCCAAATTTGAACTCGGTGTCAACACTCACCTCATTCCACATCCTGATCCATCCTCCTTAGGGGCATCCATGAGAATTTTCTTAGCAGCTCTCCTAAACTCCGGCGGCTGTAACTCCACCATCGTTGCAAACCCCAAAATCTAGTTCAAATTATTAAGTTGGGCAACCAAAGACTGCTCATTAAGCATAAATTCAATAGCAATAGATTATTATCTTCATCCACCACAAATTCCACAGATTCAATAGATGATGAATTAATGAATTGATAATTTGGTAGTTTATATTGAAAAATGATTATTATTGATGCTATTATGCATAAGTTTCAGAATATGACAAATTGGGCTAAATATAAATTTTGATTTCTATGAATTATTATATAGTATTTTTATTATAAATTTTTATTTAATCTTGATTGGTACTTCCTGTGTCCTAGATGTCTTTCTTTTCTATCTTTTTTTTGTACCATTTATAATGCCTTATTTCTATAAATGAACAAATATTTAACCTTCAAAAAATGATACGTATCATTTTCTATGATTGCTTCTTAATAATAATGCCCAAAAATAAAGGACAATGTAACAGAGAAAGTAAAATATTTAAAATCTTTTGTCACCCTGCGGGGTGGGAGGGACAAAAGAGTCTTTGTACACAATCGTGCGACAAACGAAAAAACAATGTAGATTGCAATCACAATACGACACCGTAACGTTTTTGCCTGGAACGCGAGGACAGTGCACCGTCGGCCTAGAGTGAAAACGAAAACCCTGCGTCCAAAATTCTCCCAGAACGGCTATCGTAACTGTCTATCATTTCCCGGCGAGAGTCTATTTGATCTTGTCTTAGGGTTTGGTTATTGTTTGATTATTATTATTACAAGAAATTTAAGAAAATGGAGGGGATGTTCGCGGCAATACTGATGATGATCGTGGTTATCTCTTTGATTCCGCTCTAGTCTGGAGACGTCGGCTCGATTCTCGCATTCCCTACCAACATGAAGACGAGGCACAGGTATGAATCCCCTTTGAATTAGCAATTTCTGAGTACCTTTGTTGGCGATTTGAGTGCTATCCTGAGATCAATTCAGAGTTTTATCTTTTATAGTGCTTAAATTAAATTGTTTGTTTGTGGCGATTTCAATTTTTGAAATGCTAAAACTAAAATTTACTATTGGGTAAATTTTGAGCTTGTTGTAGGATGTAGATGTACAGGGGGAACGAGTGGTTAGGGCTGGTAACAATCGGCGAATGCGGCGAAGAACTGCTGCTTCTGCTGCCAGCACATCGTCAGCTGCCGCTACTGTGGAAGGTTTCTTTCTTCATTAATCACTATCTGTGCATTTAGTACGATATCTTCCTTCCAGTTTTAAGATCAAACTCGAATGCTAACGTGGAAAGATATTCTTTGACCTTTCGTCATATAGTTACACCAGAAAAATGAAAGAAAGCAGCCTATTGATTTTTTTTTAATTAATTAATCGGTTCAGTTCATGAGGTCCTCCACTGGGATTGTATTGTGTGATGCTTCATATACCTAATGATGTCGTTTCCTGAAATATGCATGCACCTCCGCTTCCTCATTGCATTTTCCTTCTACCAGTTTGTTTGGTGTATTCTCAGCATTTATACATGTCGTTGAGTTAAATGCTCACATAAGTTCTGAGAAGTTTTCTTATGGGTGGTAATGGCAAAGAAGAATCTCCTAGCTGGTCTTGTCTAGCCTCCTTGCGGTATATATTAGTTGTGAAATGCTAATGGATGGACCATAATAATTTCTGTCTGTCTGTTTTTTTTTTTCTTTTTTTTTTGAATTTGAATCATTTTAGTAAGAGGCCTGGTAATTGAATGGATTGTTCACTGCTTGTAGGTGAAGGATTTTTTGAGTCTTTTGAATTTTGATACAATTCACTTCTTAGAATATGTGTGTTTGTGTGTTGTGTGTGTGTCTGAGATGGCTTATGTCTCCCTTAAGGGACATATTGTACCAAGAATGCCTGCAAATTATATTTCTTATCTTAAATGGGTACAGGAACTGGTGATGTAAGTGATGATGAAGATGCGACAGATGGGTATATAGGGCTAAAGCTTCAACAAAAAAGGAGAAGAAACGGCAAGAGCGAGAAGCACAACGCCAGGTAAGGAATGCTAAGAGCATTTCATCATTATCGGACACGTTAAACTGAAAATATATATTATAAGAGACAAGGTACAACTAGCCCCCTCGACTATTCACTGAGTCTAACTTTGTCAACGTGAAAAAATAGAACATGTTGCCCCTAATTTCTACAAATTTTTAATGGCGTTAGGAAACAAACACTAATACAGTTAACCATTTTTCTCAACACTTTTTAGAAAATTGATGAAATGAGAGACCTGATCTATTTCCAAAATTTTCTTAAAACCCAAACTTCATAGTGTCACAGTCCACAAATTCTTGTTCATTGAAAGGCCAGGCCTAGTTAGTCCAGTTACACCACCAAAAAGCTGATACAAAAAGCCAAGTACATACTAGTTTATGAGCGTTGAGCCCAGCATTGACAAGCTAGCATCACTCAATCACTACTTTTTTTGAAGATTTAGATGCTGATGTAAAGAGGTTCTTGTAGAAGTTCTGGAATAAGAACTAGAGTAACATTATGCAGTCGTATGAGGCCTATTAGGGAAGAAAAGAAAATAATACCTTGATGTTATTTTGAAGAAAACAATCATAACTACAGATGGTGAAGCTTTGTGTTGTGGAATCAATAATAAAATCTCGGAAATGATGATAGAATTTGGATTGGGGCTCACTTGAGGATCCAACATGAAGGGACTAGGGAGAAGGTATTACATTTCGATGAATTTGATGATCAAAATTTTGGGTTAAAGATTTTGATTTTCGCAAGCAAAATCAGTTGGCTCACAGTGGACTTGAGGGGGTTTCAATATTTTTTTTTAATGAATAATGGTTGTGTATGAAAAGTATTTTAAAGGATTGAGAAAAATGCGTGTTTAGTGTGTTTCCTAACGTCTGTCCAAATCAGGAGCTACATGTTCCAATTTTTAATGTCGAGGACTCCAGGGAGTTGTTGTGCCAAATAGTCAATGTGGGGGCAACAAGCGCTCCACAGAGTAGTCGAGGTGGCTACTTGTACCTTATCCCTATATTTAGTAAGAATAGTAGTAATAATATTTAGGCCTTCCAGCAGTAACTTCGAGCTCCATCATTGATTTCCTGTAGTCAGACTTTTCCATTGCTTTTTTCTTTATATATATATAATATATATATATAGGGATGAGTTAGTATAAAACCGGACCTCCCATACAAACTACAAACCATGCTTTTTTCAATATATAATCATGCTTTTTTATATATACAATTATGCTTAAAAGTGGTTTTTTCAATTCATGTTTTTTTGTAAAATATGATGCTTATAAAAAATCATGCGTTTTATATATATCATCCATGGCTTCGATTTATCACTACTATAGATCATAAACAGATCAACGGTTGAGATTGGTTTGTAGTTATACATGAGGCTAGTTTTTATATTAATCAAATCCTATATATATTATATAATATATATATATACCCCATAATTATGCATAGTTTTGGAGGGTACAAGTTTTAAAAAAATTCTGGAAAGTGAGATGTAAGTGGAGATGAGGTTCCACACTATAATGGTAATAGGTGGAAGAATTATTTCCCTAAAATAAATTATGCATAATTTTGGGGGACAAACGAAAAAGGAAAACTATGCATAATTTTGGGGGTCGGAGGAAGTATATATTAATGTATTATAGGGGAAAGATGAAATAGAAACATTGACTCTGGTAGAAACTGGAAACTAATTTGGACCATTGATCGTCCCTTGATCTATGATTGTCATTAAAGATGCATTGTTGTGGTATATAAAATGCATTGTCATAAAGATGCATTTGGTGTAGTATATAAAATGTATTATCATGAAAAATGAAATACTGTATATATAAGTTTCTAGGTTTCTACAATAGGGATTGGTTTCTACCAGAACCCAACCCTATGTAGGTACATATAAATTTGTTTTGTTCTAATTTTCATGTAAAAGCTATAATGCAAATTATAGAATCATATTTGTCTTTTCACTAACTACTTGAAAACCTAATTTGAAAAGACTAATTGAACGTCAAAGATGATGCTAGACAGTTCTTGACGTGCCGACCATCCTCTTGCATTGTTTACTTAATCTACAGGGGAATTTGTTATTCATTCATCTGACATTGAACAATTGCTCTGAAGGCTGAAGATGCTGCCACGTGACTCCAGGAGACAAAACAAGATCATTATGAAGAGATGAGGAGGAAGGACAAAGAGCGAGAAGCTCATGAAAGAATGCTGGTTAGTTGAGAAATTTATGACATACTCAGGACGTATTGGATTTCGTTTTTGATGTGTTGGTATAATTTATCCAGGAAGAAAGCAAAAACACGAAAAGCAAAGGAGGAAGAAGCTGCTGCATTGGAATTTGAAAAGTGGAAAGGAGCATTTTCTGTTGATGCTGAAGGAACAACCGAAAATGAAGTGCAAGGTGGAAGCCAAGGATTGCTCTTTGATTTTGTTGAGTACATCAAGGTGACTTTAGTGTGATCCCTTTATTCTTAGCCATGAGGATCAATAGTTCTTTCTGATGTTTTTATCTCAAGTAAGTGATGTTGCAAAAATCTGGATGCCAAGTTTATGATTTAGGCAAATAACTGCTCTGTTTATATTGGATGCATCTCTATATTTCATCGTTATTTTTGCTGATTGGATTTGTATTGTAGTTGAGTGAAAAGTGAACTTGGTGGTGAGAATAATCGAGATGGCGAGATGGTTATTTATTCTTTTTAATTTGATTCTGCAGAAGCATAAATGTGTTTCCTCTGGAAGATATTGCTGCAGAGTTTAAGTTGCGTACACAGGTTATACTTGCATTTTACATTTTTACTTACTGTATCACAGATAATATACTGAAAACTCAGTTATTTTTGTTTCCAAAACTAATTGTCCTATTTGTTTGCGTCGCTCTGAAGTTGCTTAAGAAAGCCTATTATCACCGAGTGTGATGCCACTTTGTTCCTCTTTCTCATGCAGTGTGATTTTTGGGTTTAATGCAGGATTGTATTAATCGCATTAACTCTCTAGAAACTATGGGTATGTTATTTCCCTTCTTAAATACAAGATGTATATTTTGTATTCATTTCCTTCTTGTTATCCATGGAGGAGGACTGCTTCGTCTTGGTTTGGTTTTCCTGCAAAACAATTCGAAGTTGAATAGGTTCTCTTTTACAGGAAGAATATCTGGTGTGATGGACGACAGGGGAAAATACATATACATCTCACTGGAAGAAATGAAAGCTGTTGGTGATTACATCAGGCGTGAGGGTAGGGTTAGCATATCTCACCTTGCTAGCAAGTCCAACCAGTTTATAGATTTAGAACCAAAATCCGAGTTATCTGAAGATATAAGCAGCGTAGAGGAGGTAACTTTTGCTTGATCTTGTCTCTTGTTAACAGTAATGTGTACCGATAAACTAATAATAGTTCTTTGAGATGAACTTAAAAAGAGTGGTCTTACTTCATCTTTTGTACATGCTCACCTTCTTTTTGCCGTTTCCCTTCCAATATTTATATATTGATGCATCAGTATCGATCTAATTCCAGATGTATGTAGACATGCTTCTTGATCGTATATCAACTCTGCCAGTGCTCGACTTGTTCATCTTCTTTTATCACTCTTGTAGTTGTAGTGTCTCTTCTGTTAGTTAACCTCTATTAGTAATAAAACTTCTTTCGTTCAACTTCTATTTTCAACTAACTGTGTATTTAATTTTTTGCCTCCAGATTGCTGCAGTTTTATAGAGTGGCTCATTTATATATTTAGAATGTGAACAAAAAATTATACAAAAGGGTGTCACAGCTCGAAATCCGGTGTGTAGGAATGACCAAAACTCCATTGGAGTGTGAAGGTGAAACCATCCAATTAAACATACCACTTCTGTCGCAACTCAACTCGAGACGTAACAATACACTAACTCTATTGATTAAGAATGTGAAACCATTAAATAAAACTTGACTCGACAGAAAGTCATGCTCGAAAATAAGGGAATAAGGATTGAAAGCGATAAAAAACTAGAATATGCTTTCAAATCACATCTAACAATGAACGAGCATAAATAATTTACATTAGTTTCACAAAAAAAATATAATAAGTATTTAAATTCAGGTGAAGCACAATTTAAAAGGAAATAGGTAATTGTTTTCGAGCGAACGGCTCATTATATCACCACATCATCAGAGGTTTATCAAAAGACATAACAAAAGAGATTGTTTTGCAGTGGAGACATCAATTCATTCCCAACAACTACATGTATGAAGACATGCAATTGTCAATATAAACTTTCAACTCAACTTAAACAACACCACCAAGAATCATCCTCGCCATTCTCATCCATAGCTAACCTGCACGTTTAGAAATACATGCAGGGATGAGTACTCAAGTGAACACATGCCAAAATTTTAAAAACAATGCTCATTAGAGCTATATAATTGAACTTGTTTTTGCCACTGCATCACAAGTGTTAGTACGTTTTAAAACATTTTACTTGTGAATGCATAAATCATTTTATTTTTTGGAA